>JAKSZT010053887.1:53243481-53296442 GCA_026826555.1 Tolypeutes matacus
TCCTTTCCTTTCCTTTCCTTTCCTTTCCTTTCCTTTCCTTTCCTTTCCTTTCCTTTCCTTTCCTTTCCTTTCCTTTCCTTTCCTTTCCTTTCCTTTCCTTTCCTTTCCTTTCCTTTCCTTTCCTTTCCTTTCCTTTCCTTTCCTTTCCACCTTCTTTCCTCTCTGTCTCTCTCATTTTCACTAAAATAAGACAGCCAGACAGTACACTAACATTTTGGAGATCAGAACCTAAATTGGCCTGTTTCCTCATTTGCAAAATGTGTTGAATCTCACCTTTGTCATGTCATCTAGATGTTGGGAAGTCTGATTGGACTATTAGACTCATAAAATAATCTCAGATGTCAAAGATCCCTTATAGTAAAAGAAAGACTCTTTGCTCTATTTGTTATTTGGAATCTGTGAGGAAGTTTAGGTAATACACATTCATCTAACTTCAAGAGAATTTGGTGTTAGGTGCAAAGCTAGATATTTAATGTAACCAACTACAAACCTCATACTGATATGAGCTTTCCTCTTAGCAACTTCACATTTATCTTAACAGAGTCGTTGAGTAAATTGCTAATGCAGTTCCCAAAGACAAAGAAGCTTGTGGCAATAGGCAGTCTGCTCAATGCAGTCTTCCCATTTTTTGGTGAGCTGTGCGATTATGAGATAGTTGTAAGAGAGCAGTGCCTGGCAGGATGATCAAATAGGACTGTTTTGGACACATACATTTTCAACCTCAGTGATATCTAATTTTGATTGCAAATACATCTTAAAAGGAGGGGTGGATTTGTGTATCTTCCTATCCTGTAGATGGCAATGTTGCACTTGAGAAATAAACACAGGCTTAAAGAAAGTCTATGCTTCCCAGATGCAGCCTTGCTTAATAACCAGTGAACAGGAGCATTCATACCAGTTCAAGGTACACTGTTTGGAAAATATATTTCAGAGGTAGAACGCATATAGAGTTGATGAATATCCGTAAGAGCCAGCATTTACATTTTAAATTGTATATGGTTTTAGAGAATGTTTTGTTCCATTGTACTCTTTCCTCTTATGTAGTCGCACTGTTTTCTTCCAAGAAGGCTTTATTGTCAGGTCTTGTACTGAAAGCCACTTTCACGCTGCTGAAAGACAAAAAAGAATAGTCAGTGCCAAAACCTACAGACTTTATTTACTTACCCAATTCAGTAAAACATGGTAGAATCAGGGAGCCAAAAAGGCCAACAGTAAACACTCCAAGGACATTATTGCTTTCTCTTGGCCTGAGCCCTGAGGGCGTCAGGGACTGAGGTAGGTAGGAAGTACTTCCGCAGACAACTCATTATGTTTATCTCAAACAATAGATTGATTTCAAAAGCAGCCCAGGGAGACCAGATGAGAAAGTTTTAATGAAAATATAAATCTGCAATAAAGCAGACATGCTAAATCACTTGTTTCTAAATGGAAATGAAAAATTCAAATATATGTCAAGGTATACTGTAAAATTCTACCAGGAAAATGCAAACTGAAAAGATTATCAACTTTAGAAACCTGGTATCTTGTCACCAGGACCTCCAGATTCCATTTTTTTCATGACCATGGGCTAAAGGTGCATAAGCAAATAAAATCATGGCCCAAGTGTGGCTCATTTACCTGCTTTACCATCAAATCTCTAGCACTATTTTTATAGCTCAGAATCCAAATTTCTTGGCAAATTTAATCTAGACAAAGAAGCAGTTATAAGCTTTTTGGTAAGAATTGGAGAAGAACAAAAAATGAACTGAAAATATGGAAAGAAATTTTAAATATGATTTAAATTTTTTTTATAACATCAATTGAATGGCAATGATCATGCAGGAATAGGACAGATTCCAATCTTATCTCTTCCTTAACATGTGCATTTGGTCACTGGGTATTAATTTTAGCTGTTCAAAACTTGTGTATTTATGCACTGGTTTTCCTTCTTTAATGAATTCATTAACAACATGAGAGGCAGAATCGTCCAGATCCCAGGCGGTGAGGCTGGACAGCCCCGAGGTGACCTTGACTGTGCCCTCCCCAGCTTGTGACTTGGTGAAACTCATTTGATCATTATGAACGTCAGTTTTCATCAATAAAATAGGGAAAATATCTGGACCCATCTCTTAGGAATAATGGTTCATAATAAGTATTCAATAAATGATGGCTTTCATGATTTTTTTTAATCTGAGAAATGGGCTTCTCGTTCTTCCTTTTTCTCCTTTTCTCTGGCAAAGATAAAAATGCAGAGCAACCAATAAATATTTCTTGACATGAACAGTGGAAAGAGTGACAATTGGATGTTGAATAAAGTTTGTTCAGTGCCTTTCATAACAGAAAATCTTCAACTTCCCTCTCTAGACTAAGAATAAGACAAAGGGTAACAATGTCTCAAAAAACTGATTAAGTCATACAGAAGAGAGGAAACAAAACTGACTTTAAAAAATAGTTAATATATTTTAAAATGTGTTGTGGCATGTCATGTAGAATCATAGAATTTTTCATATTAAAAAGAATTTCATAATGAAGGTCATATCGAACTCTGAACTCTTCAGTTTGTGAATGGGAACTCCATTATGACCCAGAAAATGTGAGACCCCATGCTCAGTCTCAAAAGGAAGATGAATAATTTGTTTGTTATAGTATGTATGTAAATATTCTACTTTAAAGCAAAGAGATAACTAGAGTTCTGTTTTATGTAGTAAGTTTATAGAGCTTTACTAAACACATAGAAAACATTGCCAAAAAATCCCAAAGCTAGACGTTTGGGTCTAATAAGATTTCGGAAGAGGCATATCTTTGTAAATTAGTTTTGTACAAAGAAGTGAATGCTTCAGCTAATGATCACAAATAAATCTAATCCTATAAAACTTGTGGCCCAACTGAGCAGTCTGTGATTAAAAATTGGATTCCAGATATAAAATCCTTTACTCTTCTTGGGTTCAATGTATTTTGTGAAACATCTGCCAATAAAGAATAATGCATTTGTGTGACTTGCTTTTAAGGCAAAAACAGAAGGCGTTTTAATGTTTTGAAATAAAATACCATCTCTTTTACATGCCTGATACTCAAGAATGCACACATTTTCTATCAATAAAGAACATCGAGTGCCTCTGACATTGAGGGAATACTTACCAGATACTTGGAACTGTGTTAAAAAAATACTATTACTATCATCATTAACCTTATTTTAAGAGGAATAGGCTGCTTGAGAGGTGAAATAACAGTTCTGTTGTTAAGCCAGGGTGTGGTATGCTTGGCCCTGAACCAAGGAGTCTCACCGTATTCATAGTCCAGAGATGAGACCCCTAACTACTAGGCCATCCTGTCTCCTTAGTGATCTCCTTTCTGTGAAACTTTGTCACAACTCCAGATTCCAGAGAAGCTCTTCCATAGTACTAGAATAAGTGTATATTTCTTAGTCTGGGGTATGTGTGTCTCAGAGATTTCATTATGACATAGGATGGACATGACTCACCTTCTGAATGATCCATTTTACTTCAGCTAATGAGGCAAAACACTATTACTATATCAAAACTTTGTATAAAATGCAATCATATGAATTTTTAAGATAAAATATGAGGTTTCAAGGCTATTTCATGCTTGTAGCGTGAAATTATTTTTAGCAGAAATAATTGAAAACACTTTAAATTTGAAAAGATCTCTCATCTTCAATTTTAATATAAATTTGAAGACCAAAAGATCCCTTTACAATTTTCATTTTTGAACTCTGTTTAAATTTTGTAACCTCAGTTTTCATAGACAGCCTGATAATAATAGGAAACTTTCTACTACATTTTTGAAAAACTGCTGTTAAAGTCTCCATTCATTACTTTGTTCAAAGCCCCTTGTAAAAAAAACCCTTGTGACAAATTCCTCAAAGAACTCAGAATGCTCCCAAAGAGTTCATAGTCTACAAGATGCTGAAAGACGTGCAATCCATTGCTTTGTTCTTTGATCCAGATTGCTAGAAAAGTAGAGGTAAGGCTTGAAGTCACTTGTTACATTTTCTCACAGTAAAGATTTCATTTAAGTTTTCTCCTTAGTTCTCTTGCTACAGTTCGTTTAAAATCTTTTATCATGAGTTAATAGTTATGAGTTCATTCGTATAATTTTATTCTAAATCAACGCCAATCCTTTACAGAAATGCAAAGAGTGTAAAGGGATGAACAAGAAATACCTATAGAAAGAAATATTTTAAGGTGTTTATTTACTTTTACAGTACATGTTGGTATAGTTTTCTTTAATAAATAAAAACATGAGTAAAATTTCAATGTATGCTTGACAATGTCCTTATTTTGCAATATTTCATTTTTGAAGAATGGATATTATGGTTGTATACTGACCTCCCACAAATCAAAGCTGAAAATAAAAACTGAGGCTCTCTTAAGATTTTGGTTGTGTTTTTATAATCATGTAGATGATACTGAATGTTTGGACAGAATAAGCATTAACTAGAAATTTTAGTCCTAAAACAATTCAAAATTATGGAGAAAGAAAAGAGAGATTGAGTATTTTGTATTCCTTATTGTTGTGACGACCATATCTCTTTCAACTAATTGTTTTCTCTCTTAAGGAAAAAGAACCCACAACTCACAACTATCTTTCTACATGTTTTCCTTAATTAAAATTTGCATTTTCCAACTCATGTTATAGAAGAATATGACATTTTTATAATATAATACAGTTTTTTTCCTGTAACTATGTGTGAAAAAGGAAGATTATTTCTACCTATAAAACCAAATTTATATTCTGAACTCTTCATGATGTTCATGATGCAGTTATTATTTTCCATTTATTTATATGTATACTTAATGAATTTATTATTAAATCTTATTGATTCTCCAAAAACTCTTGAAAATGGTGATTTCCCATCTGTTGTTCAACTGTGTAAATATACATTTTTGAGAAAAATTTGTAAATATGCAAAGTAAGATAATTCCAAAAGATGCAAGAGAAACATTCTGAAAGTGTCCTGACATTGGGAGCATTTGAAATAGGTTGATATTTATCTGTGTCATCGATGCTTCATGAAACTCTGACTCATTTCATTAGCAGAAATACCTATCCAGAAAGTCAATAAAGAGTGCTGAGAGTATTTGTGAAATGCCATTGACTTTTGCAATTGCAAGAAATCTATCTCCCTAAACATGAATTGTACTATGTCTGTGTGTCTTCCAATTAGCATCTCTCCATCAAATAATTTCAATGTCAGTAAATAAAATGGAACATGAAAATCCCTTGTATCTATTCTTCCTCTCAGAACAAAAACCCTGACCTTGCTTCATCTATAGAAAATTAATATACCTGGGAAAATTCAATACAACTCTTTTGGTTAGAACTGTAGCTTTAGCTTACATTTTGGAAACTATTGCAAAGGTAATTTGAAATCTTTATTTTAAAAATACACATTATATTAGTAATTGCAGGAAGACTTGTGAATGAAGCAATTTTTTTCAATCAAACTCTTGTGCTTTTGTAGAGTACCTATTATGTCTTTAATGACTTGAACCATTTTCCTCTTCCTGGAGAGGACATTAAGCTTTTGTTAGTTGTGCTTTCCCCCCTCGATTGCCTTTTCCTCTTCTGCATGCCAGAAATGTCTTGAAAAGAGAAAACAGAGCACATGGATGTAATTTTCTTGGAATATTTTGTCTTAGAGTACTGTTGTCATATGTTTTTATTTTGTCATTATCTTTATTTAGGATATTATTCTTTTAGCTTTATTATGTATTTTTCCTTTCACTACACTTGGAAATTGGGAATACTGTTTTCTTCATTTTATGTAGAGAAGATTTGAAGTTACAGGGACAAGTACTTAGACTTGTCTCCTATTACCTCAAAGTGTGTAACAAGGACCAGTGGGCAAAAGCCTAAGTGGATCATTGTCTCATTTTGGACTTGGTGACCTCTGTATTTCTAGCCTCTGGGGGAATGTAGTAAAGGATTTCAAGTATCAGATAGGTGGCATTGAACATTGTATTGTGTCTAGAAGACTTCTCTCCAAATACACTTTCTAGCTAATTCTTTTTTTTTTCCTGTCACAGATAGCTTAAAATTCACCATCTCTGAGAAGTTTACTTGCAATGACTCTTACTTTCCTTCCTCAGTAACACTGCTGTATTTTAATAACACCTTGTACATGTCTCTATCACAACAGGTGTTACTCCCCACTGTTATTGTTCAATTATTTGTTCATACTTGGCACTAGTCTTACACAGTTTGATAGTAGGGACAATAATTTATTTGACTGTGGATTTTTAGCATCCAAGAGAGTTCTTGGCAGTAGCTAAGATGAATGAATGAATGAATGAATGAATGAATGAGAATGTTTGGGTTTCTCCTTTTAGAAGGTAGGAGAGTGGTTAGTCTTGGGTGGAGTAGTGACAGGTATGAGACATGAGAGGCGCTTTGAGAGGGCTGCTAATGTTCTGTTTCTTAATATGGGAGGTGGATATCCAGGAATGTTCAATTTGTGAAAATATTTTGAGTTATTCAGCTATGATTTGTGCATTTTTCTGTAGGTTTATTTAAATTGTATAAAAGTTAAAAATAGAATAAAAGTAGAATAAAAAGTCAAAATCATGATTTAACTAACAATGAGTTCCCAATGGATGTTTTCAGTCTTGAAAAGGAATTTCATGATTCCACCATGTTTTTATTAAACACGCAGAATTTGGCTATGATATAGCCAAAGTTTTCTACACCTTTAGGTTTCTTGTTTGGCATCCTATTGACTGACAAGTAATGACATGCAAACTGTATACAAAATCCTTTGGACAGAAGTGATAAAGTTTTCTTTTTTCCCAAAAATATATTAAATAAAAAAAAGGAGTGGGCATGTATCTTCTTGGACTATCAAATAACTTCTGATATTTTGGCTCACCAGTTTTTCAGAAAGGCTTCAAGCCACAGTGGGAGTGGTCTGTTTTACAGGCCATGCTATAGCTCAAATAGTAATAACACAAATATGGAAAACCATTGAGCCTTGGTTACATTTTAAATTGATTTGGACATTTTTTGAAGATGACCATTTATAGGCTTTTCTTTTAAAAAAAATAAGAAATTATTCCTAGTTAAATAGAACTAATACTTTCTTCCCCAAAGTAACTTTCTGAGGTCTTATTTTATGTACAGTTAGCAACTAAGAAAACAATTAAAGTTATGAAAGACTGACAACCTGTAGAGAAATTTATGATATTTGTACAAATAAAAGGTTCATAAATCTGTCATTTCCTCATTTGTCAAAGTCCAAGGAAGGAAGAAGTGCTTTCAATAGCTTATTTGTCAGACAGGTGTTAAATGAGGCAGAAAACGGTAACACAGAACAACTATGGGCAATCAAGAATATGAAGTTTTGACACCAACTTAGATGGTTTCTAACTCTATGAAGGTTTGAATAGCAACTTCTGAAAAAGAAGACAAAGGTGAAAAAAAAAGAGCCAGGGAAAAATTTTAAAATGATAATGTGAAAAATGATGATACAATCTTTACAATTTAACTTGGTCTTTGAGATGTACCATATTGCATAGTTTAACTTTGAAAGGTAATTTAACCAGAGCTAATTGCCTTTGTTAAGGTGACAGTCAACAAGGTTTTTTCAAATGTTTGGAGCTTTGGGCCTTAGAATTAAAACAAAGAATTTATTCCTTCTTAGAATTGATCTGATAGATAGGAATCATAAATGCTCCCAAGTATAGATAGCATCAGATAGAATAAAAGTCTAACAATATGGCCAGAGAGATATTGTCAAGGATGGGAGTTAGAAATGCCTAGCTGTATAGCAGCGTGTAAAGAGAGAAAGAGAAGAAAAATTATAATTATGAATTTAGACTTCTGTACAAACTGTTATGTCTGAACATATTTCCACAGACACACAAATTCTCTTTTCAATTTAAGTTAGACGGCTGGAACTGTTTATTACCATTGTTTCAACTGCATGATCTTTGACTAGAAGGTGCATTTTCAGTGCTGTCATTGGTTAGCAATACAGCAATTTATATACTTGCCTATATTAGAGACAATTAAAATGCCTAATGTACGTTAAATATGTATATCAGTATTTATAAAGAGCTTAAATGATGACAATATGGGAATTCCTCAAGTTAGTGCTTAGGAAAATGTGGATTGAATAGAGTTCATTTTCCATTATCTGTGATAATGAGGATTTGGTATAATACCAAGATGAAATTCATATTTTAGTCTATGGTTTCTCTCTCTACTAATAAAGTTTTATTATTGGCACTAACAAGTGACAGATGTGGTTGGCTTGTCTACTTCCTTTTTCAACTCTCTAATGAACAATTAAATAGCCTGAAAACAGAACAATCAAAAGGTCTGGAAAATCCACACACCAGGTAATCAGTTTCTGAAAAATTGAGTTAATGGCACTTAGCTCTGTTGTTAGGCAAGAATTCCCCAAGCATCTAAGAAAGGTCTAAGAAAAGCACTAAGAATACCAAATAACAGTATAATTCTCAGTAGTGGTGCCAGCAAACCTGTCCACAATTTACAAGCATCTTTTGGAATATTGTTTCAAATGAAAGCATGGGGAAGGCATGCAGTCATATATGTTGTGCTATTTGAAAGGACCTCCTGAAAGTCTGATATTCCAGACTAGCTTTCTTACTCAAGTATTACAGTTCTAATGGTCCATCACTATTAATGGGTTCTTTCTTTGGGTGATAAACCTCCTTAGAATTTCCTTTTTTAGTTTCTCTCTTCCTCTTTCCTTCTGTGCCTTCCGCCTTTCCCTTTTCCTTTTTTCTACACTCTTTCCTTTCCTCTATACACATTCACTGAGTGCTTATTAAGTGTCTTACACTGTGCTGGCCTATGGGGATATGAAGATAAATGAAGACAAAATCATTGCTCTAATACCGAGCATTATTAGAGAAGAGAGTCAGAAATATACATAGTGACAAAGCAACTTGTTCAGAGACTGTCATAGTTTGCCAGGCTGCTATGACAAATACACATGATGGGTTGGCTTAAACAATGGGAATTTATTGCCTCATGGTTTCAGAGACTTGAAAGCTTGCTTCCTCCTGGAGTCAGTAGAGTTCTGGCTAGCGGGCAATCCTTGTGTATCTTGGCCTTCCCATCTTGTAAAGATATCAAAAACTACATTTTCCAACACAGTTTATAATACCAACTGCAAATACTATAGTAACTCAATCAATTCAATTCTGACTCTAACTACCCAGAGTTAGGTCAGACTCCACAGGTTAAGTGCAATTGTCTACAAGATTGCCCTTCAGACACCAGTCACAAGTTCATGGGTCTCCTGGTCCACTTGCACTTCTGATCAACTGACTACAAATTCGGGGGTTCCCACTACCCTCTTGGATTCTTTCACTCACCAGAATGACTCTCAGAACTTGCTGAAAGTTCTATATTTATGATTAAAGTTTTATTATTGCAAAAGGATACAAAACAGAAGAAGCCAAAAGAAGAGACATATAAGGTGAGGGATGGGAGGATCTCAAATGCAAGCTTCAAATCAGAACAAGTCACCCTCCTGGTACATTAATGTATTTTATCAATCTCGGAAGGTCACTGGAGCTTTGAGTGTCCAGAATTTACATGGGGTTTCATTACATGGGCATGATTGTGGACTCAATTTCCACATTGTTGAACTCAACGTTCAACACTCCTCCTATCCCAGAGATCTGGGAGATGAGTTGATATAGGCCTTTGTGCCTGATGTAGGCTGATGTGGACTGATGTGGGCTGATATGGGTTGATATGATGTGGTTCAAAGCCCCAAACTCCTAATCACGTGGTTGGTCTTTCTGGTATGGCTCAGCCTCCACCCAAAAGCAGCAGGTGTGGGTGGCCCCACTCTGTACATAGTAGGTGTGGCTCTGAACACACCATGAAGAACAAGGACATGCCTATCACAGGAAACTCCAAAGATTCAGAGCTTGTTTCCCCAGGAACTGCAGACAAAGACCAGCCAAGTGTTTCATTATATTTCATCATTACATAGTGAAATCCTCTCCTTTCTCTTCCAGCTTCTTGCTGACTTCTGACTTTTCCCTGTGGCCTCTGACTATGACTGAATTTATTCTGCTTTAAAGCATTCTAGTAATCTGGATTATGGCCCATGCTCATTCAGTTGGGCCACACCTTAACTAAAATAACTTCTTTAAGAGATTCTATGTACAATGGGTTCACACCCACAGGAATTCAGATTAAAATGAAAAGTATGTCTAAACTGGGGCACATAATTCAATTTCAAGGTATTTGGGGAGCACATAGGAAGGACAGATTAAGAGTGGGCCTGCCCCTCTCAGTCAGAGGTGGAATGGGCATCATCATCCCAGAATCTTCAGGATTAGGGAATGAACTGTAGACTAGAGTAGACTTACTGGTATTCTACTAGAGACTTATTGTGATTCTAAAAATGGAAGAATTTATATCATTGCTGTGGATGGAGGCAGTGGCCACTGGAAGTTCTTAGGGGAGAAAGAGGGAAAAACAGGTGCAATATGGGGGCATTCTTGGGACTTGGTAATTGCCCTGAGTGACATTGCAATGACAGATACAGGCCATTATATATCTTGCCATAACCTACAGAATTGAGTGGGAGAGAGTGTAAACTACAATGTAAACTATAACCCATGCTTAGTGTCAATGCCCCAAAATGTGTTTGTCAATTGTAACAAATGTACCACACTAATGAAGGATTTTGTTAATGTGGGAAAATGTGGGAGGGGTAGGGAGCTGGGCATATGGGAATCCCCTATGTTTTTTATGTAACATTTATGCAGTCTAAGTATCTTTAAAAAAACATTAAAAAAATTAAAAAAAGAGTGGGCCTGGGAGGCCATTCCAGGCAAGGAATGTAGAGAAAACAAAAGCAGAGGCTTGATAAATAACATTGTCTATGAGGGAAATTGCAAACTGTCCAATATTTCTGGAATATAAAGTGCAATGTAAGGATGTGGTAAGGGATGAGATGAAAAGAGAGGCAAGAGCCTTATTATTCATGCTAATGAAATTAGGACTTTTCTTACAGGTTTCAGGAACTCGCTGAAGGATTTTAAGTAGAGTCACCTTTACATTTTGGAATAGCACTCTGCCAATGTTGTGGAGACAAAGATGACAAGGATGGAGGCTGGATTGTGCTTAAAAAGCTAATGCAGAAGTGCGGGTTCTAAGACACTCTGGCATAGAGCTATAGGGATAGAGGTTTGGTGATGACTTTAAGGCATATTTAGAAGGTCAAGGGTACTTGGTGACAGATTGAATATGAAAATAAGAAAAGAAGAAGTAAAGGATAATATCCGTGTTGCTGTGTATATTGTGATGACAACAACTGAATTAAGAAAAAAAGAGGGGGCCACTCTAAGGACAGCATAGTGCTTTGAAGTGTCAACACGCTGAATTCAAGTTCCAGAGAGGTAGTTTTCTGAGTCTATACTCTGAGGGAGATAATTGCTCAGGAGCTATACATTTAGGAATAGACAGTGTTTATATTTCAGTTGAAATTCTGTGAAGGGGTAAATTTTCCCTGAGGCTGGGAGATTGTGTGAGAAGAGACTGTGCTCAGGAGTCCACTGGACACCAATATTTAAAGGGCATGAGAGGAAGAGCTATACAACGGGAACAGAGGATAGGCACAAATGAGTCAGAAGAAGAATACTTAGGCACTAGTATCTTTTGAAAAATCAAGAGAATTGAGTGTCAAGGGAATGGAGAATTTCAGAGATAGGCTTAGTGGGGTCAAGTACTGCAGAGAATCCTATTAGTCATTTTACAAGGGTCATTTGGTCAGGACCAAGGGTCCTGAGAAAGTTGAATTCTGCCTTGTTATAATAATCTCAAGAGATTCTGGAGGAATAAATGTGCAAGGCAAGACCAGGCCAAAATGAACCCAAACAAAACCCAAACAAAACATTTTATTTCTAGGTGGAATGTTGGTCTCAAACTGCAATATAGAACTTTGTTTAGGAGAGTTTGTCCACACTCAGAGGGCCTTAGAAACTCTTTTCTTTAGAATAGGCAGGCCACAGGCTATTCTTACAGTGACTTTCACCCACTGTTTAGTGGTTACCATTCCAGAGTGGTCAGGAGCAGTGGGTCCCAGAGCCTAGGTTACTGGTGCCAGGGTGGGCTATAAGGACCTAGTCCTCCAAAATCCATGGTTATGTGGTCTGATAACAGATCATAGCTTTTGATTAGCTGCCTCAGATCACTGGGGATCAGTTCTAAGGGTGGCCATTTTTCCACCCCTCCATAGGCAAAAGCGGCAGAGGAATCTTAAAGAGGCAGTACCTATTTAGTTGTTAGCTTTTCCCTTTCCATTCCCTGACTGGGAGCAGAAATAGTTGGGAAAAGTCACAAATTGATGGCTACAGGCATCAACAAGAAAAAAACAAAAAAATGCCATAAAGATCCCAGAGGAGTAGGAGAACTAGATTTCTACAGTTATAACATAATGCACAGACTTGCAGTTCTCAACAAAAAATGACAAAACACACAAAGAAACAGGAAAATATGGCCCACTCACAGGAAAATGTATTTGCCAAAAAAAATCCCTGAGGAAGCCCATACATTGGAACTATGAGTAAAAAAGACTAAATCAACTCTCTTTAATGTGTTCAATGAGCTAAAGGATCCCATAAACAAAGAATTCAAGAAAAATAGGAAAACATTGTCTGAACAAAATAAAGAGAGAGAAATTATTTTACAAAGGAGCCAAACAGAAATTTTGGAGCCACAAAATACAGTAATTGAAATGAAAAACTCATTAGACAGATTCAACAGCAGATTTGAACAGGCAGAAGAAAGGATCAGCGTGAAGACAATTAAAATTATCCTGTGTGAGGAACAGAATTAAAGAATAATGAAGAAAAATGAACAAAGCCTGAGAGCCAGACACAAAGGACAAATATTATATGATTTCTCTTATAAGAAATAGTTAGAATAAACAAAATCAATGACACAGGAAGCAGAATAGGAGTTACTAGGGGTGGGGGGAGAGAGGAAATGGGAGTTATTGTTAAATGAGTATAAATTTTGGTTTGGGATAATGAAAATAGTCTGGAAATAGTGGTGAGGGTTACATGGTATTGTTAGTGTACTCAATGCCAAAGTATTGTCCACTTAATTAGTTAAAATGATTTTTATATTATCTATATTTTATCACAATTAAAAGTAAATAAACTGATTATTAAAAAATATACTACATTAAAAAATCACACAGCCCTAATTGGTATATAATGAAAAGTCAGTGTTCTACTTTTTCCTCTTGATCACCTGGCTTACTACCCAAAGAAAATCACTATTGCTACATCCCTTGTAGCAATTCATCTAGAGATAGTCTATATTTTAACAAGCATATACATACACATATGTATGTGTGTGTGGATGTGTGTGCAAGTATATTCCTTTTATTTTAAACAAGTAGTATTTACCATATACATACAAATATTTCACTTAACATATATGAAAAATCATTACATAACTTTACATAGAATTCTAGCTATATGGATTCAACTGATTTAACCAGTTTCATATTAATGGACCTTGACATTAAAAACAAAAAACAAAAAACTCTCTTATCAAGTATATTGCATGGAATAAACTTTTTACATGCTTTTATTGAGTTATGTGAGTACATCTTTTGGATAACTTATTGTAGGTAGAATTTCTAAATCAAAGTCTATGTGCATTTAAAATTTTAATGGATAGTAATCAATTGCGTGCTATAAAAGTGCAATGTATGAGAATACCTGTTACCTGTTTCCCCAATATTGCCAACATAGTATATTATCAAATATGTTTTTATCTTGGAAAAACTGATGAGTTTACAATAGTAGGGTTCTTAATGTCATGGAAGTTGGCATTTCTTTTGTCACCAAAGTTAAGCACCTTTCAATATAATTAAAATTCATATGCATTTTATTCCTGTGACAACATATATAGGTCCTGACAATTTGTTTTTTTCCATTTATTATGTTGCACATGTAAACTCAGGCACCTAATTTAAGAATAGCTTTTAAGATATTGATTACCACAATCAATTGAATATAAATTTATATCATTGGAACAATGCATAACAGATGGTAAGATTGTGCCAGAAAAATCTAATGAGGAAAATCATGTTTTAGAAATACAGAAGATTAATGACTTGTTCTGCAGTGTGCTTCTCAGGTTGTATTAAATTACATTGTATTATAATCCCAATATCCCTTGGTATGGGTAGCTTTCAAAATATATGTTAGTGCTGAAGCAGCATCATTGGGAATTCATTATGAGAATGCATTTTTTAAAGCAACAGAGAGTCATGAAACTCTAAACACCCATTAGGATTAGGCAGAGGTAGAAATCTAAATTGTAAGGCTGCTGAAATGTTACAATATGCCTGCCAGATAATAGAAGTTCCATAGGCAGTTATGTGAAGAGACAATTTTTAAAAAACAGATCTTAAATTATTTTCTTGGAATATACTTTCAAATCAGTTTTACATTAATAAAACTAATTTATTTCATATTAATTGCCAAAAGGAACTGTATCTTTTATTCAGAGCTTTTTAGTCTTAGGTTGTACAACTCAGTTCCTGAAAGAAAACAAATATTGCTTTCCTAAGCATTTGCTCTTAAAATTGGCATGTTTCGGTGAGGAAGGAAGGTGCACCATTAAAAAGTAAGTATGTTGATCCTCAACTGATAGCCTGTTATTTTTCAGTTACTCCTCAGCTAAAATTCCACTTATTCTATATAATCCAGGTAAAGACCTACTTCCTTAAGGCACTGTGTTGCTTCCATGCTCTGTGGTTTAATTCTTTCTCTGAAAATCTCTGTGTTTTGCATACATTAGTATTAAGTTGAGTCTCAAGTATTCATTCATTCATTCAACATTGAGTACCTCCTATGTGCCAGTCCCAGTGCTAAGCTCTGTAGACACAATGGTGAATGGAACTCTGATCATATCCTCAGTCTAACAAGGAAATACATGCAAGAATAGATAATTATGGTATAATAATCATTGCAATAGAACTTGGACAATTCTATCACATATTGACAATTAACAATTATGGAGATGTGCCCTCTCTTTAATTTTTATTTAATACCCTAAAGTGTTAATGCTCTGCTCCCAAGTATTTAGCACATGGATCCTCATAAAATACCTGTTCTTGACTAAATCTTCTCTGTTAAACATTGTTTCTCTTTCTTTTCTTGTACTTTTCTCTTCTATTCTTCTGACTACTTACTGTGCACAATGAGAAGGCATTTCTTCTCAGTCAGCTCAGCACTATTAAATTGAGTTAGCAGAGAGAGTGGTGGTTAAAAGAGAGTCAGATTATGTGTGTTTGAATCCTGACCTTCCTTTGGATAGCTTTGTAACCTTAGGCAAGTCATGTGACCTCTCAGTGACCACATTTCCTTATCTGCAGAATGGGAATAATATTACCCGCCTCAGTGCTCTTGTCAGGCTAAAACAAGATGATGTGTGTATAAAAAGCACTGCATAAACACTAGTATTATTACTCTGACAATGGAACAGAGGATAGTCATTTCTTCAGCTTATACTTTAGGATTAAATAGAAATGCTATTACTAATAGATTTAATGATTTTATATTGGTTTGCGGCTGTTGTACCCCAGAAATACATGTTCTTAAGTTTAATCCATTCCTGTGGGTGTGAACCCCTTGTAAGTAGCACCGTTTGATGAGGTTACTGAAGATAAGATGCATCCCAGGATGGAATTAATCCCATTACTGGAATCCTTTATAAGTAGAATGAAACTCAGACAGAGAGAGAAAGCCATGGGAAATAAGAAACTGAGATTCAATGGAAACTGGAGGAGAATTGAGAGGCCAGGAAAGACAGCCACGTGCTTTGCTATGTGATGGAGGAGCCAAGGACCAAGAATTACCAGCAGCCAGACCCCAGCATGTCACAGTCTTCAGGGAGAAAACATGACTGTGATGATACCTTGATTTGGACTTTTTCCAGTCTCAAAATTGTGAATCCTTAAATTCCCATTGTTTAAGCCATCCATTTGAATGGCATTTGCTTGAGCAGTCTAGGAAACTAAAACACTTTTGATTGCACATGACTGCCAGGGGCCCTCTGTAGCACTGAGCAAAGACCAAAATGGAAGGTACTGCTGAGTCTCATATCATCAACACCTACGAGAGTGGCAGTAGCACCTGGGTTGTCAGGGAGACGACTGGCCCTGCTCATCTGAGAAGTATCTTTGGCCTTTTGTTTTTCAAGAAAACACATGATAGATCATGTTCTCTGAAAAGGTCAACTGCAGATTTTGTAAATGGTAGAATTGGGATTTTAATCTATGACCGTTGTCTTTAAAACCTAGCCTTTTTTTCTTTAATCACTGAAGTGTAGTCCCAGTGGAAAAGAGATCCAGTGAGTGCACAGGAAAGCAATTGGTAATAGCAATGCTATGTTCCAGTGGTCTTATCAAGGTCTGGGAGAAGAGGAGTGGCTGTGGGGGTATGGTGTGTCATCTTGTCTCTTTGTCAATAATGGTGTAGAACAGGGATCATATTTCCTAGTTGTTCTTCCATATGATTAGACACACCCTAAGCACAGTTAGTGTAAAACAGTCTGTAACATGCTTGACTTTTGGTGAAACCTTGGTCAACATTTGCTCTAAATTATGTTGTACCGATATTCCACATTTACTCTGCAGTACTATCATATAGGTTTGCTTTATCCTCTCTGTTGTGGCATCACATTGTCTTGAATTCAAATATGCTGCTAGTGTTTTAAAATAGCATGCCACTTAATATTCATACTAATGAAACCCTGTTAAGGGTCACACACAGGATTGTCAAGACAAGGCAGTGTTCTGCATAAAGCACTTTCCATACTGATCTTGGCCAAAGAGCTTCTGCTCCTGGCAGCACCTTATTGCGACAGTCTCACTTTCCTCAGTTTCCCCAGCCTGTACCCTGAAGGCTGCAATAGAGCCAAGCTCCTGTGTGGCCACAAATAAGGGAAGCCAGACAGCCAGGGTTCTCAGCACACCTAAGAATTGTGTGAGGGGGTCATAGATAGTAGATATTGGATAAATTGTTTGGTAGTTAAAGATCTGGGGGAGACTTATTTGAATTATTTTAATTCCTTGGAAAGATTTGGAAAATGGACACTTTTTTTTTTTTTTAATTTTCCCTTATGGTTCTTTGTATGAGTTTTTAACAGGCACAACAGCTTTAGAAATCCTTTTTCTAGTGCCTCTTATTCCTTTTCTATTTTGGAAATAGAAATTCTAAGTCTCACAATGGTATGTGTGACACCCCATTCGCATCTCCTCATCTATCCAACACAACCCCCCCAACACACACACCACAATTTAAAAGGAAAGGAAAGAAAACCACCTTTCTGCACCTGAAGCTTTGTGAAAATTCTTTGGCACAATTCACTGTCTGTAAATGTTAAGGGATGGTGTGCAGATAGACGCAAAAGGGCATTTGTCAAATCAGAACACTATTCAACCGAGACTCTCATTTCCAGCTCTCTGCTGTGTAGTTGTCTTGAGAATAATTATGTGTGAGCACTGTTTGGATCATCTGGTGGCCTAGCTAGGGGAAGAAGATTCTGGAAATAAACACAACAGCTAAGTAGCACAAGAGCCAGCTGTCTGTTTAAATAATGCTTTGTAAATGTCTACAGGTAACCTGACTAAAGACCGGGATTTTATTTTATTCAGGTCTGCTAACCACTTCTCTGTACTCCCAAACTGTGGAAGAGGAGCCTTTTGGGTTTTGTTTTTTAAAAAATTCCTCCTCACCCCTTCCAACCACCACCACCACTGAAGTTTTCCATTATTATCTCTGGTTCTTTTAATATTTGTTATGTAGTTAGTTTTCATTTATTGTTTATTAGCCATAAATTAATCCAGAGTCTTTTATATATTTATATACATTATATAAAATTTATATGAATACATTGTTCCATAGAAAAATCTCTTGCTTTTCTTTATTTTAATATTTATATTTTATTAATTTTTTTAAAAAGACACTCAGATTATACAAATGTCACATAAAAAATATAGGGGATTTCCATATGCGCTACTCCCCACACCTCCCACATTTTCCCACATTAACAGCATCCTTCATTAGTGAGGTACATTCATTGTGACTGATGAGCACATTTTGGAGCATTGCCACTAAGCATGGATTATAGTTTACATTGTAGTTTACACTCTCTGCCACACAGGCCTGCATCTGTCATTGCAATGTCATTCAGGACAATTCCAAGTCCCAAAAGTGCCCCAATATTATACCTCTCCCTCACTTTCCCTGCCCTCAGAACCTCCTGTGGTCACTGCCTCCACATCAATGATATAATTTCTTCCATTGCTAGAATCACAGTAAGTCTGTAGTAGAATACCAGTAAGTCTACTTTAGTCCATAGTTTACTCCCCAATCCTGAGGATTCTGGAATGGTGATGCCCACTCCAACTCTAATTGAGAGAGGGCTGCAATCCCATGGAACAGATGGATGGGGACTCTCTTGCTTGCAGTTGTAGACTCTCTTGGTTCCTTGGAATCTCTTGCTTTTCAACTCTAGATACATAGTTCTTGCAGAACTCTAAATTCTAGTCCCAGTTTCTTATTTTCTAATTGTAATATTTTTCTTTAAAAATAAGAAAAGAAAGAAAGAAAGAGAAAGAAAGAAGGAAAAAACTTTTTAATATGCTCCATAGTTGATGTTATACAGTAGGAAAGTTCGTGTTCACACATATTTGTCCACATTGGAAAATTTATTATATATGCTTGTGTTTAAATGAAAATACAGAATTACTGTCTTTAACATTTAGGAAGAGAGGACTGGAATATCTTGCTAATGAAGAATCTTCACTGTCATATAATTTTTGGAACTTGTTTACCAGACTTGGAGAAAGCATGCATGGAGCTCTGCCTTCATTCTCCTTGGTCCTTCTCTGCTCTCATCCTTGTCTTCAGAGACTGGTAGAGTAGATTTCTCTTACTTCTCAGTCCTTCTCTCTCTTCTTTGATAAGTTGTCCATTTCTCTTCAGTTTCTAATGTTTCCTTCAATGTTCAATCTCATGTGCTTTCCTTTCCAATATGTTATCAATTTTGAAGATACTCATTTTCATAGCCTTATAGCTTAATTTCATGTCTCCTGCCCTGAAATCTTGAGCTCCTAGACGATATTCTTACATACCTGATGGAATTTCTCCCTCGCACTCAACATTTCTAAAACAGCTCACCATTTTCTCCATGCCATCCCTAGGTATATTTATATCAAAATGTTGTTCCATATGCTCAGGCTCCAGGTGGTTTACTAAGATTTCATGCTTAATTAAAAAAAAAATTGTCTTAAATGGTAAGGAAATCTTATTTTAATTTTTTTTTCTCCCTGGGTGGTTTGAGTTCAAGGGTTTCTTTTTGGTTTTATTTTTTTCAAAAAACTGCTGTTCAAAATTGTTATTGAATTGCTTTGAACTTTTATTAAAAACATGCACATTACTTCAAGATATAGACTTTTCAAGTACCTGAAAGGATCTTGGAGGTCATTTAGTCAAATTACTCATTAAGTAGATAAAGAATCTGATGCAGAAGAGATTGAAGTGAGTTTCTAAGTCCTTCATGAGACTTTACTTCTACTAAATGCAATTAGAAAAGTATGGTTGCTCAGTAATTAAATATTCCACATCTCTTTAGACATGTTCATGGCTATTTCTTTATTCATAAAATTTCAAATATTCAGATCTACAACAGTAGCATCTTCTGGGAATTAGACACTCTATATTTTATCAAAAGTCTATTTCCAGAAGTTTGATCTTAGTTTTATCTGATTCAAATATGTTGCTTCCCTCTGGCAGCTCCAGCATGTGTCCTTGGGCCTCCTCACACTTTCTTTCCTGTGGGTATGGTCCTGCATCAGACCTGTCCCGTGGTCACGTCCATGTTTTGCAAGAACCATTTTTTGTCACATGAATAATGGCATGATAATGTGAATTTATCGGCAACACAAAATATCTTAGACTTAACAACTCACATGTTATAAACATATTAATGAAAGAAATGCTGATTTTACTATATAATGAAAAAGAAACCAAAAAGAATGTGGGTCCTGAAACTTCTAGAAGAGAAGTACACTTAGATATGGGAATTACTTTTGGTGAGGTGAAATTTTTGTCAGGAAACTAATAAAATTTGATTCATTTCTCTAGAAGAACCTCCACAGATAGATCTATACAATAATAAATATCTACCTGGCTATCTGCCTGTTGTTACTCATAATCATTTTAAATGAGCCTGTGGTGGTGGTTTGAGGCTAATGTAATTATTATTTTTTCCACTACAGGCAAGGCATAGGTCCTTCAGGACTTCTGGAAGGCTCTTTTATACTCCTTTCAGGAAGGTAAAATGATTGCATTGTCAAATCCATGTCCATAGGAAATGTAGTCCTTTATTAGGTCAAATAGCACTTTCTGTGGATTAACTTCAGTCTTTTATTTTTCTTAAGAGGAAGAAGTTATTAGGCTACAATAGAGTTTTTTTTTTTTTTTTTTTTTTTTTTTGGTTTACACATTACTGGTTTTTAAATGATAAATGTTAAAAGAGGATATAATCATGACTCTCACAAAATATAAAATGAATACTTGTTAAAGATTTTATGTAACTCATTAACAAAAGAACTAGAAAAGATGTTAAAACTAGTTGGTACAAAGGAGAATATAAAGAGCCAACAAATATGTATATGAGTCCATTAGAAAAGCTGAAATAAATTTACTTAGTAGATAACAAAACTAGCTTCTTCACTAGTGGGGAAGGGAAGTCAATTGAACCTCCATTGGACAGAATTTATTTGCTTATCTATAGTCAAGAATTGTTTGTATTACTATTCATTTCCTACAAGTTAAAATATCTATCTGTACAGAGTTACAAAATAGCTCAAAGACAAGGAAAGACACAAACACCATCGAATCAGATAGTCCAGGGTTTTATTCTAAACACATTATTTCCCACTGAAGACGCTTTATAATGTCTTGGTTCACTTAATAGTCTTTCATAATTTTTCACTACACGGTCCCCTCTTCTTTTGATTTTAATCTTTTTAATGATTTTTTTTGGGGAAGCAACACCCCTATTTATGTTACAGAATAATTTATTTTATCTCTGCCTAAGCCCATCATTCTCTTTAATGTTCAGTTTATGCAACCCTGTCATAGATGTGCCATAGAGAAGAACATATCTCCAAATTTGAATGATCCTGAAGACCACCTGGAAATCATCACATCTGCTCATTTGGTGAACTTGTTGACTGATTGGAATAAGACAGAGAGTGGAAGAAGGGAATACTAGACAGTTTTTAATACATATCAAGAAAAATGAATTTTGGGTCTTTTCTTAGTATATTTTACTTGTTATATACTTTACAGTAGTGTAGTTGGAAGATGCTGGATTCCTCTAGGTTCTTGGATATGTTGCATAAAAGAATTTAAGAACATGCCAGTTTAATTAGGCCAGTAAAAAGATTTTAAAAGAAATGAGAAAAGAAAAGAGGGAGGGATGCACTCCTGGGCCCAGTGCCCATCCTTTCCACACGTGGGGCAAGGCCCTGGCGGTTGCAGGCAGCAAGGTGGCTTGAGGCAGCCATGTTTCCAGTGGCCAGCCTCTCCAAACTTGAAGCAGGTTCCTGCTGACATAGAGCCTGAATTCGGGTGGCCCTGAGGTAACAGGGTGCCTTTAACGGTGACTGCTAAAAGGTGAGCCTATCCCAGACCCCGTGCCTGCTGCCCCTTACCTTCTCCATCTTGGCAGCGTGGTCTTGTTTGTTGAAGACTGAGAAGGTTGTTCATGGGAGTTTGGGGACCCATAAAAGCTTTTGCAGCTTCCTACAGATATCCAGAGCAGACTGGCTAATGAAGTAGGTTGTTATGAGGATCTGTCCTTCATTAGAGTCAAGATTGACCAAAGTATATTATTTCTTCATTACCTCTATCAGCCTTCCTTGAAACAAGACCAGGTTTTCGTCCTGCTTCTGAGTAATTTCCTGAATTTGGTAATGTACTTCCTCAGCCCTTCGAGGAGACACGTGACCATATGGCCTCTAGCCTTCAAATCTGCCTGTCCCCTTTGATAGTTCCACCAGGGATCTGTATTAGGAATTGCTACTGCTCCCACCGCGTACTGGTTAGGCTGTTGGGTGGCCAGTCTATCAGCATGCCCTTAGGCTTCAGTCTGGATGTGGTGCTTTTCCTCCAGGATACAGCAAGTTGAAAGAAAAATGTGCATATCACCCCATCTTACTTAAAAAATCATTGTGAGGTGCTGGAACCACTCAGTAAATTTGGTAGCGTCCTCAGAGAACTGACCTAACTTTTCTTTGCACTGTGCCAGGTCAGCTGTGGAGAAGGGGGCATGTACTCTAATAGTTCCTGTGTCCCCACTAGCTACTTCTCTTATAGGGTAGAGACCCTCAAACTTCTTAGCTGGATGGAATGAGACTCTACTTTGGAAATGACCTGCCTTGACTAGACCTTGAGGCATACAGGGGAGGTGTTGATGCCCTGCTGGAGATGAATTTAAAGGGGTTTCATAACGAACAAGGTGGGCTACTAAGAAAGGGGTCATCTCGGATATCTTCTTCCTTCTCGGGAGGGGTCTTATTCTGTGCTCTGAGGTGTCCCTCTGAATAGCACAACCGACAAGAACCCTTTAGGTTCTTGTTTTGATACAGGGTTATAAAAAGCTGGTTATAGGGAAAATCTACCCATTTTCCTTCCCTTCTAACAATAGGGCTAGCTGGAGAATAGGGCTGAAATTGAGGGTCCCATTTAACGGCCACTCTTGGCCGTCCTCTAACTTGTACTTTGGCCCTATGGTGTTGCAGAGAGAGATTAACTTCTTCCTTTTTAGACCGAAAGTAGGCAGGTCATCCCAGTTTCTGAAAAGATACCCCAGTGGGGAGTATACTGGAATACTAAAAGAGCTGCCCATTATCCTAGGGGAGGATCAACACATTCGTTCAGTCTTGGTGGCGTCACACTGCTAGACCTCACTGAACGGATTGCTCACTGACCCAGTGTCCTGGAGATTGGGAGCCCTCCTTACCATACCCATTTTCCAGGAATTGGGTATCTCTTGTCTCTGAGCATCCCCAGAGCCTTAGAGGTCTTTGGAGATGACTGAGTCTGGTCCCCACACCTAAGCTCCCAAGCCAGGCTTTCTCCCTAGGAAAGGGCCTGGCTAGGGACCTTCATTTCAGCCTACTTTCACAGAGGTCTTAGGAAGTAGCCATGAGAGAGCTCATTTTATGGCCACTCCCACAGTTAAACCAGGCATTAAAAGCCCATTAAGGCATTAGAGATTAATTGTTCTGAGGCTTGCCAGAAAACAACCTCGGGGACCCCAGAGGCAATCTCAGGGCCTCCTGGGACTGAGAAGGAATAAAAACCTCAGGACACCATCAAGGGTAGGACGACTGCCTCCCTAACAAATGCATTTTCAGTTTCTAAGACATTCCAAAGCATCTCACAGACAATGAGGACAGCAGTAGTTGGAAGATTAAAGTTACTTCTAATTAAAAGAAGTTATCTAGTGGCCTAAGGAAACACTACAACAGGTGATAGCCATTCTGAACTCACCGAGAGGGCCTGGTAGACTTCCAGCAGACTCCTGCATGAGTCACCACATGCCCAGTCAGGTCTCAAGGATGGTTCCACCTGCCACCTAGGCTCACCCCTGTCCCCTCCAGAGAGGGAGCAGGAAGTCTGGGCAGACCAAGTTTATGTCCTGTGGGAGCCTACCCAGGACCCTGTTTAAAATGGCAGAAGGGGATGGCAGACCAAGAGAGGGCACAGACAGGCTATAATGAAAAGTTTAGAGTCATCAGTCCTTGCCAGGGGTCAGGGAGAGTTACCTTCCTCTAGAACTCCTGGCTGGTTTCCCAGATGTAGTCAGAAGATATTAGATTCCTCAAGGTTCTTGGCTATGCTGCATAAAAGAATTTAAGAACATGCCAGTTTAATTAAACCAGTAAAAAGAGTTTATTGAGAGATGAAAAAAGAAAAGTTCATGTCCAAGACATGGATGTGGGCTACCTCCAGGCAAAGAGGAGCACCTGGGATTGGGGGGTTGCCTTTATTAAGGCTTTTCTCCCTGCCCCCCTTTCCTAATGTTGGGGAGGGGGCCCAGCTGTTCACTGTTCTCATCTTCTCTTATTAACTCTCAGGAGACCAATGATGAGGCCTTTTGTTTGGACTTATCGGGGGCTTCCTCCTGACCATGGAACTGCAAATGGGACCTCATGGCCAGTTCTCAGTGGGATCTTTCTGGTTTTGCTCTTAGTAGCGGCCTTCCCTCAGGGGGTGTCTGAGAGGGGTCTCGTGGCCATGTTCTCTGCCAGGTCCCAGCTGTGACTCATCTTCCCTTTTTCCCTATACTAACCTGCCTCAGTAGTTAATAAAGTTATCCTAAACTCTAGCAGGAGACTTATCAATTATATATTGTGAAGTATTAGCAAAAGTTGAAAAATCTCAAATGATCCAAATTTCTAAACAATTGTTTTATTACTTCATTAATGAATTAGTTCTGTATGGGGAGGAACTCAGTCTGTCTTTTACACTTTTATCTCCTCAAAACCTCGCACATTCCCCGAAGCATATTTTGTATGTGATACATATTTATTCAACAACATTTTAAGAACATTTTTTAAACCATATACTCTCTTCCTGATACTGTGCTTCTCACTGGGGATTAAAAGCAAGTAAATAACTTACAGTATTGTCCATATTTTAGATTTTTTATTGGATCCTTTTCCCAAAGGAATTTGTTCCTGATGTAGAACAGGCAATATGGCAGACCGACAGGAGAATAGTTTGGGTGCTCTGCCAAATCTCACCACATAGGCAGATCTCTACTTTTTTTGAATATGTGATTAATAATAACTATGGTGAGATCGCCCTAAGCAGCATTTTTCTTGCCATATGGTAGGTTGCCAAGATAAAGACTTATGACTTCAATAGCTGCTGTTCTACAGATCTGCACAGAAACCCTTTACCATGCTTCTGAGTCTGACCAAAGTTTCCCCTTCTCATATAGCACTGTAAGAAGAACAAGCACCACCATAAATTATTATTATTAAGGATCTAAGCTTAGCACGTTGTAATCGTTATCTCATTTAGTCCTTATAAGCATCCTATGGAGTAGGTGAGAGGTTAAGAATTATTTAATAATACTGCTAATGGGTTGTAAAGTTAGGGCAGACAGAAATTGATGTCTATCTGACTTCAAAGACCTTAGTCTTCATCACTAAACTATATTGCCTCAATATATAGAATTGGCATGATGAGAGTAAGACTGAGTCTCTTTCATTAAAGTCTCTGGGTTAATAGATCTGCATGTGTGTGTGTGTGTGTTTGTGTGAAGAGTAGGGTGAAATTTTCCGTTATTCATTGTAAATTTTTTTTAAAAAAAGTGCCTTATACATTTTCACTGGGCTTTAGACTTCGCACTATCCAGGCTTATGCACAATGAAAAATTGTATAGTGACTCTGACAATCGAATCAATACTTCTATTAACTGCAACATGCAATTTGAAGGTTCAGAAGATGATTGGATTATGTTTTGAAGAATTATTAAGCTCCATTGGTTGGCATCTATGCTGCCGTAGAGGGGCTGAGGAGTTTTTGAAATGTGTCTAGACCCCAGAGAGTTCATTTAGTCTTTCACACATGGCACTTTGGTCCTTTCCTCCACCCCCAGCCCAAACAGTTCTGACATAGGTGCTGTCTGCCCATAATCAATCCTTCAAGCCTTTGTATTTGCAGGACAGCTTGGTATTTTTCTTTTCCTCACCTTTCAAAAAATTTCCGATAGTCTTAACATTTGATTTTACTCAGATGTTTCTCCTCCTAAAATGTCTACATTTCTACTTCCTTTAGCTTTATTTTCGATTTTGAATGCAGTATGCTCTTCTGAAGTCATTTGCCTCCTTCTAATTAATCTGACTTCATTACACACACATTCCCTATTCTTAGCTCCATTGTATCATCTACACAAATTACTAAAGTTATTTCAGCTTTATCTCAGATCTCCTTTAACACCTATTCTTCAGAGTTCTTGGTTTCTTGCCATTATCCCTGATTAGTCTCACATCTCTTTTTTTTCTAATAATGACTTGGCAAGAAAATAATTTTTTAAAATATTACTTTCAATTAATTTAATTCTTTTCAGAAAAGGGGCCAATATGCTCAGATCATGGTGACACTCTGAATTCTTTCAATTTCTCTTTCTAATATCCTTTAATGTAGTGATAGTTAAAATAATAATCCAATGAGTAGGAAGCTAGATAAATGCTAGAAAAAATTATATATTTATTTAATTTTTAAAAATAGACCTTCCCAAGTTTTGTTGGTCTAGGTTCTAAAATGCACTTTAAAAGCAAAAAATAATTACAAAGATAACATGCTATAGCAAAATAACTATTTCTTAAGAGTTTAGTTTTCATTTTTATTTGAGCTTTGAATTATCCCAATAAAATAGTTAATGTATATTCTTTTTAATGTTTTATTTTTGAAACTTTCAAATATGTGCATTTCATTAACTCCCAAGATTAATTAAATACCATGTAGCTGTCACTCATTTTCAACCATTTTGAACTCATGGCCAGTCTCATTCTATCTATACTCCCCTCTACTTCCCTACCCCACCTGGACAAATCCCAGACATCACATCATTTTATACAAATATTTCAGTGTGTATTGCTAAAGGTAGAACTCATTTGGGGCGGGGGGAAACCTA
Organism: Tolypeutes matacus; assembly: GCA_026826555.1. NCBI lineage: Eukaryota > Metazoa > Chordata > Mammalia > Cingulata > Chlamyphoridae > Tolypeutes > Tolypeutes matacus. The sequence goes on from JAKSZT010053887.1 coordinate 53,270,224, forward strand.
ACAACGGTAATGCCATGACCACAACTAAAATATTTCTAAAAATCAAATAATACTATACTCTTTGTCTCATTTCTTTTATGCTTGGCTTCAATCAAAACGGAAATAAGTCCTTATATTGGGTTGGTTGTTATATCTTGTAAGTGTCTTTTTCGTATATAGTTTTGCCTTCATACTTTTCTCCTTCCAATTTATTTGTTGAAGAAACCAAGCCATTTGTCCTGTGGTGCTTTCCACAGTCTGGATTTTGCAGATTGCATTCCTGTGGTGCGTTTAACACATTTCTTTGTCCTTTGTATTTCCTCTAAGTTGATAATTAGATCTAAAGGTTTGATCAGGTTCAGCAGGTACATAATGCCTGGTTTTCTCTCTTTTTGTGAAGTTAGCAGCCATTGATTATCACAGCCTAGATTCATTAATCTGTAGTGGTTACAATATAATGATATTTTACAGTTCCTACTTCATTTATTAGCTGAACTATTTTTATAAAGAAAACCATCCCTTCATCTACTATTTGATTACCCAATGATAAAGTTCACAAGAAAGGCGAGATAATGCTTGATTTTCTCCCTTTGTTACTTTCCAAAATAATTTTATTCTCTAGCATTTTCCAGGAGAGACATGGGATTTTTCAATTTTTCGTTCTTTAAATCATTATGAATTCCTGAACTTTCATATATCTGATATATTTCAATTCATTGCAATCAATATCCTTATGGATGGTAAAATTGTCCTGTCCTTTGCTAGTGGGACCCTGCTCCCGAGTCTTTTGATTTGATCCTAAGAGTCTTTGATAGCTTCCTTAATTTTGGATATGGCAAGATGATCCATGTTCATGTTATATATTTCCTTCCTCACGTCTGGAATCAGGCATTCTTCCAGGGAACTTTCTTTTAGGAGAAAATGGCATTTAGAGGTCACATGTATTGATTATTCATAAAAGCAGTTTATCTGTAAAATTTATTTCACACCTCTTGATTCTGTCCTTAACTATTCTAGCCAAATCAACTGGAGATATACTCAACATATTTTTTCAGATCCGTCAACTCTTAGATTTTTGTCTTGTTATCTTTGGCTCTTATCTTAGTATTTCATACTTACTTCAGGGCTTTTTTGGATTTAGTACCATTAGATTCATGTCAAATCATTTTCACACTATTTTTAGTTTTGTTTATCACTGCTGCCAAAGCCTTGGCCCTACAGAACCCCAGCAATAGCCGATAGAAGTTTTGTGAGGGGTCAGTTTGGACAATATCCGAAGAAAATATTTGGGGGGTGGTTTCTTCTGTTCATTTTTGTGAAACACAGGTTTTCTTTTTCTACTTTTCTCCAAATATAGACTGTAAAACTTTCACGGTCAGGAATATTTATTAGGTTTTCATACGGTTAGTGTAAGGCTAAGTAGACATTTATTAGTAGAGACAATTGTAGAATGGCAAGTAACATAATTCTTTTTTTTTTAAGATTTATTTTATTTATTTATTTCTCTCCCCTCCCTCATTGTTTCGTGCTCCCTGTCTGCTCTCTGTGTGTTCTTCTGTCTATGTTTGTTTTCTCTTTAGGCAGTACTGGGAATCAATCCTGGGACCTTCTGGAATGGAGAAAGGCACTCTACTGTCTTACACCACTTAGCTCCTTCATCTGTACATCTCTCATTGTCTCTCTTCTGTGTCTCTTTTTGTTGCATCATTTTGCTGCGCCAGTTCTCCGTGTGGGTCAGCACTCCTGTGCGGGCCATCTTGCTTTTTTACCAGGAGGCTCCAGGAATAGAATCCTGGACCTCCTATATGGTAGGTGGAAGCCCAATCACTTAAGCCACATCCACTTCTCAGTAACATAATTCTGAAGCACAGAGAACATATTCAACTACATCTAGCTGTGTTCTTATCTGTATTGTCTCACCCTGCTTCAAAGCAAGAACTTCTAATTTTCTCTCCTGCAAATCCAAGACCAGTAATACCACTAAGTGTAAGAGGAAGCAACAAAAATTATCTTCAGCTGTCTTTCAATTATATATATATACACACATATATATGTATATATACATATATATAATCACTGATCTTATATTAACCTTTAAGATATGTATTGTTCATATTTTTTTTTTTTACAAATAAACAAGCTCAGAGGCTGAGACTTACTTAATGCCCCTGAACTGTTAAGTGCAGAGTAGGGATAAAGCCTAGATCTGCCTTTTCACTATGCTTTGCTACTTCATGAGATTAGGAATTGACTTCTAACTCAAAGCTTTGTAGTTAAGTGAATTTTGGCTATGATCACACAATGACCACTTATTTTCCTTCCTGAATATTTCCCTTAGCACTAAGATAAATGACCTCATGAAATCATAATGCAACCAAATGAAGATGGTTAAGTGAATGGTTAAGGTAATAAGTATGATCAAATCTGTTGTCATTTCATGTCTTGCTTTGGGTAAAGATAGAAATTAAAATTATGCAAATATGATAAATTTTACATCCTCCAAATGAACATCACTTTATCTAAATTTCCAAGGACGTATAATTTGAGATTGTCCAGTGAGGCCTTGGCATGTTTGTGTTCAGAGTTACTGGTTCAAAGGACATGTACATGCTTTTAGAAAGTTGATGACCAAGTTGACATTCACTAAAGAACCTGGCTATATAAAAAAAGTGTTTTTTTGTTTTGTTTTGTTTTGTTTTTGCAGGGGTGGGGTGGGAGTGGGGACCGTTGAGATTTGTCTGGACGCAAACACAATAAGCTGTTATCAATGGTTACCTTTGGTGAGAGAGTTGGGAGAGGGTGGTTTGTAATTTCATTTCATACTTTTGTCTACTGCTTGAATTTTCTTCATTGTAATACCATTTTAATTTCATTTTCTTCTTCATATTTATATAGCTAAAAACTTGATAAATGCCAAAAGGAATGAAGGAATAAATAAGTAAATAAAATAAGGAAGACTTCAATACTCTTGTCTGGATAGAGACATTTCCCATTCTCATTACTAGACATGTGACACAGTAATGGGAAAAAAAACAAAACTAGGACATAACACTTATAAAGGTGCCAAAAAAGTTTTACCTTGGAAGAGATGGCTTAAGTGTGCAATATCCACAATTCTGCTTTAGAGGTGTTGTCCCTAAAGAAAGTTCATTTTGATTCAGCAGACTTATTTCATGTTTATAGGCACTGGGGATTACAGGAGAAAAGAGCATATTCAAAATTAAGTTTTCCCACAGGGCGTTCATCAACCACACAGAGTAGCAGAAGGGATGTATCACCAGGCCTCCATTCATGCCTCAGAGCATACCTCCTACATGCTCTCAAATCCCCTAGACCCCAAAAGACTTCCTGGAAGCCTGTGAGCCAGCTGCCTTGTGCCCTAAACCTAACCTGAAGGCATCCTGCTCCTTGTTGTTTCTCTCCTAGGGTGAGTTTCCCCTGTACTGCTGTTTGCTCTGCATTGCCTACAAACTCTCTGCAACCTCTGAATATTGCTTTTAACATTTTGCCTCAATGAAACCAGTTTCTGCAAGGATATGACTCTCCCTCTTGCCCCTCTCAAGCGGGAGACTGATCTTTTTTCTTTGGGCAAATTTCCCTATAGAGTCCCAAGACTCCTTTTTACTCGGAACTTTTAGGTAATGATTTTTCTTCTCTCTTGGAAAAGAGATAAATTTATAATGGTTCTGTTAACTATTGTTTTTAATAAGCTACACCAATATATGTGTATACCTTTCCCTGAAAGATAAATTTTACATTATTGAAAAGAAAGGATTTCTTCAGCTGCGAGAAATCTCAATTCCTCAAACTGGCCCTGCTGGCTGTTTAACTTGGGACCTGAACAAATGAGTCCACTTCAAATGAAGAAGGGACTTATGACTAAACCTCTGCTCATCACACACAATAACTTATGCCCCAGGAAAGGAAAAGGGCCAGAATAGCTCCTCAGTCCTCTGCTGGAGGGACATGTCCTCAGTGCTGCTCTCCACAGAGTACTGGGGCTAGTGAAACATCAAGATCTGCTCTGATAGTTGAAAAAAATAGAAAAAAAAAAAAAAAAATCTAAAAAGCAAAGTGCTAAAATCATTGTGGCCATTGTGAGAAGATAATAAAAGGGACATCATTTGTAAATGTATTAAGCTTCAAAGAAGAGAAAATCTAACTAAAAGATCTACAAAAGTAGGCATTTATTCTTCTTGTAAAACAAAACATACAGAGGTGAGATTTTGCTGGTGTTGGTTCAGCTGCTCAAGCTATTATCAAAGTATGTTTTCTCTTCTTCTGTTCTGTTTACTGTGTTGATCTTTTTTTTTTTTAATTTGTTTCTTTTTATTATTTATCAAATGTCATCTTAAATGGTAGAACCATAGCTATATCTTTTAAAAAAATATTTTTCTAAAGAATTTGATTAATTCAAAGAAGAAAATTTAAAACCATAATTCCACTAATCAAGAGGTAACTACATTAACATTTTGATATGTTTTCAGTGCTTATTTCTTGTCAAAATTTAAATCATATAGTATATACAATATTTTGCTACTTACCATTTTATTGTAAACCTTTGTTATTTAGTTTCAAAAGCTTCCTTTCAATGGATTATTATATTTTAATTTAGAAAATATGTTCTTTCTTTTTCTATATTTTGAAAGATGCTTAGATTACATAAATGCTACACAAAAATTACAGGGATTCCCATGTTCCCCACCTCCCACACCTCCTACAACACCCCACATAAACATCCTTCATTAGTCTGGAACCTCACCTAGATATACACATCCAGGGGCTCTGCCACTAAGCATGGACCACAGTCCACACTGTAGACCACACTCTCTACCACACAATTCTGCATGGTATATGTTGATATAAAATGCCCTATATCTGCTGTTGCAATGTCACTCAGGACAATTCCTGAGTCCTGAAAAAGCCCCTGTATTACAACTGCTTTTCCCTTCCCTGCCCCAAAGCATCCAGTGGCCACCGGCTCCACCTCACTGTTGTAATTTCTTCCATTGCTTAAATCACAATATGTCTACAACAGAATATCATTAGGTCTACTCTAGTCCATAGCTCTTCCCCCAATCCTGAGGAGTTTGGGATAGTGATATCCACTCCACCTCCACGTGAGAGGGGGCTTATATCCCATGGATACGGTGGATGGGATTATCCTGCCTGCAGCTGCAGGCTCTCTCCATTCCTTGGGATGGCCGTTGTCCATCACCGTCTCCTCACCAGGTGACTTGGGTGAGTCCACTGAGCTGTAGATTAGGAGTTGCAGCTCCACCGAAATTCCAGGCACAGCTGGCACATGGGCAGACCAGAGATTCCTGTCTCTGGAAGTACACCTACAAATTCCAGCATCACATATAGGTTTGAATAGAAGGGACTGATGGATCATGTGCAGGGAGGACTTATTTGAGTCTAACTCTGTCACTCTCAGGAGCACTATTGTGTTGATCTTTGTGATTATGCTTGTAGCCTCTTGATCACACAATGGCTGCTGCATGCTAATATGCCCACCTTGATAGAAAAAAGTGGAAGAGGATCCAATCACATCTGTGTCTTCCCACCAGGAAAGCAAATACTTTACCAAATTCCCCGAGGAGACTCCATTATGCCTCATTGGCTTGCACTGCATCGCGTGGGCATTTCTATATGCAAGAGAGCTGGGAGAACAGGGAGCTGTCATCATCTCACTTGATACTGGACACACGGCCATACCCAAAATATGGTTCTGTTATCAAAGGCAAAGCTGCTGGGTGGGGGTTTCTGGATGGAGGTGGAATTAGAGGTAGGCAATCAAGAAGGACAGCAGAATAATTGTATGATTGGTCTCTAAGTCAGTTGGAATCCTGGAAAGTCTACTCTTAGTCCTTGTTTTAAAAGAACCATAATTCAGCTCAGACTAGAGTATGGAGTCACTATTGATTTTTCCCATGTGTCTAGGATTCTTTTACAATAAGAGTTTTGGAGATATGTGGAAAGTAAATTTTTGACCCAAATAAACTCTCTTTTGTTGAGCTGAGGAGTTTCCTTTTCTTGGGAACTGTGGAAAAAGTTGATATGAAGTATTAGATAGAGCATATTTATTTCTCTTTTTGGCACTGCCCAACCCAAATGCCTATTTCTTCTTGCCATGGGGGTATGGTGGGCATTTCTGTTTCCTAAGCTGCCTAAAAAAGATACCATGAAATAGCTTGGCTTAAACAATGGGAGTTTATTAGCTTAGAGTTTGAAGCTGAGAAAATTTCCAAATCAAGGCATCATCAGGACAATGCTTTCTTACCAAAGACTGGCTGCCAGCAATCTTTGTTCCTCTGTCACATGGCAAGGCACATAGTGGTGTTTGCTCGTCTCTCCCTTCTCTGCTTGTTTTTGTTGGTTTCAGCTTCTTGCTTCCATGGCTTTCTCTCTCTTTGTCTGAATTTCATTCCATTTATAAAGGACTCCAGTAATCGGATTAAGTTCCATTCTGAACGAGGTGGGTCTTACCTTAACTGAAGTAGTCTCATCAAAAGGTCCTACTTACACTAAGTTTTCATTCACAGGATGGATTAGATTTAAGAACATGTTTTTCTGGGGGTATGTAAGCTTCAAACCACCACAGTGAAAAAAGAAACTCAGTTAAAGTTATAAATTGTAACTATTAACTTTGAATTTTTGTGGTTCCATTTTTATCTATGATTGAAGGAAAAATTTTGACCTTGGAATTCTTTACCTTGTGCAAATATAAAAGTAGCTAATTTAGTTAAAAATTGTGCTATAGAGATCAAGGTTGAAAAAATGGTTGCTTTAAAAAGGCAACAGCTAAATAAATAATTTGAAATACTTAATTGATAACATGGAGCATCTAAGGTTAAAACATAGAATTCCCTTTTAAAGATTCTGATTGAAAGATAAATGGGTGCAAGTCCAGGAAGAGATAAATAAGTCTACATGGACACTCAGGACATTATATTTATCATTTCAAGATGTATTCATATTCAGTGGACTAAATCTTATTATGATTTCTTTCTTCAATATTAGAATTTTTAAAGGAAACTTGCCATGATCAGCAGAAATGCTCTTTTACTTGTCAGGATCAAATTAATGAGTTGGGCATTTTGGAAAGCAATGAAACATATATTCAGAAATCTAAGACCAGAAATCAATTAAGAGAGTTTTTTTTTTTTTTATTTTTTTTTACCATTCAGAAATTTCCATAAGTACTTCTATAAGTTAGAGCTAATATGATGCTGTCTTTAAAAATCTAGATTGGCAGTGAGGGCATCTGTTTTAGTTTTTCAGCTGGTAAAACAAGTACCATGCAATGGGTTGGCTTAAAAAATGGGTATTTATTGGTTCACAGTTTTGAGGCTAGGAGAAGTCCATAATCAAACAAAAGCATCATCAAAGCCCTGTGGTGCTGGTTGCTGGCAACCTTGATCCTTGTTTTTTTTGTCATATGGCACATAGTGGCCTCTCCTGGCTTCTCTGTGTTCCATTGACTTCTGGCTTCTTCCCGTGGCTTTCTCTCTGTGTGTCTGAATCTCATTGTCCTGATAAAGGACTTCAGTAATAGGATTAAGACCCATGTTGATTCAGTTGGGCCATACTTTAACTGAAGTAACTTCATCAAAAGTTCCTATTCACAAACGGCTCATGGCCACAGGAAAGGATTAAATTTAAGAGCATGTTTATATGAGGTAAATAACTCCAAGTCACACCAGCATCCAATCACTACTGTTTCTATTTGGGGTATTGAGATGTGTGAGAGTTTTTCATGAAACAGTTTAAGCAGTGAGCATACATACATTTTCCTGATACAAAAATGATATAAAAATCCAGAACATTATACAAATTCATTTCTATCCCTTGCTCTAAATTGAATACATTGCTTCTTGTGATGAAACAGGGCTGTCTATAGTTCCATGCACCAGAAACACTTTTTCAAGGCCAACCGCCTGTCTCTAGGTTGGGAGGCAGGTTTGTTAATCTTCACTGCACACTGCTGTGTACATCAATACCAATACTTCCACTCAAGTTAAAACTCCTCCCCTGCGAGGAACATGCTTTCTGGACATACTCTCTAATTCTCTGTCTCTGCAGTGTTCTCATCCATGAACATCTAGATGCCATTCATTAAAGTCTTTGGTACTAGACTCATGTCATCATCTCTATTCCATACCTTATCATCTGGGGTTATTTCCATATCCATGAGGATAATTCTTCAGCTTACTGGTGGTTTGGTACTAAAGCATCAATTCCTGTTACCTCGACTCATTTCTGACAGTGTTCAGTCCCCATTTAGTCCACATGTACTTTATCACTCATTTGGGTTTGTTGGACTTCCCTTCTTCTGGAATCTTCTCCTCTTGGTATCTATGGCATCACCCTCCTAGTTTTATCCCTGTCCTCTGGATAGTTCTTTGTAGTCTCTTTTGAAAGCTCTTAATTCTTCCTGTTTCTCTTAAACTTTATTATTTCTCAGTCTTATGTATTGGGGCATCTCACTCTGTATGCCTCCTTGAGCTACCTCACCCCTCTCATGTTTTCAGTAAGCATCTACATACTGATGAAGACAAAATCTACAGCTCCAACTCAAAAGAAATTACCCTTGAACTCTGGGCCCCAATATGATCGACCTAGATCTCTCAACCAGGAAGCCTAAAAGACATCTCAAACTCAACACACCCTCATGCACTTGTTCCCTTCCACACAACTGCTCTGGAGGAACTTAATTTTCCTATCTTTGTGCTGGCATTTGTTTGCTCAAGCCATAAACTTGGAATTTATCCTTTACTATTTCCTTTTTCCCTCATTCCTTCTAAATAAAATCCTTCAAGTGCTGTTGATTCTTCCTCCTAAATGTCTTCATAATATCTCTAAAATGTTCTTATTTTTTTTCTGTCCCTCCTGCTTTTACCCATTTCTAGATAATTATTTCTAAAAAAGGCTACTACAATGTATCTTGCTATCTCCAGCCTTTCTCTTTAATCCTTTCTACTCAAAAAACCATATTATGATTAAATTACTCCCTTTCAATTTTATCCCACTTTTCTTAGCCTAACTTACTTATTACATAACACATTTACAAGACTCTTTGTGACCTGGCCCTTGCCTACTGACCTCAATTCCTACCATCCCTTTCCTTGGGAATCTTTAAGACTTGTTATTCTCTTTACTTGATAAATTCTTCATTATTCCCTCCTCCACGCTGCTCCTCCCCATGACTTCACATGATTGGCTTCTACTCACCTTTCACTTATTTTTCAGATATGATTTTATTTGTAAAACCTTCCTTGACCACTCCCTGTCCTCATACTTGGCCATCTGCCTCTCCTACACTTCCCTGGCTACAGCACTGATCACTCAGTAAAAAAAAAAGTCCAATTTTTTTTTAACCTGCTAACCTTTGCTTTCTCACTGTCCAGAAAAGTGATTGGAACATAGTAAGTACTCAACAAAAAGGCACAGAATGAATAAATTAATAGGCAGCATCCTGGAGGTTAAGCTCAGGTCTGCAGTCAAGTAAATACATGTTGGCATTCCCTGTCCACTGTTATTAGCTCTGTGATATTTGGGAAGTTCCTTAATTTACTTAAAAAATGTATAGTGCTTTACTTCTAGTCATGTACCACCCTCATAGAATGACTATGCTGATAGGGCAGATAGATCATAAAAAAACAAACAAACAAATAAATAACAATGATAATGTGTTAGGAAATGGGATGCAGTATAGTTATATGTTGTAAGGGTGGTCAGCAAGGGCCTTTTTGAGGATGTAACATTTAAGTTGGGATTTGATAGAGGAGAAGGAGCCAGCCATGTGAAGGGTTAGGGAAAAAGCATTCTAGAGGAAGGCATAGCAAGTGAAAGTTCCTCACAACTGTGTGTTTACCTTGCTTTATCTATCAGTTAAGGCAGTAATTATACTTACCATGTGGGATGACTTTTATGTCTAAATGAGTTCAGCCATGTAAAGCATCTAGCCCACAGTCTGGTCAACAGAAGCACTAAAAAATGTTATTGTTGTTATAAAGTATAAAGTATATCAAGGTGTCTTTTTCTGAAGGGGATCTTTAGGTTTGCAAATTTTATTTTATATTCAGAACCAAATATACCTTACTTATCCCGCATCAAATCAATTTCAGCAAACTTTAATTGAGCACCAACAATGTGCAAAGCAGTATGCTGGATACTCTGAAAGGCCAAAGAAATATTTAAGAATTAGATTCCGTGTCTCTGATGTTATTTGTCTCTGCTTTGTCTTCACTATCCATTCTAGAAGCTAATTCCCCCCAAAAACACATGCACACATTAACACACACTCACACACACCCTCATCTCCTTATATTTCCATCTGTTTGCTTGCTTGGAAATTCAGTAAACATGACTTTTCTAGGGTGATGACCTTACAAATCATTTGAATCACAGTTGGTTTTTCCGAATATTTGAAATGCTCATGGCAATGAAATCATCACGTTTTTTAAAGAAAGGCTGTCACAAATACTATACTATATTGAACAAGCAGCCAGATGTTAATGGAAAATATAAATGTTTTCCAAGAAAAGTTTTGCATTTATATATTAAGACAATTTTTTTTTTAACCTAAAAGCCACATGTGGCTTTCTTTTCTTCATGTAGGTGTCCATTTCCAGGGAAAGGATGACAGAAATCTTAGAAATGCAAAATTAATTAACACCTTGTATAGTTCATTTGGCTCCTGCAGATTCAGTAATGGCTTATTTGTATATAACTGTGTCTGTTGCTTATTTTTGACAAGTTTGGACAAAGTAACTGCTCTGTACAATTTCTGGGTTTCTGATGCTGCTGAGAATAACTGCAAAGGTAGGAGGTAATGGAGGGAAAATGAAAGACTTTAAAATGTTATTGTGAGGGATTATGCTTTTGTTTTCAAGGATTATGAGTCAATCTTGCTTTTTTTCAAAACAAGAAGACATTTTAAGGCTAATGGTTTCTTTTACATAAACAAAGTTAAAAGAAAATGAAAATGAATTACTTTAATTACAACTTTTAAAAAAACATAATGATTGCAACTTTAAAAATATTTTTGTAATTTGATTGCTAATTACAATGTCCTTCAATAATTAAAGATTGATCTAAATATGACACCTGAATAAAAGGGCTGTAAAAGCTTTGCCATCTATTATTCAATTGTTCTTCAGTTTTCATCTGGCTCATTCCTTTCTCTTTAAACAAAACAATGCCCAAATTACCACAAATTAAGACGTTGGATGGGAAATCTATTCCTTAAACTTAAATTTTGCCTGATAAAACACCTGGTGATTCTTTATTAAAATATCTTTATTTCTCTGATATGAGAATGACCCCTTTTGATATGTGTGTTTATGTGTGTATACATACAAGTGCATGTATGTTTAAATCTGGAAGAAGCTTGTGAATTGTTTGTAGGACTTAAACTTATCTTTTAAGTGGTGTTGCTATTGGATTTCAAAGCTTTAATTTGGAAATATTTGGGGAACAGGATGGTTCATGAAGTATCAGAATTTAATGTAAAATTTGAGGTGGATTACTGTGGATAATTATCTCAGAACTATAATATGTTGCTAAATTTGTGGATAGATCCTGAGAGCATTATTAGAAGATAAGAACAACTAGTGCTTATGTATTTATTCATTCAATATTTTTGAGTACTTGTCAAGTGCCAAGTACTGTGTTAAGTTTTAGTGTAGCAAACTGTACCTAATCTAGTTTTCAACTGCCTATCATGTCATGATCTCCCCTCTTTCTCTTGGAAATAGAAAACTGTCTCCTTATGTAACTCTCCCCATCATATTTTGGTTTTGGCAGGTAACAGTCACGGTGGTAGGCATTTGACATCGGCTGAGCCAATCATAGTACCTGGCATGGTGATAAATTTATAGTTGGGCCTATGACTTAGAGGGGAATTAATCTATGGATGCTTGAAAAGAAAGATTTGCTTCCCTTTGGAGTTGCTAATCTAAGATCATGTAACTCAGAATGTCTGTTAGTGAACCAGTAATATCCCTTTCTATCTACATTAGATTTGGATTTCTATTTTTTACAGCCAAAAGCCTTATTTTTTAGAACTATGTTTACAGATATGAATGAAATAAGGTAAAGTAATTCCATGTGATTAGACTTATAAACCAATCATTCCAATGTAATATATAAAGCATTGTTTGTGGTATGAACACAGTGTTGTGGAACCAGAGAGGACAAAGGAACTTGGCTAAGGTTGGTGAAGGCTTTGGAGAGTTATATTTGAGCTGGGTATTAAATTATGTATGAGTAGACACCAAAGTAAGATGAGAGAGGAGCACCTACTAAGACCAAAGAAATAGCATGTCAAAGCCTAGAGGTTGTAAAATTTATGGTATGTTCAGGAATTGTAAGAATTCTATATTTCTTCTGCTACATAAATTGTGAAGGAAAGTTATGGTAGATGAAGATGAAATAGAAGTGGTGGGTTGAGTAGGTTTTGAAAGAATTCGAATTGTATGTACCTGTGGAAAAATCAGCTCCCCCTAAGAAACCCTAACATAATAATATCACCAGGGCAGTAAAAAATGAATCACAATATACATGTATAACAGGTTAAAATTTTAGTATGTGGTAAAAATCTTCCACCTCTGCCCTGCCTTCCCTTGTATATAACAACCTGCGTCTCAGACTTTTCATATTTTGGTCAGGACAATGGGGAAAGCAGGAAACCGAGAAAGGCAAAAATGATTAGAAATGATAAAGAGATAATTGGGAGTGCAAATAATACTTCTGAAAAAGTGAAAGAAAAAAGGAGGGAAACATTCAGTAAAAGCTGAGTTTTAGGAGTTGTTAAGGATTTTAAACACTTGAGACTAGAAGCTGGTACCAGAGACTGCAAGTAGCTATGATGTTGTGTGAGATAATGAGAACAGGACTGTGAAACTGTGTTTAAGAATATTACTGTGTGTATTGAATGAAGCTTCCCTTTGGCATCTTTCCCAGATTTTTCAGTAAATATTTTTTTAAATTGCTTTTATTTCATTGTTATTGAATATATGTTTTTTTTTGGATGGAATACCTGATGAGGTGGTCAAATTTGTACCAGCTAACATAAAAATAAGTGAATTCTCTATATACCTTCCCTTTAGAAAAGGTTAAAAATACAATTCAAATACGTAGTTTAGTGAGGCTAATATACGGAAAGACCGTCACGTAAAATGAACAAATCTAAACTATTTAAGCCTGCTCAGCGGTATGTCATTCATGTCTCTAGAGTGGGAAGGGATTGAGAGAGCTGTCCAGGATTTGCTAGCTGTGTACCATGGATATAATTCTCCTACTTGGTGCCCAAATAGATGTATGCATAGAAAGCAAAGCCACGTGAATCTCAATGATGTTGATGATGGTAAAACATTTGGTACCTCTATGTAGAAGACATTTGTCTGGTGAGCTGGAAGGATAAGCTCATATATAAACAATGATTATATTTTTTTCTTCTGACCTAAGGCCTACAAAGTGTCCCCTACTTGGAGTACTTTCTCCACAGGCTATACCCTAAGCCCAGTCCTTTTGGATTTACCACTCTGATGGAGAATGCAATCAAAGCGAAAATTCCAAAGAAAATCTTTTTAAGGAAATATGGAGAATGTTTAATATTTGTTGCCTAAATTCTGACAAAAGTGTTTAAATCTTCTGAAGATGGAGCTACTTCTGAACAGAAGGTAGATCCAGGCACATCTAAGTAAATTTGAGAGGAAAGAATAAAAATAAGGTGGATCCAAAATTAGGAAACATTCGAGGGCAACAAGCTACCTATAATAAAATGATTTAAATTTCTTCTCCACAAGAAGAAAACGGTAAATCCCTGCATCAGCACGTTGGTACTTTGGTCCAGTACTGTCATTGCCTTTCATCTTGAGCACTATTATTGTTTCTCAATGGTTTAGAATCTGTTGGTGGAAGCAGGAGTGTGGGAAAAGGAGAGGTTTCAAGCGCCTTTGAGAATTCAAGGTAAATTTTCGGTACCTGGAAGACTCATTTAATATGAATCATTTGCTTTCCTAAAAATTCCACTCAAATAAGAGTGTTCTGCAATATTCTTAAAATTTCTGTTGATCCATAACAAATTTTCCTGCATTGCATTTACTATAATTCTTCTTACCAACATTGGCAGTATAGAATGAGTCAGAAAGAACATTGTTAATTCAGGCACAGAAAGAACTATTCAGCATACTTCTTGCATTCACATAAGAGCTTAAACTTTTTTTACACTATGTCTCAGGTTCTTAAAGAAACTCAAACCATAATCTAAGATCACAAAATGTCTTTGAGATAGTCAATGAAGCACACTCAGAGTTATTTAAAGATCTATGTTTAAAACACAAATATAAAACAATATGCAAACTCTATGTGAGTTGTGAACAACCAAGCTGGATCCAGTAATGAACAAGGGGTAGAAACAGAAAAGATAACAAACCTTCCAGAAGTTTACATTGTTAATCCTTATATCTTCTACTTCACTTACTACAATATTATGCCTATAGTAAGTACTCAAATAATTTTAGAATTGGAGTTTAAATAAAATGATTCATAATTTCAGGATAATGCTGATAGTTTTTATATGGATAACGAGAATTATCCTTTGAATAGCTCTCCAAATGCACCCAGAATTTTATAGTATGCTTTTTAATGAAATAAAAGAACATTTTCTGCACTTTTTAATGATATCAGCAATCGATGCATATTTGCTGTGTCCTCAAGTAAGCATTTTAGAAGCATCCATACTATGCCCAGTAGGAAAGAGTAGCTTTATTTAGTAAAGTTCCTGAAGCAATGCTGACCTTTTATGACATCTTTGAGAGGTAGAACAGTAAATCTCTCTGGTACTATTATTAGGGAAGAACACTGGTGAACCAATGCAACAGACTTTCTTTTCAAAGGAAAAATAGACTTGCAATTGGAAAAATGTTTTGAGTGTTGCAGAGCCTACAAAAGATTAAAATTAAACTCTAAAGTAAAAATGACTCAAATCGGACAATATTTTAAAATATATTTTCTTTCCTTTTGCATTCAATGTTCTCATAAACATGCTCTAAATACCACAATATAATTATGTAGTATAGGATAATACATATCATTTAAATATTTAATATAATCAAGGTAGATATAATAATTGCCGCCATTTTTTAGTATAGACTATGTTTAAGAAATGGTATTATGCCCTTTATATGTGTAATCTTTTTTTTTTTTTTGCCCTGGAACTGTTATATGAAAAATTTGTTAGTTATGTATTAGAAATGTGTCAGCAAAGGCTTAATGAAGTTAAATAACTTGCCTAGAGTAACAGCTAGTGAGTTTATAGGGCTGGAAATTTGAATGTTGTCTGGACTTCTAAAGACTGTGCTCTTTAGTCAGTAGCTATTTATCAGTTCTCATCACCACCATCTTTGAAGACATCCCTCCCAAAATCTATATGCAGCAGATGGGTTTTTGTTTATCAGGTAAAAAATGTATAATTTTTTCTTAAAATAAAAATTTTGCAAATGTGTTTCTCTCTCTTTCTAAATATATATATAAACGAATAAGGCAATCTATGTAAACTTAAATTTTTGACTTTGGGTGTGTTACTTGTGATCTTTGTTCAACAAACTTAAAACAAAATAAAACTCAAACAAACCTTATTGTTAGGAGTCTGAAAACAGGGTGGGTAACAGTACTAAGATGCTACGATTTGGTGAACTTTTTCCATCTGCACCTGATTCTATTATTTTCTGAACCAAAAAAGGAGTGTTTTTTGCCTGAAATATAAGAGTCTATATTTATAAACCATGTTTGCCTTCTGAGTGGGGTCAGATATTGTGTGTTGCAACTATATTTGAAATTCATGCTAGAATTTACTTCAGGCTAAACCCTGCTATGCTGTTGGAACTGTGCACAGTTGGGCATGCTATATGACATCCCTGCAATTGAGTAGTATATATAGACTTCCCACCATATGGGTGTATTTTAAATTCCACAGCAATTAGAAACCATGCCAAGGCAGGAAGGACACTGATGAATAAAAATTTTAGACTTGCAGAGGCTCTGATTCATTCACTCATTAATTCATTCACATATACTCATTCATTCAACAAATGTATATTGAACACCTACTAGGTACTAGGTACGCCACTAGCACTTAAGATACCCTAATAAACTAAATAGACTAAATTTCCTATCTCATATAACTTCTGCTAATAAGATATGTCTTAAATATGCCAAACTGCTATGTACCATACCCCTAAACCAGGGATCAGCAAACTTTTTCTGTAAAGGACCAGATAATACATATTTTAGGCTTTGGGGTAAGTCCTACTGTCTTAGTTGCAACCACTCAGTTCTGCCATTGTACTGTGAAAGCAGCCATAGGCCGTGTGTAAACAAATGGGCATGGCTGTGTTCTAATAAACTTTACTTATGCAAAAATAGGTAGTGGACCTAGACTATTTATGATTGGGCCTCTGATTCTGTTAACTCGAAAAGAGCAGACAAAAAGCCACAAAGCCTCAAAATGTGAGAAATTACTTTAGGTGCTAATCCAGTAAGCCCCTTCATTTTGCAGATGAATTAAAGGGGGCCCTGTAAGATTAAGTGATTAGCTCAAGGTCACAAAGTAGACTCAGAACCAGGGCCACAACCTGTAGCTCCTGACTCCTAATATAGGTTCTTTCTGTTTCACTATATTGCTTTTATGTGCTGAACATCATAGCGCCTGCTATACTCTTGCTGTAATGTGTGTAAAAGAACACTTTTCTTTGATTTCTTGGGGTCCAGATACTTAACTAGCTATTTACTAGTGCTAAAAACTCAACTATGAACCACTGTCACTACAAGTACCACCTTACCAGCATCACTATCACCAGTATCACTTTTACCACCATCCTCACAACCACCAGCAACAACCAGAGACAGATTTGGGTGTATTTAGCTGGGTCAGAACGGGCTGGGAATGCACTCAGTGAAATTATAAGAGCACCTCAGTAAGGACGTGTTGGGAAGAGCTTATAAGATTTAGCTTTGTGCTGATGATTGTAAGGACGGAATTTGGAGCAGAGACTCTTTCTGTATTAGCTGCTATCAAGAAGCAAGGACAGTTTGATGACTGGATGGATTTCTTAATCCATTTTATCTAGAAGGTGGGGGTATTAAAATGGTGCTAAATTGCATTGGTAAAGAGGCAACAATCACTCAGGTTAATAAGAAGGGGATCAAGGTTGTCATTTTTGTGGTTGTGAGTGGCCTTGTCTCTATCTTGTTGCAAATGTGTTTTTCATTTTCTTACTTATTTCTTATTTTAATAGCAATACATGCCCAATAGTTATAAAATTCAGATAGGAAAGAGAAGAAAATTAAAATACACCATCCAGCAATAACTATAATTAACAACTTAGCATGCATCAATTATTTGGGTATATAAATGCTCATACATATATTTGCACATGGGATTATACTGTACATTCCAGTTTGCAATTAATTTTCTCACTTAATATAGAATAAACAAGTTTCCATAAAATAGCATGGTGTTTAATGGTCTGAAAGATAATTCACAGTGTGGTTATACCATAATTTATTTAACCAATGACTTATTAGATATTTAGAAGGTGGTTTCTAGATTTTTGCTATTATTAAAACATATGTAAATCTTTGTGAAAATTCTAAATAGTTTTCTTGGATTGAGTCCTAGAAATGAGAATGAAAGTGTATGCACATTTTTAAGACTTTAAAAATTCTTGGCCAAATTGTATCAGAAAAATTGTACAAATTTTTCCCATACTAGCATTATATAAGAATATTCCTGTCTGCCTCCATTAAAATGTATCCCATTTTATTTAAAACTGACTTTATTAGAATATCCCATTAAGAATATAGCATTGCTTATTTCTTATTGCATATAATTAATTCACATTTCCAGCTAGTCCAATAAACTTTTATTATGTATCCACTTTGGGCCAGCCACCGTGTCAGGTGCTGAATATACAAAAACCAATAATCCATGATTTTCTGTAAAGTGAACATCTTTGCTTGTCAAAGTCTGGACACATGGTCACCAGCTGCTTTATAGAAAAAGGTGAGAAGATAGGTAAATCTGATTAGGTGAGCTTATATTGGAGGAAAATTGTGAGATTTTTGTGGTACCTACTGCAATCAGACCATTGCAAATAATTTGTCACTATTTTGGGTGTGTGATGCAAGAATTAATGTTTTCTTCAAATATTTAGGGACTACAATTTAGATAAGTTAATGTCATTTTTGTATGAGCCATCCTTACCACAAATATTGATTGGACTCCGAGCAAAATTTCAGTAATCACCATAAAATGCATTACTGGTTCAGAGGCAAACTCTTAACTAATTGTTCTGAGAAAAATATATATTGTTGGATGTAAGTACCCTATTCTTGTTGTGCTGCTGTTCAGTTAGGCCCATATGTCAAATTGCTATCAAAAGAAATCACGACCCAAGTATTAATATGTGAGATATCATTGGATAGCTAGAAAATAAAGCTTCATGTTGCAAGACAAAATTAAAATGGGGTAGGCAGTGGCAAAGTAAGATAATGTTTTTCCTTAAATTTCATTTTCTGTTGGAGTCATATTGGGAAATGTCTCCATAATTAATCTGATTCTTACTTCCTACTGAAGAACATGAATAAGCTGGTGGAGCACAAAACAACTGTCTTGAAATTGAATCTAAAGTGTCCACTTTTAATATTGCGATAAATATCTTTTGTTTTCCACTCAGTACATGCTAATTAATACTGTTAGACTTTTATTATAACAGCTTTAACTATTTTTAATTGGAATAGTTTCCTAAAAGTTTATACTTTAGAAAGGTATTATTTGATACTTACGTATTTTCAGAAGTGAAATATATCCACTAATATCATACTTAGATTGTTTTCTCAATACTTATTTTGCCTTGTGAATTGTAGTTTTTTCTTTCACATGACATTTATTTAAACTCTAATGACCTGTTTTTAAAACAAATCATGATAATGACCGTAATTTGTATTCTTTAGAGGTAGTTTAATTTTTAAAATAGCATTGAATAATTCTTCAAAAATGTGGATTAAGATAAAATATAATAAGCATTCAGCTTTGAATATTAGACCTCTGATTTAATTTCATTGTGCCCACATTGTTCTAAAGTAATTTTCTATATTATATATTAATGAATTATAATAAAGATGAATTTTAATATGTCTAGAAAATCACAATCATACATAATATGTGGAAGTCTTATTCTTTTTTCTACTATTATAATTTTTAAATTGCTACTTTTTAACTTAATGTGACAACAAAAATTATTGGTCATCCTGAATTTTAAATATGTTAAAATGAATTGAGTAGACTTTGTTGCTTTAATGTACCTTTCCAAGTTTGGTTTGTTTACAGGGGCACAAGTTCAAAGGTCTTGATCTGAATGACAATAACGAACAGCATCAATTGTTTAATTTTGGTATTTATATTTTGCAAATGACATTATTTTGAGGTACCTTGTATACTTTGTTATTTTCATTCACCATAACTTAACAAATGCTTATTGAACACTTACTCTGCTCAAGATACTATGTAAGAGAAAGGCTCATCTCTCCCTTGATTTTATTTAAGATCCATGTTATTTGGAAAAGGTAGGAGTTCCACTAATATCTTTCCTATACACCCACATACATGAATGTGAGCATGCATGCACAGTTTTATAGTGAAAAAGTACATATAATATATTCACTTTTGAAAGTTTGTCTTTACTTTTTAATTTAATTTTACTGTAAACCTTATTTTTAATCACTTATTTTTTTTGGTGTTTATAGTGCTATGAGTTTCCGGTGTAGAGTCATGTATTCCCTACCACAATCAAGATACAGAAGAGTTTTTTACCCTCAAAATTTCCCTGTGCTGCCTCTTTGTAGTCAACTCCTCCCTAATCCCCAACCTCTGGCAATTACTCTTGTATTCCATCCTGATAGTTGTTATCTCTTCCATAATGTCATATAAAAGGAGTAATACAGTATGCAGTCTTTTGGGTATGGCTTCTTTTACCTAGCATAATGCATTTGAGATTCATTCATTTGTTAAACATATCAGTAGTTCATTTCTCTTTATTGCTGAGTAGTATTCAATTAAATGGATGTCCCACAGTATAATTTTCACCAGATGAGGGACATTTGGGTTGTTGCCAATTTTTATGAATTATGAAGAAAGCTTTTATAAACATTTGCTGTTGGCTGTTTATGTGAACATAACTCTTCATTTCTCTTGGATAAATATCTATGAGTGGAATAGCTGGGTCATATAGTGAGTATATACTTAACTTTATAACAAGCTGCCAAACTATTTTCCAATGTAGTCTACCATTTTGCATTCCCGCCAGCATGCAGAAGGAGTCCCAATTGTGCTGGATCCTAGTTAGCACTTGGTATTAGTTCTTTTGGTTTTAGCCATCCAAAAATGTGTGTTTAGTGTATCTCATTGCACTTTTAATTTCTGTTTTCTTAATGACTAATGATGAGCATCTTTTCATGTGTTTATTTTCCATGAGTTTATCTTCTTTGATGAAACATCTATTCGAATCTTTGCTCATTTTTAAAATTGGATGATTTTGTTTTTTAAATTTTGAATCCTGAGAGTTCTTTACAAATTCTGGACAAAAGTCCTTTGTCAAATATGTGATTTGCAAGTAAATTCTTCCAACATGGCTTGTCTTTTCATTCTCTTAATAGTGTCTTTCACAGAATAGAAGTTTTTAATTTTGATAAAGTCCAACTTAATTTTTAATTTTATGGATCATCATCTTGGTGTCACAGATAATAATTCTTGGTCTAATACAGGGCCTCAAAACTTTTCTTCTAATTTTTATTACTGATGTTTTTCAGGGTGATTTTATATCAGTTTAGCTTTGCTGGCCTTTGATTACTGAATCTAATATCTAGATTTCTATCTTTATTCTGAGAAATGCTTCCAAGTGAACATGCTTTATAAACTCTCAAGTGCTATATAGTTTCTAGCTCTGTTTTCCTCAACAGGCCAATTAACCTGTCTGGGCCCCAGTTTCTTTATGTATAAAATTATGATCATGCCTTTGTTCCCATGCACTGAGTTCCCTGTAATTTTGTCCTTTCTAGTAGGGTAGAACAAAGCACAGTGCTACCGAGTTCTGGAGCCAAATAAGTCTGCCTTTGGATAAATCTAACTCTAGCACTTACTAGCTGAGAAAACTTGATAAGACTACATAATCCAGGTATCAATTTCCTCATCTGTAAATTGAAGTTAATACTTCATGAGTGAAATAATTCTCATAAAGTGTTAAGTGCAAGGCCTAGCCTTCCATAATTTTCAGCAAATCTCAGTTGCTGTTGATGGCTGTTGCATTTGCCTTTTTAATGGAACTATGACTTGCTCCTTCCACTTTCCTTCAGTCACTAAAATCACACTGTTACCCAGACCAGGGGCAGGTGTCCCCTCTTTATTTTCAGTCTTTTCTGCTGTTGACCACTGTCCCAGATACTCTATCACCACGTGCTCTCTACCTGTGGGACTTGACCTGACCAATGACCTCTCTAATACCAGTCATCACGAGTCTTGCTCCAAGCACCATATGCTCCAGAGACTAAACTCCACCTGCCTAACCTGCCCTCCCTTCCACCCACTTTTCCCTGATGTCTTCCTTCAAATTTGTGCTCATGCCTCATCACCAGACCCTATCTCCTCCTAGGATTTAGTCTATTCCACACTCCAGTTCTGAAACTCTCTCCAGTAAATCCATTTTGCCTCTTTTCAAAGCTTCTTCAAGTTGTCAACTCTTTTTTAACTGCTTAATTAAAACACAAAGAAACAAAACTTTATATCATATGTTCATCATGGTTTCTCCTTGCCCTAATAGCAAATCTCACATTTAAATCTAGAAGATTCTTAACAGACCTTATATGTAACCTTTAACCCCTCTTGATTTAAATGGATGCTTTGGAAAAAAGTTAGGTTGCTTAACATACAGCACCTTCACTGTCCTTTTTTTATCTGAGGAAACTGTTGGGTGGCAATACACAATGGGTATTGAAAAGTTTCAAGTACCCGAATTGTGGATGTGTAAAGGCAAAGTTTGATTATTTTATCTATAAAACCAACTGCTGAACTTTAAAGAGTCATCTCTCAGATCACATAAGCATTATTTTGTGACAGGTCTTTTATTTGTTTAGGAGTAGGAGATTCTGTTGCTCTGTAGTGTTTTGAATGCCACCAGTTTCATCCTTTGTAAAGACAGTAGTTTTCTGCATATTTTCAAGTCTGTTTTCTTCTTCTTTCATCTCTACTCCCTCTCAAAACTGAACTAATGCACTGTCTCCCTTTGCCTCCCCACCTGATAGCTGTGATTTTTCAGAGGGAAAAATAGAAGTGCCCTTTGATTATTGTGAAGGGGCAATTGTGATATCTGGCCAGAAAGTTATGTACAGGGAGAGATAAAATGCTTAGGCTTGAAGTCTATTGTGTGTGTTCATAGCACATGTGAGGAAAATGTTAAACAAAGAAACAAAACACCTGTGTAAAAGGAAACTAAAATTCAAGTAATAATGGAACTAGGGCAAAATACTATAGAAAGTCAAAGAGGAAATTACATGCCCTAAACTGCTGGAAGGTGGGTACTAATCATTTATCTTTGACATCGAGTGTATTGATATGCAAAAAAGCCCCTGCTAGAATCTACTTCTTGGACTCTTGAACTGCTGTGCAGTTAACTCCTGCTAGTGGTTCCACAGGAAGTCTCTTTTGGGAACCATCTGCTGCCACAAAGGTGGAGGCAAAGTGAGTGCCAAGGCTGACGGAGGGTCGGCAAATCATACTATCATTTCAGCTGCTTGCTAAACCCATTCATTCAATCTCAGACTTTGGGGAGGGTTAAAAAGTGAAAAATTTTGGACAAAATTGTACCCAACTCATTTAAGTCCTTGTTTGGCTCAATGTGGCCACCATTGCCTTTCCATTTGTTCCCCTGGGTAGGGCCCTTTTCACTCATCAGCATTTTTGTTGTCTTTTACTCTGGGTTGTGTTGTGGGTTAAACTGTGTTCCCTGAAGAGATATGTTGATGTTTAATCTCCAGTACCTCAGAATGTGACCTTTATTTGGCAATAGAGTCATTACAGATGGAATTAGGCAAGTTTCAATGAAGTCACAGTGGAGTTGGGAGGGCCCTTACTGCAATAAGACTGGTGTCCTTATAAGGGGAAGAAATTCTTTTTAAAGACTGCAACATCACTCACTGGAACTTCCAGCCTGCTGACCTGCCTACAGATCTCAGACTTGTCAGCCCTCACAATTGCTGAGTCAATGCCTTAAAATAAATCTCCTAATATATAGATACATATATCCTTTTGGCTCTGTTTCTCTGAAGAACCCTGGTTGATAAAGATTTTGGTACGGGGAAGAGTGGTACTGCTCTAACCAATCCCTAAAAATGTGGAAGTGGCTTTAGAATTGGGTAGAGACTAGAAGAATTGTGTAGACATTTTGACACAGACAGACAGAGGGGAAAACACTAGGTGACAAATGAGACAGAAAATGACGATGGTTACTGGCAAGCCACCTCCAGAAGCCAGGAATGAGGCATGGAAAAGACTCTTCCCTACTGACCTCAGAAGTTGCATGACCTCTGACTTCTTGATGTCAGACTTGTAGCCTCCAGAATGGCAAGACAGTAAATTTCTGTTGTTGTAAGCCAAACAGTTTGTAGTAACTTTGTTATGGTAGCCCAAGGAAACTAAGACAAGTTGCTTCTGTGATCATGAAATGGCTTCAGCTGTGATTTTTTTTTTTTTTTTTTTAATGATTCATGTCATTTTGGTGGTTACCAAAACTGAATGTTGCAGAGCTAATATCCTGGTATCTACAAGAGCAGTGCACCTAAATCATCTTGGGGATTTTCCTAATGCTAATGACTTGAGACTCTATGTTACAAGATACCAAGAACTGTCAAGGAAGTGAGATGCAGAATCAGACCCACCATGCCACTGGATGAACATCCTAAAATTCAGGTGAAGGTCACTGATGCTGACTTCTATCTTTTGTGATAATGCCTCTACTCTGTAGGATGGGTTGTCAGCTGTGAAGAATTTGGGAAATATTTCTCAGTTTGGGAGGTTTGCTGTATTTTCTTCCCCTTTTAATGACTCCTGAGTGGTTACAGTGTACCAGGTACTAACTGTGAACTCAGTGCTTTCCTCATTTTATAGATAAGTGACTTGGGATGCTATATTATTTAGCCCAGAAGACAAAAAAAAAAGTCACATTGGTCCTTCTTTCTCTACTTTACCTAGGGTTCCAGGGAGGCCATGCCTAAAGTGATGGGTCTCAGTAGTATTAACACTTTATGCTTGTTTTTTCCTTCCCTGGATCTTTTATAGTGGAAGAACACTAAGCTATGCTGCTAAATAAACATGTGCAGAGGAATACAGACTGAGGCAAAAAGAATCAAAGGCATGCAGTATCAAGGCTACACTTGTATCCCAGGAGAAGAACTTCACTCTATGGTAACTACTTAAATGCCAGTTTTTATTGAAGCTGTCAGAGAGATAGAATGTTGTCTTAGTTTTCCATGGCTGCAATAACAAAGTATTATAAACTTCTTGGTTTCAAACAATAGAAATGCATTGCCTTACAGTTCTGAAGTCCAGAGTCCAAGATCTGTAGGGGAGAATCTTTTCTTGTCTCTTCCTAACTTCTGGTGGTTTATTGGCAACCAGGCTTCAATCTCTGCCTCAGTCATTGCATGTCATTCTTTTTGTGTGTATCTCTGGGTCTGTGTTCAAATATCTTCTTCTTATAAGGTTGCAAGTCATATTGGATTAAAGACCATCCTCTCCACTTTGACCTCATTTTCACTTAACCTGAAAGGGCCCTATTAATCATTAAGACAACTTCACATCCTGAGAAACTGGGGGTTAAGACTTCAATAAATTTTTTTGAAGGGCACAATTCAACCCCAAACAGATGCTCCAACAATGAGTGGAAATGTGATGTAGCAGAAAGAACTCAGTAATGAGAACAGATGTATTTGGGTCTAAACATTGGCTCAACTTCTTGGTAGCTCTGTGACTTTGTTAGGTTACTTTATCTGGTCATAATTTCATTATTTATAAAATGCAGATAATGTTACAAATGTTGCCACATTTTGGTAAGGGTTGGAAAGCTAAAGTATATGAAGCACCTAGTTTAATGCTTAGCACATAGCAGTAAATAGCAGTTGCTATAATTATTGTTGTTAATATTAATAGCCTCCCCCGGGTGGAGGAGGAGTTGTACAATATCTTAAGAATATTGGAAAACCACTAAAAGTTTTTGAAGAAGAACATGAAATAATCATACTTGTGATAGATGGGGGATTGCAGACTGATGTGAGAGGTATTTTGGAGATGGAATTATAAGATTCTATTTTTGTGAATGGGGAATGTTTAGATATTGTTGAGAAAGAACTAATACGGAGGAATTAGAAATTATAGGGAAAGTATCACTGAGTATGGGTTAGAACTACCAGAGAGCCGGGTCAGCCAGTATCCAGTAATGTGCTGAGGCATGTCCTCAGCTGGATATGGTTGGCCCCACAGTGGGGCTATACTCTGGGGAAGCATGTTGTTCTCCTTTGCAATAGATGGAAAAACAAAACAAAACTAAAAACAGAATATACAGTCTAGTTCTTTTACCAACTACTCAAGGGAGTTACAGACAGATATCTTGCAACTGGCTGCTAGCTATCATGTGTGCCAGATTCTTTGTCTGATATAACCTGGATACCTTGTTGGAAGTTGAAAATGATAGGAAACTGTTCCATTGGATGGTCATCTCAGCCCTCTCCTTGCCAGGCAATGTGGAGGGAGCCTCCAACATCGTTCAGCCAAACTCTTGTTCATCTCTCCAAAATAATATATTGAAAAGAAAATAATGGAATGAGAGAATAGGATGAACAGGGGAGGAGTTTGCTCCAGAGAACAGACAGAGGGGTAAAGCACAGATGCAAATCTTTTCAATTACAGTGAGAGGGAAGGAGGATAGAAAATGGTTAGCATATTCAGAAGAATATTGTTTTGTGGGTTCAGTGGAAGAAATTGAGGTAATCCCACACTGAAGGTTGTTTTCTTTAAGAACAGCAGGTCAGGACATTTGCTGAGAAGGAAATTAGAAGTATTGGGTTCAGAAGTTTGAGGAAAGTAGAGAAGTTTAAAAATTGTCACAGTTTAGGATGAAGAGTGA
>JAKSZT010053887.1:53296452-53513962 GCA_026826555.1 Tolypeutes matacus
GAAAGTAGAGAAGTTTAAAAATTGTCACAGTTTAGGATGAAGAGTGATTTGCCAAGGGAAGAATCATAGGATTGCTGGACAGTTAAAGTTTGAGGTTACACATTTTAAATGGTACCAATCTAAGTATTTGTATGATTTTTCTCTATCAGTGATGGTTCAGTGCTCTGGGCTTAAACATAGAAAAGGCAAACTTTGGGATGACCTAGGATTTGAATTTTACGATTTGGGTATGATAGAAGGAAAACAGGATAAGGAAGGTAATTTTGGCAAGAGAATGGATGAATATTGCGCTGTGGAAACTAGGCAGAAAAGGAATTGAGGAGGGAGTAAAAAAGTAGAGGAAAAATGGAGATGAGATCAAGGACCAAAAATTCCTGAAAAAGGGAAAAACAGGCATAATGAAAGAAACTTAGCAAGCACACTAACAGGATAAGGCGTTGTAGTTGTGGGGATAAAAGTGTTGAGAATGTGGCCATTGGGTTTGAGGTTTGAAGTGGAATGTAAATAAAATAAGTGGAAATGAGACAGAGTTTAAGAAATGGGTCTTAGACTAAAACAGTCAATTAAGATAAGAAAACAGTGAAGGATTCCTTGCTGAAGAATGAATCATGTGTGGGAGTTAAGATGCATGAAGGAACTTCGTGGAAGGCTGGTTTAATATTTCAAGACTATTTTCACAGGGTCCTCCTTTCACTTGTACCCTGAAGGCTTCTTCTTTCATCCAGCTTGAAACTGTGTCAAAACTGGATGGGATTCTAGAGTCCTCCAGTGAGGAGACACAAAGTTTGTGAATATTTAATTATTACACAAAGTAAATGTGATTTAAAGTTTCGGATTCATAAATACAGTTAGTTTTCCCACTCAGAGGAATGAGTTAAAAAGCAGCCAGAAGATAGGGGATAAGGGCCTGAGTTCCCAATGACAGGAGTCAGTGAAATGCCCACAGTGCCCTGCTTAGCTTCTCTGTGCCTACAGATCCATCCCACACCATCAGTGTTCCACCTGGATGTTCACATTATTAACTTCCCCACCTCCCAGCCCTGCCATTTATCCATCCTAGAAGGGAAAGCGGAGGACCTAGAAAGGTGATGGTGGGAAGAAGAGAAAGCATTGCTCTTGACCCAAACAGTATAAAATCTGCTTATGAGCTATACAGATTAGAAATCAAAACACTTCTTTATCTCCCATAAGTGTGGCCCTCAATGGACTTACACATCCTGGGGCCTTGCCACCAACCATAGACCACAGTTCACACACTTGTGGGAGATGTTTGTGTGGGATGTGGTGGGAGGTGTGGGAGGTGGGCAACATGGGAATCCCAGTGGGTTCCGTGTAATATTTTGGGTAATCTAAGCACCCCTTAAAATATATTTATATATATATATAAATAACATTTTTGTAAGCAAATGCACATATATGCATATATATTTATATATCATTTTGCAAATGTTGGTATGTATTGTGAAAATTTTGATTTTTACCCACAATAAAAAAAAACAAAAACAACACTTCTTTAATTAGAAATTTTTAAGGGCTGTCTTGAGAAAAAATAGTTTGGGACCACACTATAGAAAACCCTAAATTTCTATACATGGATATTAGACTTTGTTCTAAAGCTCTGAAGTGAAGCTCTCTTTTTGGGGGGCAGAAATGTAACAGCTGAAAGCAAGCACTTTTAGAGGATTCCTCTGCTGTTGGTGGGTGGATGGATTGTAGAGTTGCATCACCTTACTTCAATGGGAAAATTTCCCTTTGCCCTTCATAGCTTCACTATCAACAGACGTTCTACCTTTTTTCTAAATAATGTGTCTTAAATATACTTCCATTGTCTTCTATTTTCCCTCTATTTCATATTCAATCACTATCATTTTATGTTTTTCTCTTTACTTGCTTTCAGACCCCCCTACCTTCTCGTTTATTAGTTTAAAATGTCAGGGTTATTTTTTATTCTCAGTAACTTTTGTTGATAAAGGTCACCTATTGAGCTACTCAAAACCCTCCCTTGGTGTTCTCATTGCAATTAAACCAAATTTTCCAATTATGAGTTCAAGGTTCTCCTGTTCCTGCCCTGTGAAACTTAATCTCTTTCATTTCTTAGGATTGCCTCCTCTACTGTGTGTTTTCCAGTGGGACTAAGTCCTTGGTCATTCCCTCATATGTGATTCTGCCTTCCAAATTCCCAAACAACAAAGAAACCTTCTACAGTCACTTTCCCATAGTAAAATCTCAATTTATTTTTACTAGCAGGCCACGATCAGCAATCAGCCAAATGCATGAATATACATAAGGTCTATGCTAGCAGAACAAGAACTGCAAATCCCTGTGCCCAGAAAATTACCCTATCTTGCAGTACATTGTTAAAAGTCTGCTCCTGCAGGTGTGCTAGAATATGTTAAACAAAATCAGACATCTTTTCTCTGCCCTTTAACTTTAAGCAAGGTTTGACTATAAATGCCTGTATCTAAGGTTGAAAGTGCTTACCTGTTAGCAACCACCCTAGACGTCCATGAATGGGACTGGGAATAACTGTGACCGCCCTACAGTTGAATGCAAAATTTTGTTTATGTGTACTTACAGTATTTATTTATTTTTCTTGAGGAGCTTATGTATAGTTTTCTTTCTTTCTTTATTTATTTATTTATTTTTAAGGATTTATTTATTTATTTACTTTTATCCATTTTTACACCCCTTCCCCCCCCCCCCCGTTTTTGCTGTTTCTGTGTCCATTCGCTGGGCAACTCTGTGTCCATTTTCTGCCCTCTCTTCTCATCCTTCTCCTCCTGTCTTCACTGGGATTCAATCCTTGGAATCTCTGATGTAGGAGAGAGGCATCCTGCCCGCGCAACCTTAGTTGCTGGTTTTTCGGTGCGTCTCATCTTGCCTCTCCCTTGTGTCACTCTCCTATTATGTCATCATTTTGCTGTGTGGCTCGCGAGAACTGGTGGTGTACCCGCGCACAGGGCCTGGCGGCCCACGCACCTTCTATATATTTTTAAAATTTTTACCAGGAGGTCCCGGGGATCGAACCCAGGTCCCTCCATATGGGAGATGGACGCCAAACAGATATAGCCCCCTGCTATATCTCTTAAGGTCGACCAGAGATACCTAGAGTTACAGTCTTTTCCCATACAGGATGGTCATATAATAAATCAGGCTTAGTTTATCACCAGCATTCTAAAAACCAAACCTAGGGAGGAAAACGAGGTCTGGGGACACATGCATGGTTTCTAATATAGCGAATGTTTAGCCCACCCTGATTATCACAGAATCAGGACAGTGAGAATATTCGCAGTAGTTTTCTTTTTTAAAGGTATTTTTATTTCTTTGTTGTTGTGAACTGACATAAGCTAATTTAGTTGGGAATGGTAGTAGCCTATGAAGTTTGATGTAATGAGGGTTAGCAATCCCCCACAATCTCACTTCCAGATTATAATGTAAGGAATCTCAGACCAAATTCTTCCACACATAAATAAATTTATTAAACAATCAAACATGAATAAGCAGGCAGGAAATAGCTTATATAACCTATTCTGTCAGCTTGAAGAAGTCCCAATTATCTGTCCGTTTAAATGATTCCTCCTCTCCATTACACGAAAGGGTCACTCAAGGATGACATGACAGCTTCTCTTGGGGAAGGGTTTTGCTACTCTACAGTCATGCTGATTCACAGTTGCTGTCCATAGGACTGTTTATGGATCAAATTTTTATACCTTCCCTAATAATTCAGGCTACAGACCACTGCATTCATATGTGTTGTTCATGCAAGGGATTGCAGTGACAAGATTTTGGCCAATACACATTTCTTGAATACTTTGAATACTTTTACTTCCACTGATAAGGGCTCACTTCTCACATTTGTCATGCTAATTAGCAAGCCCAAATTTCACCAACAAAAATCCTCTTTTGACATTCACTATATTCAGGCAATGATAAAGATATGGAAAACAGAAGTACCAGGAATGGTGTTAAGATAACTGGAGTATGGCTTTATGATTAGGGCAACTGACTGACCCTAAAGTGGAATCACAAACTAACTTGTATATACAGAATTTTATACTTTCTATGCCAAAAGTGTTTTAAAGATAATTACAGGTATTAAAACATTTATGTGTATAAAATACAAATATTTTATGCAAATGCAGAGATGTACTCATATATATTCTATTTTTAGTGTAATCTTTTGTTTTTCTTTTATTTTCTTATTTGGTTACCCTTCCCTTTCACCTCCCCCAATGATTTAATTTTCAAAATAAAGGGGGGGGCGGGTATACTTTTATGTTCAGTTCACTTTTCTGCATTTTCTTCTTCTTTTTTAAAATGGTGACTATTAAAATTTTTAAACTCTTCTGAGGTATAATTTATATACCATAAAATTCATCCAATTTAAATGCGCAATTCAATAATTTTTTTTCTACTGAATTATGCAACCATCACCATAATCCAGTTTAGACCATTTTCCTCACCCCAATATAAATCCCTTCTGAGATTTAGAATTAATCTTCATTCCCACCCCCAGCCCCAAAGTACCCTTCATCTACTTTCTATGTCTGTGAATTTGCCCGTCTTAATTTTCTTAGTAATATGCAATGGAAGTCCTACCAGGGGGAGAGATGAGTCTCTGATTGTTTGGAAGTTCTGCGTGTTTTTCTGTGGTGTGGCTAAAAATAATTTATTCACTCTTTTCCCTTTTGATGACAATCAGTGAATCTGAACTTCTATTCCACATTTTGGGGTGTCTTTTCTCTTCTGTGAATGTTCATTTCTATTCTTTGTCATTTTTTTTTTCACTTTTTAGGGTTTTTTTATTTCATTCTGCTTCACTTTCTCAGCTTAGATTCTATAATTATTTTCATATTTTCTTTTTCCTTATTGTTTCTGCTTTGATCAAGTTTCTATTCAATGCACCTACCCTCTCCCTTATTAATTTAAAAGTACTTTCCAATCCCATTTATTGTTGCATTTGTATCACTTTTACTATTTCCTTTTCTACTTTGTTCCTTTTTATTTGTGAAATAGTTTAAGAAAAATGCTAGTAAAACTAAGATTTATTAATCTTTTCCTGTTTATGAAATTTTCTCAACTATTTTATCAGATGTAGAACATAAGTGATATTGTATTCTCTGAAGGTTTTTTTTTTTTTTTAAGGAGGTACCAGAGATTGAACCCAGGACCTCATAGGTCAAGGTGCTCAACCACTTGAGCTACATCCACTCCCCTCTGAAGTTTTAAATATCCTAAATATTTTTTTCACCAAGACCAATAGTCTGGGTACAGGATTCTTGGTTATAGTCTTTTTTTGCTTGGAAGTTCTGAGGATGCTATTCCATAGTGACTAGTTATTCCAGCTTGAAGGTGGGACAGATGTTTCATGCCAATCTGACCTTAATTTCCATTTTAGCTAAGTTATTCTTTCTGCCAGGAGGTCTGCAAATTTTTAAATTTTTAATTTATCTTTTGAGTTCAAGACATATACCAGGGCATGCTTAGTTGTGTATATTTTCTCATTAAACCAGCCCTTGGTGAGCCCTTTCAATTTGCAGATTCAGGTCTCTCCTCATCTCAGAGATATTTTCCTTCTATTATTTGCTTATTAGCTTTTTATCCATCTGTTACTTTTTCTCCTCTGGAACTAATATTATCCTAATGTTAGGTCTTCTGAATCTATCTTTTAATTCTCTTATTTTATTTTCCCCTAATGGCTCTGTATTTTGCTCTGTTCTTTGAGATAATTTGAGATTTCTCACACTTGATTTTGCAGGCCACTAATTTTGGACTCCAAAGTGCCTTTTCCTTTAACTCATTTACTGAATTTTTACATTGGGAAATCATACCTTTTAGCGCTGGGAAAAATATTAAGTGCATGTGTTTTTTTATTCAGTTCTTCATATATCTCCTCTAGCAGTTCTATGTCACTGGATATCTGTTCTGATTATTTTGCTTGATCATCATCTCTAGCTTTTCAGCCCATTTAGCTGAGTTAATAATTTTCTTGGACTTTCTGGGTTTAGGTCTGCTTATTGTAGTACTTTCAGTAGCAGGAATCTTACTCAAGGACCTGCAAAATTGTTGCATAATTGTGTAGCTTGTCAGTCCTTGTTGGGTTGCTGGAGGAAATTCCCCTGATCTCTGGTCTCTCTGCTCTCACCTCATTTTGGGAATCAGCCATTTCATCTGACCTTCTGAAGTCAGAGAAATCTGCTTAAGTGAACACATGTGACTCCTTTTCAAAGTCGCATTTGATCTCTGAAAGCCAGTCACTTCCCAGGACCACAACGTTTCGTCATTGTTCCTGAGCTCTGAAGCAATTTTTCAGGTGTGTGTCCAGGCATAGGAGATAAAATTCTTCATCAGTTCTTTCTGCTTGTCTTCCGACAGAGTCCAGACCTCATTCAAGCAAAACTATCTTTAAGTTCCAGCAGAATAGAGACCAATCTAGACCTAACTTGGGATTTTTGAAGAGCCAATAACTATAACATCATTAATTATGGAACACAAACTAGTCACTCTGGGTGCTTTAGGACTTTAAAAATAAGTCCACTGTAAATAATACAAAGTTGCAAAGGGAAAAGAAAGGAGCCACTGTCATGTTGTCCTGTTTTCATATCTCTTATTCATTGCTATGACCCATAAAGTAACTGCTTTTCTAGATAATAAAAACCTAAACTGCCAAAACCATCAACTTTCCATGTCTGCAATGCTGTTTATCTAGGAATGACTGTGTATATGGATGACAATAACTACTCAAGTTTCATAGAACTGTTATTTACCTTTTTAGTCTACTAGACTATAACGGACTATAGTTTCTACCCATTGCAACTGATATTTTTTATGTAGGGCAAAATATCATAAACCTAGCTTTCCATATGGCCTCTGCCAAATACTGGTCCATTTTTCAACAAAAACAAATACATCTCATATCTTCTGTGAGTCTTGATTTTTAAAAGTGCCTATACCCTAAATGACTTAGTACTTAAAAAAAAGATGGCTAAAAAGGATTTTCTAACTGTTACCATATCTGATTGTTGGAAAGATACTGAATTTTTATAAGTTCTGAAATCTACATTGTTTACTAACACCCCACGACTTAGGATTTGAAGGAACTGTAAAGAACCTTTAGAGCAGTCTCTCATTTAATTGGATTTTGTCTGAATTCCCTAGAAGAGGTACGCAATACTTCATGGGCAGCCAATCCATTTATTGAAATACTCTGTTGTAAAGGTCTTGATATTTTGAGCTGGGATCTATCTCTTTGCAAACTATTTTGCTGAAGAATGCTAGTCTTGTGTGAACAACATTTTATCTTCATAAAGAATACACGTTTATAAAGATTTCTAATGGATATTAGTGCTTAAATGCTATACCAAATGGAAGATTAAATGTTTTGTTGACTTTTCATATCATTTTAATTTTGAACCAATTTGGCCATATAGACATATATACTGAGTCTGGTCTAAGGAAATGTCATTGTAAAACTTGGGATTTTAGCAGTAGAAGGAGTTTACGCTATGCTACCAAGCCTATTACCCTTATTTAGCAGAGGAGGATATTAAAGTCCAGATAAGTGAAGATTCCTTACAAAGTCTGAATTCAAAAAATCCTTGAAATTCCTTGAGATCTGCCTAAAATTCAGATATCCTTGCCTCTCATGTAACAGTCGAAAAGATCACTAATGAATAACTAGAGAATAAATAAAAATTCAATAGATGTTAAAAGATAGGTATTAAAGAATAATAGAATGATCTATAAAAGTCATAGACCAACATAGACATGACTTAAGATTATGGAGAAACATTAAATATAACAACATTATGTATGGGATTTAAACTGGCTATAGCCAGATACTATACTACTTTAAAAATATATGCTTTCTGAGTAAATTCTGTCCATAAGAAACTTGCAAAATTCTTATGGAGATAAAACTAAGTAATTACCTAGTATTCATGCTATGTAGACTTAGCCCAGGATAAAAAAGGTCAGAAAAGTAATTTTTAAAAAATTCACCATAGCTTGAAAATTAGTAATATTGCTACAATGACTACACTATTGAGTCATTAATTTGTTGAGAAGAAAGGAAACCTAATGCTAAAGTTGAACATAACTCTTAAAAATTTTTCTGTTAATAAAAAATTGGTAAGAAATATTTTTAATCACAACTGAATCTTGACTCTAAATGACATGTGCCCATATCATTAAGGACATTTCCCTGTTGATTTATTTACGAGTGAAAAACTAGACAGAACCAGAAAAGACTCCAAAGGAGATTGGAGAGTTTCTTTCAAAAATTAATCTATTCTCCTTTGGCTTCTGGAAATGTAAGGGAAGATGATTCAAAATCCGTTCTCTTAAGTGGAGATGTTACTTCTTTCAAGATTTGTAAGGGATCATTTTCTGCTCTGAAATATGGCTAGTGAAATATGTCACAAATGGTGCTATGCAATAAAACAAACTTAAAACTATTAAAATAGAGACACACAGCAGACTTTTACCAAAACAATTCTTTATTTTGATTATTTTTCTCAATGTTTTAGGTTCCAACTACCTCTGGATTACAACTCCTTGGGAGCTAGATCCATGTTTTATTTTTCTTTGAGTTCCTAATACAGCATCAGGTTGAAGCAATACTGCATTTTCACTTCTTCTTTCCTTGAAGTATTTGAAGAAACTATGGCCAGACAGTTCAATATTTATTGAACAAAACTAAAAAGAATCAAAATGTACAAAATATCTATTTATGGCATCATCTCACATGGTACATAAATAACCTTCCCCCCTTAGTGAATGTAATATTTTAGCTATGAAGAAGTAACCAATTACAAAACTATTTCTCAGTTATACTACAGGGTATAAAAATTTCAAGTGATTTCATTTCATCAATACAGTAGAAAAAAAATTATTCTTTCTTTTACTTTGTGGCTCTGGTGAGTCCTCAGGACGTGTAGTTGAAAAATCAATTTTCCAGTCTAAAATCTTTGCTGGTCACAGTTCAGGGATTAGAGAAATCCAATTTGAGGAAAGAATTGGTCTGCCTGAAAGCACCCTTGTTACTTATCTTTTTCCTAAGATGGCTTCCCTTCTGGGTATATATACAAGTCAAGATATTACCTGTCAATACAGAACTTCCCCCTTACTCCTTATATTAATGGGTGTCCAAAATAATGGATTTTTTCCCTTTCATTCAGAAACAAAGGTTATCTGTGCTTCACCAGAGCAATTAAATGCATTCCTATCTAGGTTCTGCTAAGACCTGCTGATATAAGTTTGATTTAAGGGATGATGGCTAAAAGGAAATGTTCTCCATTCACTTGTGTAGGAAGAATAATTTCCATCCTTGTAGCATAATTTAAAATGTAGTTTACTCAATCATAAATAAGCTTGTTGAACTGAACTGGGTGTTGGAATATAGCATTGTTCTTTTGTTAATTCAAAATTTCTACTCTCTTAGGTAAACGGGAAGTTCTTACCCACACATAGTCAGGCCAGTATCGCAAATTATTTTCTTTTTATGCATTCTGATCCTACCTTGCCCATTTATGGTAGCATGAGTTAGGCATGGAGGCAAAGGCATGCTCTTAAACTTAATCCACATTCTTGTGGTGTGTACCCTTTGTAAATAGGATCTCTTGAAGATGTTATTTAGTTAAGGTGTGACCCAATTGAATGAGGTTGGGCCTCAATCTGGATTATGGGAGCCCTTTTTAAACAGAAGAAATGAAGACAGAGAGAAAGAAAGCCACAGAAATCAGCTAGAAGTCAGAAGTCAACAGAATCGGCAGAGAAAGGAGAGATCATCACCATGTGGTGGAAAAGTCAAGGAAGGCAAGTCAGGGCACCACCAACCCTGGGAGGAAGCAAACCAAGCCTCTGAAACCATGAGCCAATAAATTCCTATTGTTTAAACCAAAAGCAGTTTGTGGTATTTGTGCTAGCAGCCTCGCAAAACTAAGGTTCTTATCTTTTCTGACTTGTTTTGTGAACTGTTTTGAACACCAAGATGCACTGGTCATCTTCTGGTTTTACTTGTTCTGTGCCAATTTCTGTGACTTCTTTCCTTCTTACCCTGAAAATACTTGGCTCAGTCCTTGGGGAATTTGTTATTTCCATTATATTGATCATAATTTGAATAGCCACGACCTTTAATATTGGAGGAATTTGAGTGAAGCAGAAATTACTGTTACTGCTGTGTGGCAACATCAAGATGGAGTCTGTGCTTTCTTGCTGCAGTGGTGCTGCAAAATCTCAGGGCATTTAACATGCCAACAGCAGCACAGAGAGGAACATGACTATTCCTTAAGGAGGAATGTTGTCTCTATGTAAATCACTCTGAAATAGTCCTAAATAGCACTCAAAACCTGCAAAATAAAGCCCACCAACTTCGGGAAGATGCAGCCTCTAGAGGCACCTGGGCTTTCTACTCTTGTGGTCCAGTAATCTTTTAATGGAACCATATATCCTCAAAATTCTAATTAAGTTTATTTCTTCCAGAATCAATGTCTTGTTGGCCACACGGGGATTTCATCCAGCTTCACCCACAGTGCCAGATTCATTTTCCCCCAACCGCAATAGAATAGCAAGAGGGTTTTCACCTTGTCAGGTAGGGCCTACTGCCCCTAAACAACAGCAAGTAATTACAGAAGAATGACCATCGTCCTTCAGCACCCCTATAAGAATAAAGGTGTAAACCCTGGAGTGGACAGTTGAGGCAGGCTAGACTAGGGAATAAAGAGACTAATCTGGAACCTGGCAGAAAAACATGGCCGTGAACATATGGCCATGGAGACCCCACAAGATGGCTGCTGGAAGAACCCTGTGAGAACCCCCATTCAGAATGGGATTTCATCCGGGATCAAGGAAAAGCCCTGGATAGTCTCAAGGGGCCTTATCATTGCCTGCCCCCCCAGGGGATTGATGGTGGGGTAACCAATCAAAACAGAAAACAATTGGGACTCTTCCCCCCGACATTAGCAAAGGGGCAGAATAATTAGTGGTTTAAAAAGCAAGCACAGAGACCAAATTGCCTGTCATGCCCTTTCTCTCCCTGCCTGGATTAGCATGCAAGTAGATCTGCAGGTTTGTAATCTATAAAGGGGTTTGTAATCTGTAATGGGGATTTGTAGTCTGTAAATCAACCTTTTATACCCCCTTTTAGCCCTTTTCCTTTTCTCTGCCTGGACCAATCCTCAAGTACACCTGGGTCCCATAATCTGTTATTTTCTCCCATTTCTCTTCTTCCATTTTCTTAATAAACCACTGGCCTAACTTAAAAAAAAAAAAAAGGAGTCAGTGGGACCTGTCCATACAACTGTGTGGGGGAAGCATTTCATAGTCTTCCATGTTTTAAGAGGAAACAAAAATGTCTTCTGGGCTAATTGCTTCCTAAAAGGCTTTCTCTCTTTGCTGAAATGCTGAAACTTTTCTTCAAATGATTCTTGTCTGTCTCTCCACTGCATCTCTAAAGAAGAAAAGGAATGCTGCTCTTGGGACTGTGCTCTTGGGACTGTGGTTTAAGCAGATATATGGCAGATTAACTCTTTCACACCCACATATCTGGTTGGTATGTGTATGTGTGAATGTAGTTGTATGTGAAATATAAGCACACTGCCTATAATCAGAAGGTTAACTAAGAGGAAAACAAACCAATAATCATCATGTAATCTGCTATAGGGCTGGATATCCCACCATGGTCCTCAGTTTCTCAGTGTTCCATAAATTGTATTATTTAAGAGTGGTGATAATCCCTGTAGGATCTGTCTACATAGGGAACCATCTGTCACTCAGCTCTGCCAACAGCCTTGTAGGCCAGAACAACAAACTAGAACTTCACCTAGTGAAGACTGTATCAACTTTTGCCTTCTTTGCTTTTAGGCTCTCCTTTTCAACTGTTTGTCCCCTCTGCTCCTGTCTTTGCTGCCTTCTTCTGGAAAATCCTTGAAGCTCAATCCTGATCTGGCCAATGGTTATTTTACCTGCTGTAACGCCCCTAGAAACTCTGAAAAAACATTCCAGGGTCAGGGGATTCTTCTGGAAGTTCAATTGCCTCTGATTACATAAAGGCTCACCCAGGAGCTTTGTAGCCCCACATGGAGTGAGAAGTCTATTCACATTTGGAGTTTTAGAAATCTCTCCTGACCTGGCAAACTTTTTGCTTCTCCAAAGTGGGTTGGAAATTCTTTCTTCAAGGAAGAATTCTTTATTATTCAGGGTCTGAGGATGCGCATGAATTTATTGTCAGGGATCACTGGGGAGAAAAGTTAAATCACCTGATGCTCATTAACAAATCTATACCCTCCACTTAAGGTGAAGCTGTATCAATAGAAGTCTGTACAGCCTGTAAGTCTTCACTCTGCTTCCAATTCTCTGGGGTAATTTTAGAATGTGTGTGTGTGTGTGTGTGTGTGAGAGAGAGAGAGAGAGAGAGAACACAAAATGATGGTTTTTGCTTAATACCAGGCTGCCTACAGCTGCTATCAGCAGAGTTAGAACTAGAACCCAGTTTCTCTATCATTCAATAGCTCTTTCAACAGCTTTGACTGCTGGGGAAAAAATTAATATATACACATAAATTATGCTTTCAGGCTATGTGAGTCATAAAACAGGAAAGTGACAGAAAACAGCTGGTTTATTATGTTTCTTTATTGTTCAGTCTTACCAAGGACTTTCAGTTTTTGAAAGAGAGAGGTGTCGCAGAGAATCCACAATGAAGGGATAATTTTGTTTTGTATTTTGATTTGAGGCAGAATATTCATCTACCTTGATTTTCAGCTCAAAAGCTCTTAAAGTGATCAATAGCTGTTCATTCAAGAGTATACTACCTCTCTGAATACAGAGCAAAACATTTGTCTTTGAAATTTCAGAGGCAACAGGAGAAACGATGAATTCTTTGCAGCAAAACAAACACATCCTGACATGAGAAATCTGATCATTACTGCTTGCTGTGTTGTCTTAATAATCAATTTGCCCCATTTTATAAATGATATGGCTCCTATAATCCATACCGAAAATTGTTCTCAATTCCCCTTCCAACCAATTTTACCATAATGCTTTGCAGATACTGATGTTGACCGTAAACTTGCCTTCAATAATAGAGAAAAATCCAATATAATATTTGCAGCATAAGAAAAATCAAATACCACTGGCTTCTTTTCTTCTCATATTTGGCTAGTAAAAATTTTGCTAAAAGACAAAATTATCTTTGCTTAAATAGCTAAAGAAGAGGAAAAAACTGCATTATCGATTTAAAAAATGACTATGACCTTCTTCTATACAATCACTAATCCTTAAACCATTGAATGGCAAAGACAGGAGTTGGCAAACTACAGCCAGCAGGTTAAATTCGGTCCTATACTTGTTTTTGTAAATAAAGCTTTATTGGAACTCAGTCACACTCATTCATTTATGTATTTCCTATGGATGATATCATGCGACAAAAGCATAGTTGAGTAGTTGCAACAGAGACTATATGGCAAAATATTTTTGTATGATTCTTTACAAGAAAAGTTGGCTGACCCCTGGTATAGAACAATGATTTTTATAAAGCATTGTGATTTCATTGACTCTAGTAGTATTCTACTTGCTATTCTCTTAACCATCATTATCCTTTCTTTAAACTGTTAACTATTCCCTAAATAGATAGGATTTTATCAACTATTCCCAGGTGTAAATATGCATATTTATTAACTGATTTTTGTATTCTTTGAATCAAAAATGTAGGTATACATCATGATGATAAAGCATATGCTATGTTTTTCCTTAATAATCAGAAAACTGAGAAAATGCATTTTTTGAGAACTATTTTTACTAGTTTGCGGACAAAAATCTTATAACAGGTTAAAAATATACCTATGGTATTTTTGTGTTTCCTGAGGTTCAGAAAGGCTTAAGTGATTTCCCTAAAGTTACACAGGTGGCAAGACCTGAGCTGAATCACTAGGCAAATGTGATTTCCTTCAACTTGTGCTCTGCAGAGCTATACACAGCATCTTCCTTTATGGCTGTGAGGATGTTGTATGAAATGCATCTTAAAAATCTGGATATGTTTATTTAGAATGTTACTGCAGGTTTTTGGAAATGGCCCAGTTTCATTCTGCAGCACCCTCTGCTATGCCTTGGAACAGTTGTTTGCCAAGGATATTTACATCAGTGATTGAATATTTATAGTACATAATGAATATCCACTCACTTTTTCTTTGTCAATAAATTCAAAGTGTAACTAATGTATTAGTCAGAGATCTCTATGGAAACAGAACCTACAGGAGATATCTGTAAATAGTATGAGATTTTATAAAATTGTCTCACATGACCTTGGGGTTGCACAAATCCAAAGTCCATAGGGCAGGGTGCAAACCAGGTTTTCCAACTAAGGTCCTACAGTAGTTCCCCAAGAGACCCTGGCTGTATGAAGTAGAGATGAAAATTCTCTCTCTGAATGCTGAACTCAGAGCTCTTTTTAAGACCTTCAACTGATACGATGAGATGTCACACATTGCTGATGGCAATCTCCTCAGTTGATTGTGGATATAATCAGCCATAGATGCAATCAACTCATTGATGATTTAAGTCCATGAAATGTCCTCACAGTACAATTAACCCAGTGCTTGCTTGACCAAACAAATGGGCATGATTACCTGGCCAACTTGATAGATTAGTTTAACCATCATAACCAATATATTTGGTCTGCAGTTGTTTCCTATTCCTAGAGAACACTTAAATATTGTGTAGAAATAAAAATAGCAATGTTTTGTCACAACTTCAGAGTATCTTCCTATGACTAACATTTATTAATTAATGGCTTCCAACCTGTATTAAAATTTAAGATCCTGATGTATTTATGCAATGATCTTCTATGAACTAGTAAATATAGTTTAAAATATGGAAGCAAATTAAATTTTATAACACCTAAATCTTATATATTCAATATCTTTGGGATGAGGATTAAATATTTAAACTCCCTAAGAATGACTTTATTCACCTAATATTTATTAAAAGAGGCAATACTATTTTTTTAGGTATGTGAAAAATAAGAAAAATATGAGGTGACTTATATATGGCTTTTCATACCCAATGTATACACTTTGTGATAAAAGTCTCTGGTGGAAGTGGAGACAAAGTGGGAGAAAGCAGTAGCAAGTGTTGGGGAGGGGAAAAAAATGAATAAAAATTTATGTCCATGATGTCAAAACTAGACCTTATTTTCCAATGTACCAAATCTTCACAATACTTTGTGTATTTTACACTTATATTGCATTTCATTCCAGAATAGCCAATTTTCAAGTATCCAATAGTCACATGTAGCAAGTGGCTACTATAGGAAATCACATCTCTAGAATATTCATTCTAATATTATATGGTATCAATTCTATGAATATTTAATATCTTCTAATTGTCAATTATGTTTGGAATTATTTTGCTATTATAAACTATGTTCTCTGAACTTTCTCATACATGTCTCAGGAACATATCTTCTTTACTCTATTTATAAGAGTAGAATTGCTGACTTAAAAGCAATGCTTAATTTTAACTTTAATAGAGAGGCATCAAAATGCTCTCCAAAGAAGTTGGGGCAATTTACATTTATATGAGTTCCCATAGTTCAACAAAATCTATGCCAAAATTTGGTATTCACACACTAAAAATATTCCCAATTTGATGGATATAAAATGTTATCTCATTGTAATTTTAAAAATAGCCATGTTTACCAATGAGAATTAGCATTTTTCATATGCTTTTTGACCATACAAGACTCCTCTGCTGCGAATTATCTGTTCTTATATTTTGCATAATTTTATTGATTTATCTTTTACTTCTTGATTTGTGTGAGCTGTTTAAATGTTCTTGTATTTAGCCAAAGAGGTGCTGATGCAAAATACCAAAAATCTGCTGGCTTTTATAAAGTTTATTGGGGTAGAAGCATACAGTTACCAGGCCATAAAGCATTAAGTTACTTCCCTCACCAAGTCTATTTCAAGGTGTTAGAACAAGATGGCTGCCGATGTCTACAAGGGTTCTGGCTTGATGGGTTCCTCTCTACCCGGGGCTCACTTCTCTCTAGGCTCAGCTGCTCTGCACTCTCCACAAGGCCAGCTGTACACTATCAAGGAACTGGCTTGTCTCTCTTCCTGGGACCTCTGCCATATCTGCTTCTCTGTATGTTTACTTTCCAGGTTCCAGCTCAAAACTCCAACTAACTGTTTTCTGCCATGTCTTTTCTCGATGAGTCCCTATGCACCAAGGGGGCAGGGATGCAATGTCCTACTGACATGGCCTAATCAAAGCCTTAATCATTATTTAATCAAGTAAAAGTGAAACCTCTGAATCTAATATAATCTAATATGCCTGGAGGGACAGACCAGTTTACAAAAATAATGGAATATCTATTTTTGGAGTTCATAAACAATATAAAATTGCCATAGTTTTTAATGCTAATCTTTTGTCTCAAGAATTGTAAATATCTTCTCAAGCATGAGCCTTGTCTTTTACTTTTTATTTTGTGTCTTTTATTGAATAGAAGTTTTGAATGTGATGAAACTAAATTTATCAGTATTTTTCCTTTGGGGGCTTGTTTTTATGTCTTATTTATCAAATATTATTTGTTTGTTTTTTAATGTCAGGTTTCCATATTTTCTTATAAGGTTTTTAAATTTTTAAAAAATGTCACTGTACATACAGGACAACAGATATTATGGTGATGAAAGGCAAAATGTCAAAAAAAAATTTAAAACATTTTTCATTTTTTTTAATATCCCAATTTAAAAATTTTAATTTAATTTTAGTTTTTCTAAATTATTATGTATTTTATTTCTTATGTTTAAACCTATCATTATTATTTCATTTTCCTCTTTATTGTATTTGGTGATATTCTTGGCTTCATTTTTGAAGAAGTTTGGGACCACAGAAGGGTTACAGTTGTGGCAGGGGAGGATCATTGGTGTGGGGAGTCAGTGAAGGGGGATATATGGGAAGAAGTTCACCTGGGCATACATATAAGGTATATAAATGTGTTCAAATGTTCATGGGGCATTGTCACAGTGGGTAGAGATTCACACAATAAATGAAAGAGTATTGAATTCCCATTCTGGGGAGCTCTGCCACATTATCTAATAGAACAGTAACAGTCCCTTGAGTACAGGGGCAATGACTAGTGAAGAAGGATGATCCATTGATGGACCCTTGATATTAACAACTATGCTTATGAACCTTTGCTCTTGAAATTGCACTTAGCTTAGTGTTGTAGGGTGCCTAAGAGTTACCTCCTGAGAGCCTCCTTGTTGCTCAAATGTGGCCTCTCTCTAAGCCAAACTGAGCATATAAATGCATTACTTTCTCCAGCGTGGGCTATGACTCCCAGGGATGAGACTCCTTGGCACCAAGGGGTTACTACCAAGCACCAACTAGCAATACAACTGGGAAAAGACCTTGAATAAAAGGGGGGAAAGGTAAAGGCAAGTGAGTTTATATGGCTAAGAGATTTCAAAGTGAGTCAGGAGGACATCTCAGAGGTAATGCTTATGCATGTCTCAGAAGGATTGCACAGACTGCCAAAGTAGATATTACCCCAAATAGTGGGGCTCCTAAGGGCTCTGGAGACACACAGGTCCTATGGTCATGGCAGATAGCTCCTGAGTTTGCTATTTGCATTTTTGCATCTTTAACCCACCTAGTTTGATGTTCATGTGCAGTATGAGGTAGGGATCTGAGGTGTCTTTTTCCAAATAAAAACTAATTATTCCTCACAATATATTGAAAATTCTATCCTTTCTCCACTGATCTATCACATATAAAATTTCCATATATATGTGATCTCTTTCTGAATTCTGTATTACTTTTTATTTGCATCAGTTTCAAGTCATAACCAATTTGATGTGAAAATAAATTTGTTAGAGCAGCCTGACAAATGAACACAATATCGTTTTAAAACTTATATTCTTAATATTGGTACTTCTAGGGCCCCAATATGACCAAGATGGTGGTGTAAGACACTTCAGGGTGCCATTGACCAACAGAATCTTTTGAACAAATAGTAAAAACTGGCAGAGTCATCTTCCTCAAAACCATGGAAAATAAGTAAGTTTTGCAGTAACTGGGCAAGTGCTGAATCAAGAAAATGCAGCTTTAAAAATATTAGGAGAAGCTTGTGGTGCTATTGTTGGCTCCTTTCCCATTTCTCCTTGGCAGAGTGTGGAGCCAGCAAGCACTCCCAATGTGGGTCCCTGGAATAATAACTCCTACAGGCA
This sequence comes from Tolypeutes matacus, assembly GCA_026826555.1. Taxonomy (NCBI): domain Eukaryota; kingdom Metazoa; phylum Chordata; class Mammalia; order Cingulata; family Chlamyphoridae; genus Tolypeutes; species Tolypeutes matacus. The sequence continues at coordinate 53,314,680 of JAKSZT010053887.1, forward strand.
TACTGGTGTACCTGAACATGTATGTCAATATATTGGGTAGCAGTCAGGAAAACAGATACAGGAAATGTGTCTCTCACTTGCCCTCCCAGAACTTTCCCTGTAGACAGACATAATGTACAGACAGCTAAAATTGTATAAGAAAGAATTAATGTGGTCTAGAGCATAGAATTACCTGCTTTAAGACATACAACAGATCATGCAAGAGAGGGAGAAAGTCTGTCTCATAGGGAGTAGAGGGTACATTCAGATTCCTGTATATGGGGAGAATTCTTAAGACCATAAGCAAGTGCAAGCAAAGGAAAAGAATCAGCTCAGAAAAGATGGAGAGGATACTGCAATTCACATTAGCATGGGGTTGATGTTCATGAAAGGAAGTCTAAAGTCTAAACAAGAGCACCAGAATTTATACAAATCCTGGGAGCTAGGGAGAAAATTCTGCACAAAAACAAACAGAAGAGATCAAGATCTGGATAGGGAACAGAGGAAAGGGAGCTTTCTCCAGTAGGTTAAACAGTTGCACACAAAAAGGCAATCTTAAAAATTGTACCACAAATCCAGGGCATGAATCAGGCACAAAAGAGCTGAGAATATCTTTACAGTTAAATACAGCTACTCTAAAGGTCCAGAATAAGTTAGAACAAGCATCAAAGAAGAGGGTTAACATAAAGCCAGTCAACAATAAAACCCTAGGTAAGAGGGAGAAACTGATCTGCAGAGTTAACTCATCAAAATAGTCAGATGCCCAGACATCAGCAAAAAAATTACAAGCTATACAAGGAAGTAGGAATATATGGCTCAGTCAAGGGAGAAATTTAAAACTTCAGCAAAGACACAGAATTTGGAACAACTAATCAAAGAAGTTCAAAGAAATCTCCTAAATTAATTCAAGGAGATGAAGGAAAATATAGATAGAAATGTACTAATGGTGGAGGTAAATGATATTAAGAAGACAATATGTGGGTATAAAGAAGAATGAAAAAGTTTAAAAAGAAACATGACAGAAATTGTGGAGTTGAAAGGCACAATAATGGAGATGAAAAATACACTAGAGCCATACAATAGCATATTTGAACAGGCAGAAGAAAGAATCAGCAAACTAGAAGATGGAAAATAAAAAATCATACACTCAGAACAGATAGAGAAAAGAAGAGAAAAAATTGAGCAGTGTTTCAGGGACTTGAGTAACAGAATGAAGCATACAAACATATGCATTGTGGATGCCCCAGAATGAGAAGAGAAGGGGCAAGGGGCAGAAAGAATATTTGAGGAAATGTAGCCTGAAAATTTCCCAACTCTTGTGAAATATATAAAAATAAATGTCCAAGAAGTGCAATGTAATCCAGACAGAACAAATCCTAATAGACCTACTATGACATGCATACTAATCAGAATGACAAATGCCAAAGATAAGAAGAATTATGAAAACAAGAGAAAAGTGATTTGTCACATACAGGGGATCCTCAATAAGATGAAGTTCCAATTTCTCATCAGAAACCACAGAGGTGAGAAGGCAGAGGTATGATATATTTAAGGCACTGAAAGAGAAAAACTTCCAGGTAAAAATACTTTATCCAGCAAAACCATCCTTCAAAAATGAGGGGAGAGTTAAAAATATTTATAGATAAACAGAAACTGAGAGAGTTTGTCAACAAAAGACCTGTCCTACAAGAATTACTAAAGGAAGTTCTGCAGGTTGAAAGGAAGAGACAAGAGAGAGTTGCTTGGAGTAGTGTGAAAAATGAAGATATTCAGTAAAAGTAACTAAAAGGGTGAGTGCAAAATCCAATAGTACTATATCATCAATACACAACTCTACTCTTTAAAACCTATAAGAGTCAGAATACAATTGAAAAAAAAAATAGCATATTCCTGATAATGAACATGCAAAATATAAAGAGTTAAAATGGGACAAAAACAACATAAAGAGGGGAAACAGAGGTATACTGGAGCAGAGTACATGCATGTTATTGAAGCTAACATGGTATTTTTTCAGATTAGTAGGTTAAAGACTTAGGTTGTGTAATACAAACCCCAGGGTAACCACAAAGTTAGCATTTAAAAAATATACAGAAACAGAAATGAGAACAAGATCAGTCAAATACATCACAAAAGATCAACTATACAGAAAAGGAGCCTGTATTAAAGGAAAATAGAGAAAAAAGATGTGACATATAAAAATCAAAGGATAAAATGGATAAAGTAAGTACTGCCTTTATAGTAATAACACTGACTTTTAATGGAATAAATGCCCTAATCAAAAGATACAGATGGCAGAATGGATAAAAAAGCACACTCCAAATATATGGTGTTTACAAGAGACTTGCCTTAGATCCAAAGACACAAGTAAGTTGAAAGTGAATGAATGGAAAGAGATAATTCCTGCAAATAGTAACCAAATAAGAGCTGGGGTAGCTATACTAAAACAGACCATATAGAATTTAAGTCAAAAGAGACAAAGAACGGCTCTATCTATCTACCTATTGATCAATCTATTTATCAATCTATATAATGGTAAATCCACCAAGAAGAAATACAGTCATAAATATGTATGCACTTTGCCCCAGAGCCCCAAAATACATGAAGCAAAGACTGGTAAACTGAAGGGAGAAGTTGACAGTTCTATAATAATAATTGGAGACTTTAATACACCACTCTAATCAATAGATAGAACATCAAAACAGAAGATCAATAAGGAAACAGAGAACTTGAAATATGATAAATGTGAACTTGGCCTAACAGACATATACTCCCAAATGGCAGGATTTATATTCTTCAGTACACACGGATCATTCTCTAGGATAAGACCATACGTTAGGTCAGAAATAAGTCTTAATAAATTTAAAGGGATTGAAATTATACAAAACATCTTCTCCAACCACAATGGAATGAATCTGGAAATAAATAACAGATCAAGAACTGTAAAATCCACAAATATATGGAACTTATGTGCAATAAACTCTTAAATAATCAATGGGTCAAAGAAGAATTCAAAGGGGAAATCAGAAAATACCTTAAAATAAATGAAAAGGAGAACACAACATATCAAAAACTTATGGAATGCAGTGAAGGTAGGGCTGAGAGGGAAATTTATAGCCTTAAGTGCTTACATTAAAAAAGAAGAATGAGATAAAATCAAAGTCCTAACTGTACATCTGGAGAAAGTAGGAAAAAATGGCAAACTAAACCAAAGGAAGCAAAGGAAAGAAATAACAAAGATTAGAGCAGAAATAAATGAAATAGTGAATAAAAAACATTAGATAGCATTAACAAAACCAAAAGTTCTTTGAAAAATCAATAAAATTGACAAGCCTTTAGATAGACTGAGAAAGAAAAAAAGACAGAAGAAACAAATAAAATCAGAAATGAGAAGGTGGGGCATTATTATTGACGCAACAGAAATAAAAAGGTTCATAAAGAGGATACTGTGAACAATTGTATGCCAATAAATTATACAACCTAGATGAAATGGGCAAATTTCTAGAAACACACAAACTATCTACACTGACTTATGAAGAAACAGATCTCAACAGACCAATAACAACTAAAGAGTGTGTAATGGACTTGTATATGGAAAACTACTGAACATTGTTAAAGAAATCAAAGAGGGCCTATATAAATGGAAACACATTTCATGTTCATGGATTGAAAAACTAATTATTGTCAAGATGTCAATTCTACCCAAAGTGATTTACAGATTCAATGCAATCCCAATCAAAATGTAATCAACATTCTTTGCAGAAGTAGAAAAGCCAATCATCAAATTTATATGGAAAGATAAGTGACCCAAAATAGCCAAAACCTTCTTACAAAAAAAGAAAAAAAATTAGGGTGGGGGGCAAGGGTCCACTCTTTGTGATTTTAAAACTTATTTCAAAGCTATAGTAATAAAAACAGCATGGTACTGGCACAATAACAGATATAGAGACCAATGGAATTAAATGGAGATTTCAGAAATAAACTCACAACTCTGGCCAGTTGATTTTTGGCAAGGGTGCCAATTCCACCCAATGGAAAATAGTCTCTTCAACAAAGGAGCTGGGAAAATTGGATATATGCAAAAGACTGAAGGTGGACCCTTATCTCACACCGTATACAAAATTAACTCAAAATGGATGAAAAACCTAAATATAAAAGCCCAAACCATAAAACTCCTAGAAGAAAACATAGGGAAGCATTTTTCAGGACCTTGTGTTAGGCAATGGTTTCTTAGACTATGTGAAAGCACAAGCAACAAAAGAAATTAAAACAGATCAAAGGGACTTTCTAAAGAGTAAACACTTTTGTGCATCTAAGCTTTTCATCTTGAAAATATAAAAAGACAACCTAAATAATGGGAGAAAATATTTGGAAACCACATATCTGATAAAGTTTAATATCAACAATATATAAAGAAATCTTACAGGTCAAGAGCAAAAAGACAAGCAACTCGATTAAACAATGGGAAAAATCTTGAATAGACATTTCTCCATAGAAGAAATACAAATGGCCCTTAAGCACATTAGCCTCATTAGGGAAATGCAAATCAAAACTTCAATGTGATACCATTTCACACCCACTGGGATTGCTACTATGAAATAACTGGAAAATAAGAAGCGTTAGAAAGGATGTGGAGAAAAAGGAGCACTCATTCATTGTTGATAGGAATGTAAAATGGTGCAGCTGCTGTGGAAAACAGTTTGGTAGTTCCTCAGAAAGTTAACTATTGAATTACCATATGATTCAGCAATCTCAGTTCTAGGAATATACCTACAGGAATTGAAAACAGGGACTCAAAAATTTTTACCAAAATTCAAAGCCGTATTATTCACAATAGCCAAAAGGTGGAAGCAACCCAAGTGTCCATCAACAAATGAAGGGATACATAAAATGTGGTATATACATACAATGGAATATTATTCAGCAACAGAAGTAATTAAGTTCTGATACATGCAACAACGTTGATGAATCTTGAAGACATCATGTTGCATGAAATAAGCCAGACAGAAAACAACAAATATTGCATGATCTCACTGATAGGAAACAATCAGAATAAGCAAATTCATAGACTCAGAAACTAGAATATAGGTTACCAAGGGCTGGTGTGAGTAGGGAATGAGTAATTAATTCTTAATTGGTACCAAGTTTCTGTTTGTCGTGTTGGAAAATTTTGATAATGGATGGTGATGATGTCAGCACAACATTTTGAATGTAATTAACAGAACTGGATTATATATTTGATTGTGGTTAAAAGGGGATATTTTAGGAGGTATATATGTTACTAGAATAATTTTTGAAAAACATGTGATTGTACAATGCAAATAGTGACCCTTAATGTAAACTATGGACTATAATTAATTGTATAATTATAATATTTTTTCTTCAATTGTAACCAATGTAGCCACAGTAATGCAAAGCATTTATAATAGGTAAAATTGCCTGTGTGAGTGGGGGTTACATGCAAACTCTTATTCTCTGCATGATTTGTCTGTAAATTTGAATTAAATTTAAAAAAGAAAAAAAAATACATTCTTTTTAAAAGTGTAGAGAAGTGAAATTTTAACCTTTTACTCCCTTAATTACAAACTTTTCTCAGTAATTGCTAGATGGAGTAGGCATATCATTAACATAAAAAGTGTTCATCTGAAGAATGTTTACTGAACCCTTCTAATAATTATAGATGATATTTTCTTGAGCACATATAGAAAGTTTAAAAAGGTGACCTATTCTCCAGTGCAGCAGTTTTCTTTTTTTATGTTAAATCTTTTCAGCTATATGTTAGATTTTAATTGTGGTATGTTTTCATATATAGAAATCTATTTTTTCAGACTTGCTGTTATTTTGTGATATGCCTTTGTATCACTTTCATGCTTCTAATCTTATCAATTATTACTTTAAATGTTCTTTTTTATATTCTCTGATAACTATTTTGTTACTGTTTCTTCTTATTCTTGGTGAATTTTTTTTTTTTTTTCATGCCTTTTGCTTGTTTTATTGTGATCTCATGTGTGTCTTGGTGGCTTTATCTCTGGAAATATTGTGAGGCCTGGTTTGAGGATTTATCCTTTCAGAGAAATTTACGTTTATTCCTGCTAGACATCCAGAGGTGTTAACAACTCAACCCTACTTAGAGTCAATTTCTTGATTTGGGGTTGCCAGGACCATCCAGATGGTGTACATTCATACCTTAAATTCATGGGAGAGAAAACCTATAGCTGTGAATTTTCAGGGGAAATTTTTCTCCACCTAGAAGCCAGGTTCAGATGGAAATATTTCTAGGTCAACTCCTTTGGGGTCAGCTAACTTATTTTTACATCAAAGGTCTATGTTCTTTAGAATATCCTACATTTATGCCCTGGTCACACTTCCAACTCCTATCTTGCCCCCTCCATGACCTTGTCTTCTGTGCTTTGCATGGTCATAAAAACCTAAGCATCTTGGTTGCTGAGCTTGGCAAATGTTCCCAGAGCAGTTGTAACTTTAGCATCCATTTATCACTCTAGTTTCTAGCTCCCCATTTATTTTTTATTTTATTTTTTTTGGCCCCTGGGATTTCTTTTATTGTGCTGCATTTGAAAGGATATTTATAATAAAATTAATCCAATCTATCTAGTTCCCCTAAAAGAATGCCTAAAATTGGAGGCTTGAAGACATTCTTAAAAGTGATATTTTCAGATCAAGTTATGCAGAGTTTTCATTTGGACGTTTTAAAAATTCCTTCCTTTCCAAAATGATGTACAAATTCTTGTAAGCTATGTATGACTGCCTAATTTCCTGCACCCTTGATAAATTTTGCTCTAATTAAAAATAATCCAATCATTTGCTTTTGTTTTAATATGTACTTCTTTGTTTTCTATGAAGACCATATTTTTGGTATGTTTATGGGTCATTGTTTTTTATTTCTGTAGATGCTTTGTTCTTACATCTTGCCAACTAGAAAAAAGCAATAAGGGGGAAAGAGGGAGGGAAAAAAGTGTTACATAAATTTTTAAAGAATTTCTCTTCTGGAGCTCATATTTTATATCTTACTGGTCCTTTGGGTGGGCTTTGAAGATTCATGCATTCCCTGAAACTTTGTGCAAAAATGTGTCCATAGAAATATATATTTTTGGATGAACCTATAATTTTCATTAGCTTCTCTAGATGTGGTCCAGAAATAGGAAAAATCATTCTATTTGATACAATTTTATTTTTTAGGAAAGTGTTCAGTATCAGGTCATAATTGCCTTGTTTTCCTTAGAAGAACTTTTTATAACTGTGGGATCAGAAGGAAACTGATGACTAAATAGTGAAAAATGCAAAATGAAAAGTTTTCTTGTTTTTGATGGATGTTTTATAGCTCAAAAGAATATTAGAGGTAAAAAAAATTCCTCAGAAATAATCCAATATTTTCTCCCATTTTATAAGATGAGGAAAGTGAGTCAGGGTGAGTAAAATGTTCTTGTCTGAGGCAAGGTACATTGTGGACTTAATGCCAGGTTCTCTGAATCCAATTCCTGCACTCTTTTTTTTTGTAAATCACTACTTTCCAAGTACTCATAAAAGCATGGCTGTAGAGACAGGATTTTTATGCAGAATCAATATGCCAAAATATGTCCCCAAAGAATTCAGTTTCTAGAAAAGATAGTGAAAACTATAAAAAATTAGTTCAATATCTGTCATAAGCAGAGAGAAGATTGGGACTAATATCTGTAATCTGGGAACAAAGGTTGAAAACATGTTAATTAGTAATATTACTTTAGCATTGTCAATTGGAATTATGTTTGAAGTAAGGTCTTCATTGACTAAAGTCAGTTCTATCTCTCAGTACATGCTAATATATTTCAGTTACACAAGTTGTTGTGGATTGAATTGGATTCTACACTTACTTCACTGCTAATAACCAGAACACATTCTGATACATATTTTTCAAGTTTTTATTATAAGAAATCAATTAAGTTTTGGAAATTCTTGAGTTAAATAAACTTATTAGAATCTTTAATCTTTAAAATCAGGACTTGTTAGAATCTTTAATATGCTCACTTGCATTTTTACCATCTCAGAGGAATAGCTTATGCAGCACCTTTATCATGGATTACTCTTCCCTTTTCCTTTGGTTCTGGAACACCTTATACCTCTTTTGCCAATAGTGGCATTTTTTCCTATAGTGATGACAAAGAAAGGTCAACATAATTAATTTGTTGATAGCTGTCTTCATTTATGGACCTTGACTCTTGAACAGTCCTTACCTAATAGACACATAAGTAAACTTATACACAGACACAAACTTATATACAGATTTATATGCAGTACATAAATAAAGGTCCGTGCTTTCTTTTTCCTCCACATGGAGGATTTTGTATTGGTATTTCACACTGACCTACTTCTAAAGAATGTTGGGGAAGGGAGATGGAAATTGACCCTATCATGTGGATGAAAGGTTGAAGATAGGTAATGAAGAAATTTTAGAGATAATAATGCTGAGCAATGCACTCTAATTATGTAAGAGGAAGAAGATAGCAAAATATTGAGTATAAGGGTTATAACACAACTAACTTAGCCTTGGATTTGATTGAGTTTTGACATAACCTAATGGAGATAAATTAAACTCAATAAGTGATATGCTAAATTTTTTTAGCCAGGCTTATGGGATTCTGATCTCTTCAAGGTTATAGTAAAGTTATGTTATTCCAGGTCAAAGATGAAGTTCTTCTGCTATTAGTTTACTAAATCTATTACCAAATCTAGTCTCCAGCAGTGATTTTTCCACAAGGTAATAATTTTCTCCTTCCATGGTAAGGAAGTCCATTTCTTACCACTGATGCCAACAATGAAGTTTGATTCTGCTATACTTCCATGGTATAGCATTTGTTCAAGAAGACAAGTATGACAATTAACTTATATGCTGTTTTAATTTCCTAGCTGCTAAAGCAAATACCTTACAATGGATTGGCTTATCAACAGGGATTTATTGTCTCATGGTTTCAGAGGCTAGAAGGCTTGCTTCCTCCCAGGGTCAGTATCTTCTGTCTGTCAGGTAACCTTTGGGGTTCCTTGGATTTTTTTTTTTTTTTTTTTTTTCACAGGGCAATGCACATGGCAGTGACTTCTCCTTTCTTTTCCAGGTTCCTTTGACTTCTAGTTTCATGCTGCTTTCCATGCTTCTCTTCTTGTGTCCAATTTCCTTTGCTTATAAGGACTTCAGTCATATTGGATTAAGGATAATTCCCTTTCAGTTGGGCACACCTCAACTATATAACATCTTCAAAGGTCCTATTTACAAATGAGTCCACACCCACAGGATCAGGGCTTGGAAGGTGAACATTCTATTTGTGGGGGACATGATTCAATAACCAACAAGTGATATCAAAACTTCAAAGTTCTCTTACTATACTTAGTCATTTTGGATGAAGACAGGAAAAAAGGAACAATAGTGAGAATGTCAGCTACATGAGGACAAGAATCTTTGCATGTTTTATTCCATTATATATCCCAAGTCCCTAGGACAGTGCCTGGTGCATCATAGGGAGGTATTTGTTATTGTTCTTACCATGAAATAATCTGGCATTTTTATCTTGGATTCATATGTGAGTTTTTGATTATGATAGCAGTGATTCAATACTTAAGAGTCATAGAATTTCAGGACTACATAGGATTTGATGGGAAAAGACAATACAAATATCTTCCTTTTGTGTTTAAGGAAAGTGAAGCCTAGAGTGGTTAATAGCTTGGTCTGGATAACTTAAAACAGTTAGTGGGAGAATTGGTTCTAGAACCCAAGACTACTCATATCACATCTAATGCCCATTCCAATACATTTTGTGTGTTTTTCTTTAATTCTTTAGAATTAAATCACAGATTCTAATTTTTCTGTCTATTTCTCTAGCTCTCTCTCTCTATTTGTCTATCTGCCCATATGTCCATCTATTTAATTTTAATTGAGATAAATTTCACCCTTTTGAAGTATACAATTCAGTGGTTTATAGTATGTTCACAATGTTATGCAACTATCTCTACCATCTAATTTCATTAAGTTTTCATCACTCCAAAAAAAAAAAAAAAAAAAAAAAAACAAACCCCATAACATTAACAATCACTCTCAACTTCTCCTTCCACACAACTCCTGACATCCACTAATCTACTTTCTGTCTCTATGACTTTGCCTGTTCTGGACATTTCATATGAATGGAATAACACAATATATCACTTTTTGCATTTGACCTTTTGTGTTTGCTTCATCCATTTGCAGTATGTATCAGTATTCTTTTCCTTTTAATGGCTGAAAATTTTCCATTGTATTGGACAAGCCACAGTTTGTATATTCTTTGATGGACATTTGTGTTGTTGCCACTTTTTGGCTGTTATGAATAATGCTATTAGATATATTTGCATACTAGTGTTTGGGTGGACATGTGTTTTCAATTCTCTTGAGTATATGCCTAGTAGTGAAATTGCTAGGTATATGGCAAGTGTATGTTTAATTGTTTGAGTAACTATCAGATAGTTTTCTAAAGTGAGTTTTCTCATCAGCATTGTATGAGGATTTCAATTTCCCCACATTTTTACCACATTTTCCCCTGGATTTTCCTTTTAAATCTTTGGGTTTGATTGTTGTTTGCCACAACTCTTGACACCACTTCAATAGCTGTGATGTTAAACAATTGCCACTGATTGTTTTTGACAAATGGCCTCCATAGAAAAAAACATTTCACCTAATGAACTCTAATTTGGGTCAAATAAATGCAAGTCTTGCAAGTGGGGTTTTCTAGTGAACTGCTAGAAAGGTCAAATAATGACAATTCTCTGAGAATGAAGCTTTGAAAGACCTCCAGCCCCATACTGACCTCACCAGTGGCTACTGCAGTTTTCACAGTATTTGTGGGCTGTTGGTTTCCACAGTTACGACATAGCTGGGGATAGGAAGATGGGAAAAGGGCATGTAAAAATGCCATAAACCTCAATGTTCTTACCAAGAGTCATGAGTTTTTCTTGAATAAATGCTCCCCGTATTGTTGTAAGCCTTTGTTTAATTTCCATAGTTCTGAAAAGTTAATTTTGTCATTTTCCCCCCTATTGTTCTAGTTGCTTTTATGAAGGAGAGGATTTTTGGAGGTGCTTACTCCACCATTACTGTTTGGTGGGCAGTGACTCACAGAGAAATGACAAGCGTTTTGATCCTGGAGCCCCGGGAGGTAAATACACAGAGAAGCAGATACACGAGGAAAGAGAGAAGTCTCCATTAGACATGGCAGAGGCCCCGGGAAGAGAGACAAGCCATTCACCTGACAGTTTATAGCTCACCTTGTAGACAGAGCAGAGCAGCTGAGCCCAGGTATAAACTAACCCCAGGAGAGAGATGAGACTTATCCCAGCCTACAAGCTGGTATTGGAAGAAGCTGGAACCATGGAGCCTTAAGAGGGAGAGGAAGCCTGAACCCTTGCAGACATCAGCAGCCATCTTACTCCAAAACATGTCAACAGACTTTGGTGAGGGAAGTAACTTACACTTTATGGCTTGGTAACTGTAAGCTTCTATCCCAAATAAATACCCTTTATAAAATGCAACAGATTTCTGGTACTTTGCATCAGCACCCCTTTGGCTGAATAATACAGACAGTTTTATTTTTTAGGGGAAACAAAATATCTTTAAAATTTGGACTTTGCCAGAATTCACAAATTTTACCTTCTTACTAAACATGGGCTAAAAAAATGCAGGTTTTTCAGTGACAACATTTTATAACTTAAATACTATCTTAGTGCTCAGCTTGCTGCCACCTTAGAAAGTGATCTAATAAACCAATTCCTATTAGACTTTTAATTACTGATAATTGTCTGATCTAAAACTGTTAAAGCCATAACAATTATGTCAGAATACCATTTTTTGACTCATACAGGAAATTAATTTTAAGGAATAGTGCATTTGATGACATATCTACCCTCTCCCCACCCTGTTCTTCTGGGAGTATTTGGAAATATGAAACAAGCACAGTTGCTATGTGTTAGCATTTTCATCACAAAGTTATCAGAGGAGAACAATGAACAGAACATAAAACAGCAAAAGTCCAATAGCAAATGGAAAGAAATGGCTTTGAACCCAGAAAACCTACATTCGAATCACTGATCTTATACCAGCTTCATGATTTTTGGGAAATTTCTTAAACTTTCTGAATCAGTTTCCTTGTTGAAAGAGCGTCTGACTACTGAACTGTGACCCTTAGGCAGAGGGAGGAAGAATCAACCAATAAGATAAGAGATTTTCAGCCAATAGGATCATTACCATAACTAATAATCAGCCAATCAACGCCTCCCAGTTAGCATACCCAATTAACATAAAATGCTAATCTAGTTTCCAAACCCTAGCCAATGTTTTTGCATGGAACTCAATGATTAACCAACTAGAGCATCATAACTGAAGTTTCTATCCCCAGGGCTACATACACATCCTTTCCCCCGCCTCCTCTCTTCTTGAGCTGCGGCACTGAGCTGAGGGGTAACACTGAGCTATGCGCCTCCATCTTCGCCCCACTTATGCTTCCATCATCGCCTCGGCCAGACTTGAACTGCAATACGGAGCTGTAATCAAATACATGTCTGGTCACTGTACTGAGGTTGCGTTTCTTCATTGTCAAGTCCGTCCGAACCGAGAAACAAAAGCAGCGATAACATTTGGTGCCGTGGCTCGCATGCAACCAAGATTAGTGTGCTATCCCTGCAGCACCTCAGGATCCTGGTGGGGTGAGTCCACTCCTTGTCCCCACATCCCAGGTGCCACCCCCTTCTGCTAGCTTGGAAGACGTGGGTCAGCGGGGGTAGAGAAGTGTGTGCCTCTCTACTTTGCACTTTCCTAAAGCACTTTCGGTTCTAGGCGGGGACGCCCATCTGGCAACCTCCACTTGGCCTCCTAGGTTGTTGGCCTCCAAAGTTGCTGGACTCCTAGCAAGTTGTGATGGGACAAGGAGAATCCATCCCCTGGGATTCCCCTCTCGGTTGTATTTTTGCACACTGGAAAGACTTTGGCTTGTCTGACTTGAAATGCAAACAGATGGTATTCTTATGTAATGTAGAAGGACCTCAGTACAAACTGGAATTCGAAAAACAATGGCAGGTTAATGGGATGTTGAATTATAACATCATTTTACAGCTCGATCTATTTTTCAAAAGAGAGGGAAGTGGACAGAGATCCCCTACATCCTGCCTTTTATACTACTCTCCCAGGACCCCAAGAGGAGAGAGAAATGCAGGGTCCCCCTAAGTAAGATATCCGTGGACCCCCTCCGCCAAGAGAAATGGGATCCCTCCCCAGATATGCTCGACAACCCAGCCCTCCAACCTACCCCAATTGCGCCTCCTCCTTATTTACCACCACTGCCCTCAGTACCCTCCCTTCCCAAACCTCAGCTCTCACTGCCACACACACAAAGGGGAACAGCTTACACACCCAAGGACTTGAGCACCAGGAGTGGGGCAGGGGGTGTGGAGAAGAGACCTGCGCCTAGTTCAACCCTGTACCCTTCCTTCCCTTAAGAGAAGTAGCCACAGGAGGCAGAGATAGGGTACATGTACATGTCCCCTTCTCCATGACCGATTTAAATCAAATAAAAGAGAGACTGGAGAGGTATTCGGAGGATTCAGCAAAGTTTTTAGAGGGGTTTAAAGCCACCATACAACAGTTTAACCTGACCTGGGGAGATATACACATTACTCTCTCCAACTGTACCACCGTTGATGAGAAACACTGTATTTGGGACTTAGCCCAACAATGGGGCAGTGAGCAGGCAGCCGCAGATGTTACACTTCCTCCCAGTGCCGCACTGGAGCCCCACTCGCAGACCCTAAATGGGACTACGATGAAGAGTGGCACTGCCAACACCGGAATCACTTCCTCAAGTGCATAATGGATGACATTGAGTGAGGGATTAAAAAAAAACAAGTGATCTGTGAAAAACTGAGGGAAGTCACCCAGAAACCAGAAGAAAATCCAGCTGTCTTCCACAGCAGGCTAATGGGCTGCATGAGAAAATACATGGACCTAGATCCAGAGCTGCTAAAGGGATAACATTGCCTAATATGCATTTCATCAACCAGTCCTCAGCAGACATCAGGCAGAAGCTGCAGAAACAGGATATGGGTCCCCAAACTCCACCAACCCAGCTTATGGACATGGCCCCAGGGTCTTTAACAACCGGGATCTAGCAGTGGCAGAGGAGATGGAAAAAAGAGATCCGGCAAAGGCCAAGCAAACAAGCCTGGCTCCTTGTGGAACAGGCCGACCTAATCGCTGCTGCAGTTGGTTTAAACCACAGTCGCCCAGAGTGTGACCTGTGTTTCAGGTGTGGAGACATGGGCTACTGGGCACAATCTTGCCCACAAGCCCGACCATGTCCCACGACTCATGCACACACCCGGACCATGCCCCGCATGAGGAGAGACATGGCCCTGGAAGAGGGAATGTCCCTCCACCACAGCATCCAAAGCCATGGCAGCTTTTGGGGGAAAGAGGGCCACTAGCCAGAATTTGGTCTCTGAATGACAGGACCCAGGGTTCAACCCCTGTACTCAGCTTACCATCACTCCACAGGAACCTTGGGTTAACCTCACCGTCTACAAAAAAAAACTATTCAATTTTTAGTGGACACAGGGGCCATGTATTCCTTCCTGACAGAACATCAGGAGAAGACCCAGAAATGCTCCCATCGGGTCACAGGCATTGAAGGACAGGAATGAGATTGTCAAGAAACATTCCCTTTGCCATGCTTGATAGGGGATGTAGCCTTTTTCCACTCATTCCTAATACTTCCAGAATGCCCTGCCCCTCTTCTTGGATGTGACATTATAACCGGCATTGGGGCAAAAATTTCGTGGACTATGCCGGTCCAGCTTATGCTGGCCACTGTAAGCAGCTCATGTCAGCCACCTCATATCCCACTGTTATTAGGCAGCCAAAGGGGTGCTGATGCAAAATACCAGAAATCTGTTGGCATTTACAAAAGGGTATTTATTTGGACTATTAGGCAAATGGCTTGTTTCTCTTTGCCGGGTCTTCTGTCTTTCCTCATGACCAAGCTCCTTTGTGTGCTTACTTCCCAGGGCTCCAGCTCAAGACTCCGCATCAGAACTCCAACATCAAAACTCCAACTAACTCCTCTGCTCTGCCATGTAGTTTTGTCTATGAGTCCCCGCCCACCAAGGGTGTGGCTTAATCAAAGCTCTAACAAATGAGTTTACAAGCATAATCCAATATCTATTTTTGGAATTCGTAACTGTATCAAACTGACACACCATCGCAAGTCTGGAATTGTGGGTTTCCCTTGTTTGGGACACTTCCACACCCAGGAGAGCTGTGACTTGCCATACCCATTAAAATCACCTTGAAATATCCTACCAAGTTTTCATGGGTTCGGCAAAACTGCCTATTGTAGGACGGGAGACAGGGTATAAGCTCACTGATAAGGAACTTCTTGAATCACAGACTTCTAGTCCCTTGCAATTCCCTCTGTAACACCCCCATCTTACCAGTCAAAAATCCTATTGGGATCTACAAGCAATCAATGAGGCAGTTGTCCCAATCCACCTAATTGTGCCAAACCATTACACTATCTTGACCCAAATCCCAACAAACACCACTCATTTTTTGGTCCTCGACCTAAAAGATGCCTTCTTCTGCATCCCCTTGAACTCTAGTTCCTACTTCTCTTTGCCATTGAGTGGGCCTTCCTGGAGGAACCCATTTCAACTCAACTGATGTGGACAGTCCTCCCTCAAGGATTTGGAACAGCCCCTACCTCTTTGGGAAAGCATTATGGATGTAACAGGGGTCCTACTAGTTAAAAGGGGGGTGGGGAGTATATACCACGGGAAAAAGAATTGACTGCTCTAAGCCAGAGTCTTCCTCCTTTCTGGGGCTGAAGGAAGGTTGGCAAACCATATACTCCTCACAACCTGTAGACATACAGTAAGAGCTAGAGAAAGCCAACATCTGATACAGCACAGGAAACCTTAGCTTCTTATTTACTGAGCCCCTAAACACTGAATTAAACACCTCTGGGGCCAAATTCCCTATTTGCTTCTCCTCTAATAGTACGGGCTCCCAGGTAGGTTCCTCGAACACCTGCATACACACCATTCAAATCTCTAAGCAACCACCTATGCCTGTATTGGGGGATGGTTCACAAACCCATTAAGTGGCCCTAGCTACCACCCAATGGGATAACTCAACCTTACAGGATAATACCAACACCAATTGGGCATGCTGCCAGGGCAGGCTCAATAGCCAACATTAAAACAAATACCACCTCATCAACACCACTTACACCCAGAATACTTGCCACAAGATCCATTTAAAAACACAACTCTAGCCTGGGACCACATCAGGGCTTACCTTTGGCCTAATATGGGGAATAATACTGCTGTCCCTAACCCTAGTATGGGGTTCTTCCTTTCCCAGTCTTAAATTCAGGTAAACATATTGTGGCAGTTTGATGTAATTATGAATTCCAAAAATATAATTGAATCATGCTTGTAAACTGATCTGTTAATCTGGGCATGATTAGGTTAGGATTAGGGTGTTAAGCCCCACCCCTTGGTGGGTGGGGAATTGAATATAAAAGGCAAGGCAAAGGACAGTTGAAGCAGTCTTTTGAGAAGCAGTTTTGATGTTGGAAAGAAGGCCCCAGGAGAAGAGAAGCAAGCCGTTCGCCTGATCGTCTACAGCTGACCTTGTGGAGGAAACAGGAGCTAAGTCCGGAGAGAAACGTAGCCCCGGGAAGAGAGGAACCCCAGAAGCCTGAACCCTGGCAAACGCCAGGGGCTGTCTTGCTCTAACACGTGGCAATGGACTGTGGTGAGAGAAGAAACTTAATGCTTTATGGCCTGGTATCTGTAGACTTCTACCCCAAATAAATACCCTTTATAAAGACCAACCCATTTTTGGTATTTTACATTAGCACCCCTTTGGCTGACTAATACACATATCTACCTCCTTTAGTGGTAAGACTGGTGGTAATAGGGGTAGGCTAGAACTTGAGGTGACTGTTTCTTTCTATTTGTCCTTCCCTATCAATTCTGGGTTCTTCTTTATTTGTGGTAGGTCCACTTACAGCACCCTACCTCCATCGTGGTCAGGCACCTGTCTTCCGGGCCTCCTCATCCTTGCGATGAGGATCATGAATGACACCATCCCAGTCCAGCTTCCACTCTGGGTTGTGAAGGCCATAAGAGCAAGATGAGCCTTGCCCCTTGTCCCCCTGTTAGCCACAGCAGGAATACCCGTGGGGATAGGCACGAGAACCACTGGATTAGGCATTGCCTCTGATGCTCTTGCAAAGCTCTCAGCCCGAATCCAAAATGTCAGTGACTGCTTAATTCAGGGGCTGGAGGAGCTGGAGGCCCAACACAAATCTCTGGCACTTGTGCTCCTCCAGAGCACAAGGGCCCTGGATGCCCTCTTGGCAGTGCAGGGAGGCACCTGTGCATTCCTAGGAAGGCAATGCTGCTTTTATGTTAACAGATCTGGAAAAATCCAGAACATAATCCAAGAAGCAAGCAAGTTGCTGAAAAGTGGAAGTGGGAGGACAATTCCAACTTTTTTCTCCAGCGATGGATCCTACCTGTCCTCCTCCCACTTGTAACACCCTTAATAATCATCCTGCTCATTCTCCTCTTCACCCCACCCCTACTCAATGCTCTCACTAAACTCATCTCCTTCTAATTGCAGGCCCTTAAATTTCAGCTTGTACTCCAACCTACCCTGGGGAAACAGGACCAGGTCACCAGACCCTTTACTCCAACCCCCCACCCCCCTTTTTGACCACACCCTCATATAGCAGGAAATAACCAGACTCAGAAACTACACCCCATCTCCCATAAAAGAAAAAGGGGGGAATGAAGGAGTGGGCTGGTAACCCAACTGTGACCCCTAGGCAGCAGGAGAAAGAACCAATCAGTAAGATGAAAGATTTTCAGCCAATAGGATCCATCACCCTAATTAATAATCAACCAATCAATGCCTCCCAGTTAGCATATCCCATTAACATAAAATGCTAATCTAGTTTCCAAACCTTAGCCAATGTTCTTGCCTGGAACCCAATGATTAACCAATTAGAGCATTGCAACTTAAGGCTCCATTCCCAGGGTGGCTGCACAGTGAACCTATATATAGCACAGCCCCAAAGCCTGGAGTGTGCTTCCATCCTTGCCTGGCCAGACTAACCCCTGAGATGCAACACTAAACTGAGCTGTAACACCAATCTGTGCGCCTCCATCTTTGCCCTGGTTGTGCTTCCATCATCACCTTGGCCAGGCTTGAGCTGCAACACTGAGGGCACTTTCATTGTCGCCCCAAACAGGCTCGAGCCACAACACTGAGCTGTAATCAAATAAACGTCTGGTCACTGTAATGAGGTCGTGCTTCTTCATTCTGAAGTCTGTCCATACTGAGGAACAAAAGTGGTGATAATACCTATCTTTGAAAAGGAGAGAGTGAATATTTACTTAATATGATTCTGGGGAAGACTAAATGACATATTTTGTATAAATTGCTAGAACATTAGTAACTGAAAAAAAGAGTAGTTTTTATTGGGGTGGTGGTAGTGGTTTTGGCCATAGTCATGGTTACTCTTCAGGAACCCAAATAAATAAATAAATAAATAAATAAATAAATAAATAAATAAATAATCTTTTATATAATTAAAAAAAAAAAAAAAAAAAAAAAACTCTCTATGCAGCCAAACGGAATTTGAATGTTCTTCACCTCACTGACAGAGTTAAGGAGACAGTGTGTCTTTAGGATTCCGTTTCCCAGATGGCCTTGCTTGAATGTGTATTCTCCCATGCCCAGTACTCTCTAACAGTCTCCAGTAATGCAAGTGAGGGCCATTCTTCTATGTGCCTTCAGTTAATCAATCAATTCTGGGACATCTTCACTTGAGTTTTTGGATCCCTGAATCACTTTACAATTCACCACCATTACTCTTTTCATTGTCAATTTAAAGGCAGAGGGAAGAGACCATAATACAAATACACACATTACATAAATATATGTATATATGTGCATATGCACACATGCATATTTCTTTTTCCTTTCTCTTTCTTTCTCCAAACCACTATTTTGATATACCAGGGTGGTGAAATGAGGTGGCCTGAAGGAGTCAATTCCAGTCTCCCTTGCTTTTTCTCTTCTCTTGCACCATCACCATAGTATTTATGAGATTACATGTTGTCCAAATAGTGAAAAGAGGTCAATCTTTCATTACTATAGTTGCATGGTGCAATTAGAATACTGTTATATAAAGTATTTGTATTTTGGGAAATAAATTCTGCAGATGTAAACCTGTACATGAAAGATGTTCTTTTTTTTTCATGGGGGCATTTCATCCTCATAAATATCTTTGTTTAGGATGATTTTTCTTATGTTTACTTGTCATATGAATGATATTTGACTTATCATTGGCTGTGGAATGGATAACTTCTTGGGTTCTTCTCAGGATTTGAGATTTGAACAAAATAATATGTAGAGGAAGTTATTGATTGATAACTGTTAGTAGAATAGAGTGCAAGAAACCGACAGTGTGGTGTGGAATAAAGGATGGATTTTGACAAAGAATCTCAGGAGTATGGCTTGGGGTGCCAAGTGGCTTTTACCGGTTTCTGAGATAAGGACTAAATTAAGAGAATTAGGCATGGATACAGGTAGGAGTGTAAATTTTGGACATACCCATGAAATATTTGGTGGCCTTTCTCATAAGGTGGTTGGAAATAGACGTCTGCTGTCATGAGATATAAATTTGTGGGGCATCAATGTATATGTAGTATTTGAAGCTATGGGAGTGGATAGGATACTAAAAAGAATCTACATTATAAGATAAATGCAGACACAACCCCAAGGAACATTAACAGTGAAAGGAATACTAGAAGATAAAGACAAGCATGAAAGGAAATTCAGAAGGACAGAGAGAGATGTAGCAGGAGAATCAATAGGGAGTGGTACCACAGAAGCCAAAGAAGGAAGAACATTTCAAAAGAGTAGTTAACAGCAATAGCTTCTTAACCTGTCTCTCTCTCACTTTACTTTCTTCATCCATACTCCTTAGCTGCATTCTGTTTTCTGAATGACTCTCCCATCTACAGATCTATCCATATTCTCAGGCTTTCAGTTCTTAGTTGAATGTTAATAGCTGTGATGGTTAATTTCATGTGTCAACTTGACTAAGTTATGCTGTCCAGTTTTTTGGTCAAACAAGCACTGGCTTGATTGCCACTGTGAGGGTATTGCATAAATTGATTTTCATCTATAGTCTGTTGATTGCATCTATGGATGACTGCATCTACAATTAGCAAAGGAGATTGTCCTCAGTAATAAGGGGGTTCCCTCATCCAATCAGTTGGAAGTCTTAAAGCCAGAACTGAGGATTTCAGAAGTCCAAAGAAATATTTCTGCCTCTACTTTAGCAAGCTAGCTTTCCCGGGGAAATTTAACTTCACCTTTATTGGAGTTTCTGAGTTTCCAACTTGCAGCCTGCCCTATGAGATATGGACTTGCCACTCTCACAGTTATGAGTGAATTCCTATAATAAATCTCTGTCTGTCAGTCTCTCTCTCTCTATAGCTAGACAGATAGATAGCTCTGGATATGGGTATAGATATAAATGTAGCTACTGTGGCAGTTTGATATTATTTATGAATCCCCAAAAAGAAAAAGACTATGTTTGTAAACTGGTCTGTTCCTCTGGGTGTGATGCCCTTTCATTGTATTAAATTCAAAATTATTGAGTTTACTTGATAAAACCAACTTAGAGCTTTTGATTTGACCACATCAGTAGGGCATCACTCAGGTTGAGTCCCCAACCCCTTGGTGGGCTGATATAAATGGATACTCACTCAAGAAGACACTCAGAAGAGAAGTGAGCTCTGTCATGTTTGATCTTCGGACCCCAGGGAACACTAAGCCATTTGCCTAATAGTTTGCAGCTGAGCAGTTGAGAAAACCTGGAAAGAAATGAATCCTAAGCCAGACTGATATAGGAAGCCCTGAGACATGAGCACAATGCCAGACTACATCTGAGATCAGAAGAAGCTGGACCCATGGAGCTTTAAGAGGAAGAAGGAAGTAGAGACCAGGCAGAGATCACCGGCCATCTTGCTTCAACACATGTCAGCTGACTTTGGTGAGAAAGCCGCCTTAAGCTGGACTTTCTAGGGCCTTGTAATAGTAAGCTTTTATCCCAAATAAATACCCTTTATAAGAGCCAACAGATTTCTGGTACTTTGCATCAGCAACCCTTTGGCTGACTAATAGAGATATAGATAGATACAGATGATATAGAAATAGATGATATAGTTAGATATAGATATAGATATAGATATACTAATAGATATAGAGACATAGATATAGAGATTTAGATATATCTCCTTTTAGTTCTGTTTCTCTGAAGAACACTGATAAATGCAATAGCATTAAAACTTATATATATATGAATCTTCTAAACTTAACTCATTGCTTAAGCCTAATTGGTTTTATTAAAAGGCAAATTCTGGGCTCCATGTTCAGAGATGCTATTTTAGGATGTTTAACCCAAGAATATGCATTTTAAAAAGCCCTACACAGTTCATAAGGAAGTTGAATATAGACTTGCCATGTGACCCAGCAATACCATTCCTAGGTATATACTCAGAAGAACTGAGAGCAGAGACAAGACAGACATCTCTACATCAATGTTCATAGTGATATTATTCACAAGTGCCAAAAGTTGGAAACAACCCAGGTGTCCATCAACTGTTGAATGGATAAACAAATTGTGGTGTACACACATGATGGAATACTATGCAGCAGTAAGAAGAAATGAAGTTGTTGAGCATATGACAACATGAATGAACCTGGAGGACATTATGTTGAGTGAAGCAAGCCAGACACAAAAGGACAAATTCTGTATGATTGTTCTATTATAAACTAAATATGTTGTGTAAAATCATTACATTAATAATTAGAATATAGGTCAACAGAAAATAGAAGGAGGGTAGAAAATGGAAAGCTGAAGGCTAATCTGTGCAGAATTGGTAAAAAATTGTACATCTTTGGAAATAAATAGAAATGGTGAAAACATATCATGGTTTTTGTAACTAGCAGAGCTCTTATATGAATATGAAAGTGGTTGAAAGGGAAAATCTACGGTAATATATATTTAAAAAGCTAAACACTGTAACATGGGACGGTATAAAATAGTAAAACTTCATGTAAAGCATGAATATGGGTGATATTGCATATATAAGACTGTTTTTACAAAATATAAATACAAATATACAATGCATGGCAGGAGAAACAGAAAGATTGAGAGGTGATGAGTTTTGTTTGTTTGTTGTTTATTATTATTATTGTAATAATGAAAGTGCTCTAAGAATGATTGAAGTGGTGAATGCACAAACGTGATTATACTGAATACCATTGATAGTACACTTTGAATGGATTTATACTTTATTAATATGTATCAATAAAATTGATTTGTTAAAATAAAGCCCTACAGGTGGTTTATTTGAAGATGGTCTATGGGTGGCACTTTAAGAAACATTGGCTTAAGAGATGAAGTCCAAGATCCTTAGTAAAAGATTCAATGCCTTTGGCATTCTGGCTCCAGACTCCATTTCTCTGCTTACTACTCCCTTCCACCCACAACCATCCTCACTTCCACCATGGACTCTACCCCTTCCTGGAAAAAGGATCAGCCTATGCAAAGTGACCAAGGGTGAAGAAACATAAGATGTTTGAGGAAATAGTGGGTAGCCCAATTTGAATAAGTATGGTATACATAAAGAAATGGGTCTGGAAAGGTAAGATGGGGCCACATTATAAATCTTGAATGACAGTTGAAGAACTTATAAATGTGGGATGATTGACTCTTTTATGCTTTTTTTCTTTTCCTTTCCTTTTCTTTTTCTATCCTGGTTGTAGGTATTAGACTCCTCTTACTATTATTGACACTATATCTTTACTGCTGATACATATAATTTTTTAAATCTGGACTTTAGGAGGAGGAATCCAAAAATGAAGAATAGAGTCTTAAAGAAGGAAATTTTAAATTTTAGTAGTTATTAGAGCCTCCTGAATGATCTAGGCCTAAATTTAATCATGGTACAAAGCAATTAATCAGTTTTCGTTTTTATTAAGCCTGGTTGAGAGGTAGATAAGCCACTGTGACTGTGCTCTTAACCTTTGTGAAAAAAAGTAAACAGGGAGCAGCTCAAGTAGCTGGAGCTCTGACTCATCACCATAAAACTGAACACCATGTATTTCTCTCCTAGGGAAGATTTCAGCCCAGCAAAGTCCAAGGGAACATACAAGTACCTTATGCTGAACATATACTTAGAGAACTGGATGATTTTTGCCATCTGCTGAGCCTCACATAGCCTCCAGTTTGAAGTTGAAGCAATGTCAGAAGCTGATTTAATCAGCTTACATATGCTCCACTGCAGGAGAAACATTGGCTATCAGGGACTCTGAAAAACAATGCTAGGCATATGGGGTCCATAAATGCTTAGTGTTTGTGACAAATATGCCCAGTAGCCATAGGGACATTTTTTTTCCTCCCTTAGATTTAAGAGTAGGTTTTCCTCCTTTGCTTAGTAAAAACAACCTTTCACATTATCTTGTGTATTGCTGGAAACACATGATCATTATTCACTGCAGCAGTAAGGTTATTTCTAATTAATCACAACCTTCTTTTGTTGTTTAAAGTTTTTTCAGAAAATGCCAGTACACGGCATACTTTGGAACTTATTTTGTGGATTTTACATTATTGATTATGTTTTTGGAAAATTTAGATGCATGATAAATGGGTAAATTTATAGTTACTGACTTTTAAAATTCTTCAAGTGTTCGATATGCATAGTAAGTGTTGTGCAAATCACTCAACTTGTCATACAAAGCCTTCCACAGTGTGATTGTGCCAACCATACTAGCCTTATTTTCCCTTCTTTTCTTAAACTTTTCTATCCAGGGTATCTGTACCATAGTTTGAATGTGTTTTTTTTTTTTTTTTTTTTTAACTTGCTAACTGTATTTACTAGTGTAGTTTCTTTTTCTAGATTTTCACTCTTTCTTTCCCTGTTTTTCCCTATTTTCTCATTGTTGATGACTTACCTTTTATTAAGGAAGATGTCAAGTGCCCTTCTTCCATGAAAACTTTTATGATCACTTCTTGTAATTTTCTCATAGGACTTAACTTGGTCTGCCTTGTTTCATAGATATAATATGAATATTACAAGATATGCTTTTTTGTTATTTTATGCACTTTTTTATTTGTGCCAATGCTATTTATTAACATTTCCTCTCTTAATTTTCAGTTCATAGATTATGTTTTCCATGTTTCTCATTATTTTCAGGTTTTATTTCCTTTTGAATAGGAAATATTTATTATCCCTTTCCAAGATATGCTTTAACAGGTCTTCTTTTTCTTAACAACCTAGATCTCCATAATGTGAATGTTGGGAATCTCCAAAATTTCCCAAGGAATGATTATTAGCAGCTGCAATAAGGAAATGCATTAATTTTTCCATTATTTTTCACTTTTAAAAAATGAGTAATTTCCACAAGAAGTCAAATTTTTCAATTCTCTTAAAAAAGTTGTAGGTCTGGCCACTTTTGCACACAGGACATAAATTGACTAGTGATTAGTATCTCCAACCTTTTAGAGAGACCTGAGCTCTACAGTTTCCACTCAACCTTTCCTACTTTACTTTTTCCTGCCATAGACCCTTTAGTTGTCAAGCTGTGACTCCAAGGCTTAGACATTTCCCTTATCTATTCTTGTTTCTAGAAACATTTCATTCCAAGTTTCTTTGGATTTCTTTGCTGGCAACCTTTTGCCACGTCATAACTTCTACTTATGCTCCTGAAGGTCTTTATCAATCACTTTCATCCGGCATGTGGACATGGACCACTTCTGTAATTCCTCAAATTACAGCTAACATTAAGTTGCAGTGTTTAGATCGAACTTTTTTGAAGTACTTAACAGGAAATCTTATGACTGGATATCTGACACTACAGTTCTTGGAGTTCATTTTCTATGCCTCTTACCAGTAATTTACCTTCTTAGGCTCAAACCTGCCAATGGCTTATCCCTTCTTTTCTTGAGAAATTTCTTTCCTTATTTTTATCTCTATAGCCAAACCCTTAAATCTAAGACAATTATCTAAGATAAGGCTCTCCAAGGTCAAATTTTAGCTTCCATCTTTGAAAACATCAGTTTCTTAGAACAATTGGTATAAAGGTAGTTTTACTTCAATGGGTGGGGAAGCATATTTTATTACTCACATGCTTTCGAATTTCCATTGCATGGTGATAATAAAAAGAAGCTGATTTTCTTTTTAAATAGGTTTTATGGTTTTAGGAATCTTTACAGACAATACACCCCCTTATTGTCTGCTCAGGGGGAAAGTAGGGGATGGTGAGGTTGACTGCTCCCACTACTTCTTATCTCCCATGCCACTGATTAGAATCTGCCCAAATGGCCATTCTCTTTGATTCAATAACTGTGCAAACCAGATTTTACCTGCAATAGTACAGTTGGAAATGCTAAAAAGACTTTCATTGTGAAAGGGAATGACTAAATATTTGTTCACATTTTTTCCCGATTCCTAGAAATATATGTTTTGTTCCTTCAAGACTGAAATTCTTATTCAACTGGATTTCTATATAATGTTACATCTAGAAGAGCATCTGGTCATAGTGTGTCTTCAAAGAGTGCTCCTTGTCTTGAAGTGAGTTGAATATATATATATTGTGATAGGTAGTATCTAAGATAGCTAGGTTATACTCCTCAGTTATTTAATCAAACACTAACCTAGGTGTTTCTGTGAATATATTTTGTAGTACCAATCATTTAATCATAGGTAAAGGATATTATCCTTGATAATTTGGTTGGCCTCATCCAATCAGTAGAAAGTCCTAAAGAGCAAAAATCTGAATTTCTTGAGAAGAAAAAATTCTATCTCAAGACTCTTGAGATCAACTCCTGCTGGCCTGCCCTACAAAATTTGGACTTGCCAGCCCCAGAATAATATTAGCCACTTTCTTGAAATAAATCCCTATATAAATATTTTTTCTATTGGTTCTGTTTCTGTAGAGAACCCTGACTGACTGATATAGGTTATAGATTTTGGTACCCAGAAGTGGGGTGCTGCTGTAATAAATACCTAAAAATGTGGCAGTAGCTTTGGAATTATATAATAGATAGAAGTTGTAAGTGTTTTAAAGTACATGATAGAAAAAGCCTAGATTTCTCTCATGAAATATGGATATTAAAGGTGATTCTTATGAGGGTTCAGGAAGATGAGAGGTAAGCCATACAGAAGGTTTCTATCATCTTAAAGATTACATATATCACCATGGGGGAAATGCTGGTAGAAATGTGAACGTTAATGGTGCTTCTGGTGAGGCCATAGAAGGAGATGAGGAACATGTTACTGGACATTGAAGGAAAGGCAATCCTTGTTATAAAGTGGGAGAGAACTTGACTGTATTGTGTTCTAGTGTTGGGTGGAAAGCAGAATTTGTGAGTGGTGAACTTGAAGATTTAGCTAAGATTTCCAAGCAAAGTGTGGCAGGTGTGGACTGGTATTGCCTTGCTATTTATAGTAAAGTGTGAGAGGAAAAGGATAACTTGAAGAAGGAATTACCAAGCTATAATAATCCAGCATTTGATATTTGAAAAATTTTTAGCCTATCTAGAAAGTAATAGATGAGAAAGTGTGCTCTGGTGAGAACAGCAAGGATGGACCTGGGAAACGTTATGCCAAAGAAACTAGACATGTGTTTGTTTCATGGATCTAAGCAATCATTATCTCAGCAGAAGTCAGGAAGAGAAATGGAGTTATCCAGGTATGATCTGTCAGTGACACTCTTGTTTTGTGGCTTGGGCTTCTGCAAATTGCAACCAAATTTTTGAGAATGATATACCAACAGAAATCCTAGTATGGACTGAAAGAGAAAGTGACAGAATGGAATGGAGAAAGACTGGTGAATTTCCAAATTCCAAAGACAGGAATGGGCTTATAGAGGCAATGGGCAATGGGCTGAAAACATGTATTATCCTTCAAGCAAAAGGAAGAATGACTCTGAGGGAGGCTCAGACATTGGTGGGGCCACCATTGCCCCCACAGGCATAGAGGATGAGACTGCCACTGTTGCCAGGGGTCCAGAAGGTGAAGTATTGAGCCACAGAGGATTATTCTCAGGTCTGAAACTTAATGGAGCTTGCCCTGCTGGGTTTTGGACTTGCTTTGGACCAGTGGCCCTTTAATTTCTTTCATTTTCTCCCTTTAAGAATGTGACCGTCTATCCAATGCCAGTCCCACCATTGTATTTTGGAAGCTAATAATTTGTTTTCTAGTTTCTCAGGTCCATAGATGGAGAGGAATTTTGCCTCAGGATGGATCATATCCAGAGTCTTACACATTTCTGAGTTAGATGATTTGGAGTTTTGGAACGTTTTTATTTGACTATATATATATATATATATATATATTTTTTAAATAAAATTTTATTGAAGTCTATCATTCATACATGAACATACATAAATAATAAATGTATAGTAAAACATTTATGCATATCATAACATGCTCCCATACAGCACCCCACTACCAACACCTTGCATTGTTGTGAAACTTTTGTTACAAGTTATGAAATAGCATCATCAAAATATTACAATTAACTATAGTCTATCTTTTACATTTGGTGTATTTCCCCCCCAACTCACCTAATTATTAACACCCTGTATTAGTATTATACATTGGTTATAGTTCATGAGGGAACATTTTCATGTTTTTCCTGTTAACCACAGTCCATCTTCCACCACTGGATTCCCTGTGTTATATAGCCACTGTACTTCATTATATTTTGATGAGATTTTGGATTTAGAATTAATGCTAGATATTACTTAGCTACAGTTGTAAAAATAGCATGGTATTGGCATAAAGACAGACACATTGACCAATGGAACTGAATTGAGAACTCAGAAATAGACCCTCACATCTACAGTCAAATGATTTTTGACAAGGCTATCAAGCCCTCTTAGCTGGGCCAGAACAGTCTATTCAACAAATGGTGCTGAAAGAACCATATCCAAAAGAAAGAAAGGGGACCCCTATCACACCTCTGATGCAAAAATTATCTCAAAATGGATCAAGGGCCTAATTATAAAAGTGACCATCTTAAAACTTCTAGAAGAAAATTTGGAAAATATCTTCAAGATCTTATGGTAAATGTCAGTATCTTAAACCTTATACCCAAAGCATGAACAACAGAAGAAAACACAGGTAAATGGGACCTCCTCAAAATTAAACACTTTTTCACCTCAAAGGACTTTGTCAAAGGGGTGAAAAGGCAGTCAACCCAATAGGAAAAAATATTTGGCAATAACATATCCGATAAGGGCTTAATAACCATGATATACAAAGATATATAACTCAACAATAAAAAGAGAAACTACCCAATCAAAAAATGGGTGAAAGACTTGAAAAGACAATTGTCCAAAGAAGAAATACAATCGGCAAAGAAACACATGAAAATATGTTCAATATCACTAGCAATTAGGGAAATGCAAATCAAAACTACAATGAGATATCATTTCACACCTATTAGACTGGCCGCTACTAAAAAGTTGGAAAAATAAATGTTGGAGAGAATGTGGAGAGATAGGAATGCTTATTCACTGTTGGTGGGAATGTTGAATGGCACAGCCACTGAGGAGGACTGTTTGGCAGTTCTTAAGGAAGTTGATTGTAGACTTGCCATGTGAGCCCAACAAAAACATTACTAGGTATATACCCAGAAGAACTGAGAGCAGAGACACGAACAGACATCTCCATACCAGTGTTCATAGCAGTGTTATTTATGAGTATCAAAAGTTGGAAACAACACAGGTGTCCATCAACTGTTGAATGGATAAACAGATTGTGGTGTATACACGATGGAATGTTATGCAGCAGTAAGAAGAAATGAAGTCGTGGAGCATGTGATAGCATGGATGAACCTGGAGGACATTATGTTGAGTGAAGCATGCCAGACACAAAAAGACAAATACTGTATAATTGCACTATTATGAACTAAAATTATTGTGTAAACTCATGGAGTTAATAATTAGAATATAAGTCACTAGGAAATAGAAGGAGGGTAGAGAATGGAAAGTTGAGGGTTACTCTGTACAGAATTGGTGAAAAGGTTTTTGTAAATCTTTGGAAATGAAAAGAAATGGTGAAAGCATATCATGGCTTTTGTAACTAGCAGAGCTATTATATGGATATAACAGTGCTTGAAAGGGAAATTCTAAAGTCATGTATGTTACTAGAAGGAAAGCTAAAAACTGTAACATGGGACTGTATAAGAGGGTAAACCCTCATGCAAACATGAATACAGGTGATATTGCATATATGAGACTGTTTTTACAAAATATAAATACCAGTATACTGGAGAGAAGGAAATAGCAGTAGCTATGTATGGCAGGGGAAGCATAGAGAGATTGAGAGGTGATGAGTTTTGTTTGTTTGTTTTTTGTTTATTATTATTATTATTGGAATAATGAAAGTGCTTTAAGAATGATTGATGTTATGAATACACAAATATGTGATCACGTCAAATACCACAGATTGTACACTTTGGATTGATTTATGCTTTATTAATATGTATCAATAAAATTGATTTGTTAAAGGGTCATGGGATAGCGGGGTGGCATAAATGAATTCTGCACATGGGACAGAGAATGGACTTTAGGGGGTGAATAGTGTTCCCCCAAATTTCATGCCTACTCAGAACTTTGGAATGTGACATTATTTGAAAATAGGGTCTTTGCAGATAGAATTAGCTAAGATGAATTCATACTGAATTAGGGTTGACCTAAGTTCAATGACTAGTGTCTTTATAAGGAGAGAAGAGGTCACACAGTGACGGGCCCAGTGAAAAGAAGCCATGTGGAAATGGAAACAGAGGTTGGAGTGATACAGGTACAAGCCAAGTAATATCAAGGATTGCTAGGAGCCACCAAAAGCTAGGAGAAAGGTATGGGAGCTTCCAGAAGGAACCAACCCTGCTGACACCTTGACTTGTAGCCTACTGAATTTCGAGAGAATACATTCTGCTGTTTTAGGTCACATAGCTTATGGTAGTTTGTTATGGCTGCCACAGGAAAGTAATATATATATCCTCCTTGTTTAAAGTTTTTCGCTTTAACCAAGAATCATGGATTTTCTTCTCAAAATTCCTTGGACAATAAGTCCCCTATACATCTAGTATACTTGTATTTGTTAGGAGAGTGTGGTATGGAAGGACTTGGAGTACAGGTTGTGGGTCAGAATACTATGGCTTAGACTGCCATGTCTGCCCAGGACCAAGAAGGGCCAAGGGTAATTCCAAGATTTATACCAAAAATAGTGTAAGAATGAAAAGAATGCTCTGGAAACAGACCACTGGGTTTGACCCTATCTCTACCATTCCCAGTTATATGAAATTAGTAAGACCTATTTAGTTCTCTAAGTCCTAATTTCCTCATTCATAAGATGGAGAGAAGAATGTTTTGCATTTGAGTCATTGTACAGATTAAATAAAATAAGCCAAGTAAATCACTTAGCAGATTGTGGGGAAAAGGAACACTTGAACACTGTTTGTGGGTGCTGAGACTAGTGTAAACCAGCTTGGAGAGCAAACTGGCAGTACTTAATCAGATTAACTTATATAAAAAAATATAACCCAGTGATTCCATCTCTAGGAATAGATCCCAGAGAGATTTTCACATACCACCCATTTGTTAAGTGGGGGTAGAAACTAAAATTTACAGAGTTTTTACCATGTGCCAGAAACTCTATGTTACCTCATTTAATCCTCCAAACATCCTGAAAAGATCTTTATCATTTTATCTATTTAACAGATGAGAGAAAGGATTCTCAGTGAGGTTCAATGACCTGCTCAGGGATATTCAGCTAATGATGGGCAAAGCTAGGAATCAAACTCAGGTGTGTTTTTTACTCCAGTCTAATATTCTATACTGTGTCTAAAGAGGATAATTACCTCTCTTTTATTCCTCTCACAGATTGTGGTGAGGATGAATTTATATATTACACAACATGATTTCCAATTTTGTCTCCAGTCAGCTTCTTTTTTTTTTTTTTACCTATATTTCTTTTTCATCCCATCTTTTTTTCCCTATTCTTTTTACCCTTTGCTTTTGTCCTACTTCATTAAAGTTATTAAAAAGTTACTTTGGATATTTTTTATAGCAGATTGAAGGACAAGTAACACTCACTCATACTAATTATTTAAAATTAAAGAGATTGGAACATCAGCTATTATTTTAAAATGGAAAAAATCAACTGCTTGAAAAGCAGATGTCAACCAGGGCAAACTATTCATTTCCTTCTTTTTAAAGTTGACTCAGCTGAATAGTGTTCTGGTTTTTAATGAGAGGGCTTTAGGATAAGTTCCAAGTTCATTGATTCCTGTTCTACCCATCCACTTCTTCACTTACATTCATAAAGAAATAGACTGTGTATCTTTAACTTTGAAATTGGAATTCAAAGTTTTCACAGATGTGAATAATTTCTACCCTAAGATAAAGGGGATCTGTTGTATTACAACATGTTTTACTAATGGATTGGTCAGTCTGTATTAAGTTCCCAAGTGACCTTAACTGCTGAGTCAAACAGTAATTTTTTATGTTTGATCTGATGATGACTTAGTGTTGCAAGAGCCCTGAGGACTGATCACAAACAAATTAACAAACAACAAATGCCCATTCTTGGGCATGGTTAGTAAGCTAAATTAGACATTTCATAACTTGCAGGATAATGCCACAGAGGAGTGACAGAAAGTGGTTCACAATGAGTTTCATTATGAAAGAATAATGCCCTTGCCAACAAAAGAGGGACGGATTAATAACAAATGCTCTCATTTGTATTTGGTGCTGGGTTCTGTGAATTATTTATATTTCTGGGCAAGGCATAGGAAGTATTTCAATGAAGCCTAATTTGTCAAGATTACTTATACTTTAGCATATTTTTCCTAACTATATCTTTCTGGGTAGTACCACACATAAATATTTTCATTGTGTTGTGCATTTATTTGCAATATTGATGGCACTGTAAAATGTGGGATATTAGCACCGCTTTAACCAATGTCAGGCTAAGAATTAAGATAGGAAACACCAGCGTCTGCCTTTTAGAAATATGGAGGTTAACTTTGATTATTATTCAGCTTTTGTGGCTGATGAGCGAGCTATAAGTCATACTGTGGAAAATTTATTGTCTAGAAATCATGCTACTGAATATTTTATCTTACTGGAAATGTGCTATAAAGGGGCCGCATCTTTAATCAAATACATGATGATGTTGCAATCTCTTGGTTGTTCTGTTATATTAAAAAGTTGAGGTTAAGCAAAAACTGAATGCATAGCTTCTGGGGAGAGCATTAATTGTGTATGTGTATGAATAGATATTATACCCCAAATAAATTGTTTTATTTATTTTTTTATTTTAAACCTCTAAATATGCTAGAGAAGAAAACTTTATTTTATATAAGAAAAGTCTCAGAACCCAGTTACAGAGGTAGAGAAGCACGTGTGATGCTATGATCAGAAAGGAAATAAAGAATATAAATCACATAAATGTTGCTCAAGTATTTTCAGGTTCTATCTCTGGCTTAGGTTCAAAATCTCACAGAAAATCTAAGCAAATTTCCTATTTATAGAACAATTACATTAAGGGCAGAGATCAAATGGCTGCTTTTTACTCAGAAATGCTTTAAGCATGTACTTTGCTTTAAGAGCATTGTTGCAGGGAGGCAGCACATCTCTTCCCCTCAACCACCCCAAACATGGATGCTTGTGGGGTTTTCTTTTTGTTTGTTTTGTTTTGACATTGGAAAGAGGAAATGATTTTGTTCGTGGTTGGATCTGACTTTCAGTTCAAGTCTCTTTGTGATTATTGGATATGTTCGGGTCTTATGCCTTTTTTTCCTTTTCAATGACTAAATTAGAATACAAGAAAGAGATCTAGAACAAGTTTTAAGAATAACTGCCAAATCTGAAAACACCCTAGTTAATGAAAAACCTATAAGGTGGTTGAAAATAACACTATAATATTATCAAACCAGCATCATCCTTGTCTTACGTACTTTAGTGTCAATCTCAATGTTTTTTTTACACATTTTCTCCACATAGCCTAATTCCCCTTTTAAAATCGACCTCCTTGTACTCTCATCATCATCTGGGAGAGTGATTACTTAATTGTGCAAGATTTAAAACCACTTTAGTAAACTTTACAGTTGCTAGATCATTCCAAATAATTGGGTATGTAAACCAGTGCTGTTCAATAGGACTTTTTGTAATGATGGAAATATTCTATATGTACACTCTCTGATACAGCCACATGTGATGGTTGAGCTCTTTTTGCACGTGGCTAGTGTGACTGGGAGACTACATTTTATTTAAACTTGAATGTCCACAGATGACTAGCAGCTACAATATTGAAACAACCTAACTATAGACATGTGTTAAGGATGCTCTCAACACGTGCTTTTTAAGGAACTTCAAGATATACTTTAAAAAGACTTTTCTAAGTTAAGATGCCATTTCCTATGACATTGAAATTCATCTAAATACTTTCATTTTGATTTGTTGGTGTTTGTAATTGTTGGAGAAGTGGGAAGGAAAAGAGGAGATAGAGACAAATATATTTATGTTACTATAATTAAGAAAAATTCTGTATGACAAACTCTTGAAGGAAATATGATTTTACATTAAGAAATTTGTGGATTTATTGTCTATGAAACCAGATGATGTGCTATTTCATAGGAAAGAGCAATTATAGCAACACACACTTATCTAGTGGTCAGTGTCTCATTAACTTTGCTTATGAAATAGGAAACTAAGAATCCAGAAGTAAATGAAAGAGACCTCTGAGTAACATCTAAGAAGTACTAAATAGTCCAAACTGTCTTTGACAACCTGATCTTTTGGTCCCCTACATGTGTGCACCTTGCTCAGTCATACCAGGCTATCTTCCTTTTACAGAATGTAGAGGGTTTTTTTTTTTTCATTCTGTCCTTTGACTTGGTTTTCCTCTAGGCTCCACTTCCTGCTGCTATCTCTCCTTGAAGGACAAGCCCATGCTTTTTGTACCTGAGCCATTGGGCTTCTGCTTCCTACCATTGTGCCTGGGAGTTTTCCCCTGCAATTAACAACCTAATGAAACATGAATAGACACAAAAAGGAGGTGGTTAGGTGGGTTTAAAGTGCTCTAGGAAGTTACCCCTGCTGCAAAATTAATTTCCATTGAGCAAACCATTGCTTTCCAATTTTCCAGGGTAAGGGTCTTCAAGACACAGGAGGATCAGGCTTCTCAGAGTCCCCTGACTCTTCTCAACTCTCTCCATTCCCACTTCCAGTATTCACAATTTTGTAATCAGTCAGTATCTTTAAGATGTGAGAAAGTATTTCCTTTTGCTATTCATAAGAATGTATGATTATCTGGTATTCATAGGTCTCATATCCCTAGCTAATGATAGAAAAAATTACCCTTAACCAACTTATGTTCCTCCTCTTATTCTCTACTGCTTCTTTCAAGCAGCCAGCTTGCAGTGTTTTTGTTTTTTTTTTCTTTGTTAGTACTATATTTAAGTCTATAAGAATTAGCTAACATTCTGCAATCTCCTTAAATTTTGGTCTGTTGTCCTCAGTTGCTCCAGATTTTGTGAATGCATAGTCGTCTGAGTCCAAAAGACAATCAGTGATAGTTTAACCAACTGCTTTGTTGCTACATAACAAGGACTGCCATCTGCTCAGTTCAGGATCTCAGGATATTCACTGTTCTCCCATTTTGCCAGACTCAATCAGATCTGTCACTTGCAACATCTTACTTCTGATAGTGTATGTGTGAGTTAGGATTTCAAGTGGAAAAATCTCAAGCAAACGCAGCTGAAGCAAAAGATGAGATTTATTCAAAATATACCAGTCTATTTCATGGAACAATGGTGCAGTGGGAAGTATCACAAAGCCGTTAAGACACATAAGCACTTGAGTCTCTGAATTTTCATACCTTCTGATCTCTTTGCCTCTCATCTCTGCTACTCTCTTTATGTTCATGTCATCCTTCATTCCTACTCTAAAATTACTCTACATGTGGGCAACATGATCAACATCAACCCAGCTTGGCTTTCTGGGTCAAAAGTCCAAATATCCTGGGAAGGGCTCTGACTGGGTCTAACTTGGGTCAACCCATCCCTAGATAAATCAGCTATAACTAAGATGGCAGGGTCATGTTTGAAAAATATGAATATCTTCACAAGAACTATTTGTCTGTTGGGGGCAGAGCAGGGGACACACTTCTTAGAAAAGCAGGGTTGCTAAGTGAATAAAATGATTGTCCTTTTTAGCTTGATTTTTCTTTTTCCCTCTTCCCAACACTA
Source organism: Tolypeutes matacus (assembly GCA_026826555.1). Taxonomy (NCBI): domain Eukaryota; kingdom Metazoa; phylum Chordata; class Mammalia; order Cingulata; family Chlamyphoridae; genus Tolypeutes; species Tolypeutes matacus. The sequence continues at coordinate 53,350,072 of JAKSZT010053887.1, forward strand.
ATGACTTCCAAGTCCTGTTCAAATGCCACATTCTCACAACATCACCCTTTTATTAAAGTTCTATCATAGTATGGGAAGAGATAGTTTGGACTTACGTAAATTAAAATCCTGGGCTCACAACTTACTGCTATTTACTACTCTACAATTTTGGCCTCATTTTCCTTACCAGTGCAAGTGAAGGAATGAAAGGTAAATTGGGACTAGATTGTAAAAGTTTAAAACCCATGTATAGCAAAGGAGGATTTATATAAATTTTTTTCAACAAGAAATTATAAGTGCTGTTTTAGGAAGAATAATCTGGCAGTTGGTAAAATCAGGGAATTTATGGCACTGACTTCAGTGGTTATGGAGAAATTCCAAGCAATGGTATGCCAATGGTCCCCAGGGGAAAAGCTCATCAATGAGTATAACTCAGCAGGGGGTACTCAGGAATTCATCAGTTCTCAAAGATAGTGATTTCAGAGATTATTACAAGGCGTCTATGAGCTTGAATTGATATTCAAAGAAACATTATTCTTGTGGGGACGTGTTGGTGAAGGTGTGATGTATTTATTAAATTATACACAGTATAGTATAGACTTAGTAGGGGTCTGTGGTTTTCACCTGACTGGCAAAGGGGTCTGTGTAACAAAAAAAGTTAAGAACCCCTGGATTAGATGGTTGCCTTTTGCCTCATTTCTTAGGTCTTATGTCATCCTTCTCCCTTCATACAATATATTTAATTTCTGCTTTCTGTTCACCAAAACAGCCATTTATTTTTTCAATCTTAACTTCTGAGTTTGGGACACACTTTTCTATTTAGTTATTTCAAACTTATTTTTCAAATCTTAACTGAACAAGAGTTCTTAGAGAGAAGATAAAGTGAATTAGGCGAAGCTGAGAAAAACTATGAATGGAAAAAATGGAAATAGCTTAACAGATTACTGGAAAAGTATAACAGAAAGAATAAAATTCATTTCAATAAATTTTTTTGGCATATACTGTTGTCAAGGCTGTTTTAATCAAAAGGCCTAGAGAATTTCTGGATTTGGAAACTTTAGTCAAGTAGGTATATAGATTAAAGAATTAGGGCTGTGAAACATCTGAAATTCACAGTGCTTATTAGGCAATGAGCAAATTAATGAAATATTGATATATTAAATTTGAAGGTAATGATTATAAATTTTTGCATTTAATCAGATATCAACTTGTGCTAGATTTTAGCACAGATAATCTGTTCATCTGTCAAAGGTTTATGAAATAATTCTGGAAGAAAAACTTTAAATTGAGAACATGCTGTTCCATTGTCTTAATATTGTTCTTTGAATGAGAGAAGACACAAGGCTTTGTAGTATTTGATTTTAGCAATTGGGTATTTTGGTAAAGATCAGTGAGAGCATAGTCAGTGAATCAGTGATTTAGGTGTCAGACTTTGAGTGTGCTCCACGAAGGGGAGTGGGGTAAACCTCATCACAAGATGTGTCCTTTGCTCACTGCTTCCTGACTTCAGTTTCACAGAGTTCAGGGTAACTAGCTCACCACATATGAAAAGAGACAGTAGCTTCACAACTCTGGGTGTATAGTAGAATTACTTGAATTTTAAAGCAAATACAGATGACAGAGCCCACCCCAGACCAATTCAATTAGAATACTTACAGTGCCATCTGGGCATGGCTATTTTTTAAATTATCCCCAGATTCTTAACATTAATGAGCAATACACTGATGTAAGAGATGAAAGAGAATAATGAATGTCTTAGTCTAGTAATCAGATGTCTTGGATTATTATTTACAGTTAAGGCAGTGCAATACAACTATCTTCTATCTCAATTTGCTTAGCTACAAAATAAGTGAAGTAGAAGATTGTTTTTTTTTTTTTCTCACAATCTTTAGGATTCTTTAGATGTACTCCTGAAGATATAAATTTATTAATAAATATAATTTTATCTAAATTGACCAAACATGAAAAGAAAATTTGGTTGATTAAACAAATTCTAAGATTAATCTCTTAGTAATGCAAATAATATATGTACAATGCATATAAGAATGTTTTATATATAATTCAATGGTGATTATATTTAAAAAGTAAATCAGTTAATGATTTCCTACTAGAAATATTTCAACAAATTAAAAAAAGATTTCAACCCACAGACTGGCTGACATCATCAACTTCTAGAGAAGATTTTTATCAGGTCTTCCAACTTTTCTCTAGTCAATGTTTCTCTGTGTCTTTCTATTAATCCCTCAGTGTTTTCCTTGGGGATGTTGATGAAGTCATCACACCAACTTGCTGGGCTACCTGAACAATGTTTTAATTGTCAAAGGCCAGGAGACCCTTAAAATCATTCACCCACTCTTCATGGGTTTTTCAACACTTATTGACAGATTCAGCCTGGGTTTCATATTATTGGCTGTGGGCATAACTTTAAAGAGTGAAATAGTGGACAGAATTATGGCACTACTTTTTCTCTCTCATTCTCTCCCTTTCTTTCTCATAGATGATTTCTGATTTAATGCAACTACACTCTATTGTTCCTGTTTTCTGGATGAAGAAGTTGAGAGCCTGAGAGCTTTATACAATGAGTATAATGTGAAATTGCTATTTCAAAACCATTTTACTCTAAACTGTTTAGGCTTGTGAGAGCTCCCAAGTGTTAAAGTATTCATTCAATAACCATTTAAGGAAAATCATTTGTGTGAAAAGAGTTTTGGGCAAAAGAAATGTAAAGAAATTAAGCTTTATCAAGATTCCTCTTAGGAAGAAAGATTCAAGAGTTCTTAGAATCACAATTTGATTAGTGGTCAGGAAGAAACAGACCTGACAACTAAGGCGGGGGGGCTAGGTTTGGATGGAGCCATGCTACTGGGTACAGGGGAGAATTTTACTTGTGTCTTAGGAGAATAGGGGTGGTGGGAATGGAAAAAAAAGTGCGTGTAGAACTTGGGGATGATTGAGGACCATGAGCTTCCAAAACCCCTGTCCAGTCTCGTAAATCCAGAACACTTTAATGTGAGTGGGTTTCTTGTGAAAACAAGGATTCTCAGTCCTTCATCTTAGGTGTCCTAGGGCAAAATGAGATGTACGTGGGGAGGGTATGAGTCATAGAGGGGAGAGTATGAGTCGCAGAGATGTGTAAGCAAAAAAGCAAGCAAGAGCTCATGGCTCAAACCATAGAACTGGGTTCAGGACACATTTAAAGAGATGTCTGCAGATCATAGAGTGGATGTAGGGGAGGAAGAGTTCCATATTTTATCCCAAAATGAACAGAGTATGCCTCCCTATCCTCAGTGACCAAAAATATAGGAGCATGAATAATTTTAGAGATGGCAAGGACATGAATATGATTTCTCTGTACTTTATTAGAAAATAATGTCAATGGCAGAAGAGCCCAAAATGTTTCAAGATATGTGAGGCATGGTCAAAATAGAAATGTTTAGAAATACAGCAGTAATGGCATCCTACATTATTTGTTTAGGCTAAGTCACACAGGCTTGCAGAGGTAAGAAAGATGTAGAGAGTCAACATTTGTATAGTTGTGAAAGATTTAAAATTCAAAGAATTAATTAAATTATTTCTTTTCTACCCTTAGACACATAGTGTTTCATCATGGTAGTCCTATGCTATTTTTTAAATTAAATCTATCTAAATCCTAACTTGAAATTATTTTTTCTCAGTATAGAATTGCTGAGAAGGAGTTGATTACATTGGAATAATACCATGACATGCTTTATTATTTTGGTGATGATATATTGTTAAATTTCTCAAAATCTACCAAAAGATTTGGACAACTGAATTGCATATTTGCAAGATGTTGTTCTTTGTTTCTAATGTAAAAGGGAATCCTAAATTATTTTAACAGAGCATATGCCCTGTAATAAGTCAGTCCCCCAAAATTAATTGTTTACAATGAATATGCCAGGCTCTTTAGAAGATATATTGTTCTACTCCTTAAAAATATTAAGCAATTCCCACAGCATTTAAATTCAATTTGGTCTGTCTAGTTCATTACAGTTTTTCATTTAAGCAAAGACAAGAGTCTTCAGAATAATGATTCCAGCTCCCAAACTTTCATTCTAAATTTAGGTTAGATAATTAATATATGTTCTCCACAAGAAACAAGTATTATAATGGTAAATTCCCATTGGTTAAAACTACCTTGAATAGTAGATGTCTTATTTGTGTGCTTTAACAAAATTAGAATAACCCTTAAAACAAAGATTTAAACCACAACCTATATACTTTAAAATCTAGTTTGGGCTACTTGTATAAATTTGTTATATCTGCTTTATATCTTCCTACAGACATGGCATTTGAGCTAAATACTGCCTGTGTTCACCTTGAAAGAAAATCAAATGGGTATATAATCTGTCATGAAAATATAATACTGCACTAAATTACATTTTCTTACTAAGGAGTCCAGCCAAGATATTTAAGGCAGCATTCAATAAGAACCCCACTTGAGGAACTTGAGTTCTGCTGTGTCTGCAATTATGTAATCACTGGGGATCTGATTAGCTCCATGTATGTCTTTTCTCATTTATCATCTAAGTCAGAGATCCATATGCAAATGAGTGTTAATGGAAGCATGATGTGGAAAGTGTCTTATTCCCTTAGAGATGTCCCTTCACCAAACAGAAATGTATTAATAGATTATTTTTCTTTGTGAGAAGAGTAACATTTTCTCCATTTGGCCTTTTGGGTATATTTTAAAAAACAAAACATATATTATCATCCTTTATGGGCCACTAAAAATGAATTGGTTAAATGCAGTCATCATTTTAAGCAAAACAAACAAAATAATCGCCTTCTGGTTTCATGCATAAGTCTTGGGTAGCTTTCTTGTACAGTCGGCATGCATGAGTTTCTGAATTTACAGTGCTGTGGGCCAGATCCCAGATTGGTGAATTCAGCAGAGTAAGTACTTCCAAGAAGTAATTCTTTGAAGAACCATTTCTCTATCTGCTTCATAACCCATCACTGTACCCTTATCTTTTAAAATTTCTACATTATTCATTCCAGCCTACCTTTGTCAGAGTTATATATGAACAAAAATGAATTATATTTCTCTATTATCATTGACCCTCAACATCATTTCCCTCTTGCATAGAGTGATTACATTGCATTTTCACATTCAGCTAAGTTGGTTTGGTTAAATGATATACATTATAGCTATCATGATAAGGAGTTTCTATATTGGTTACTACCTAGATCCAAAATAGAAAGTAAAGGTAACAGGGTAAGAACTGAATTATAGTTTGAAATGTTTTTATACTATATACTCCCTAAAATTCAAATCTGTAAATGAATTTCTTCTGCCAAATCCAGAGATGGGAAGTGCTCATGAAAGTTAAGACAAAGTAAGGTGGAATTTCTTCAAGAGGAGTGCTGCAAAACCCAAGTTACTGATTTGGCTAAGGAATTTCCTCCAAAGATTATGTGCAATATCACCCTTATTTCTCTTTTCATATCTCAACCAACTTCAGAAGATGTTTTTTTTTCCAGGGTTCAACTTACAATAGAACTTTGATGAGGCACATAAAGAACTGATGTAGGTAGACTGATAAGACAGATGCCATCAATAAATGCCTTCACAAAAATACTTGCCTGTCACAAGTTAATTTGATGCAGTATTTTCTGTCATGAGAGTGGATTAATTTTGTCCATTTTCTCCTCTTGCCGTAACTCTTGTCATGTGAATGAGAATGTATTATAAAGAAGAACATACTAGACATTATAATTCTGTGATAACTCATTTTTTGTGACAAAGAATATAATGAGACCAGACAACAGTGCAAATTCATCATATTCTTACAGGGAACTTAATATTGACTTCCTGCCTTTTCTTTATGATTTCGAGGGCATGTCACTTATGGTTTTATACCAACCCAATGATTAAAGGAACCACCATTGAAAAACTTGTACTGATTACAAAAGCCTTTTCAACAGGGAAATAATAGAACCATTTTGATTTTCTTTCCTTTCCATCTTGAACACATATTTAATGAATACCTGTGATTTCATTTTGATGAAAAAAAGACTCATCGATTTGATAAAGTTACACAGAAAATGTTACAAACTTGAAGATTAAACAGCATTTATCATTGAGGAAGGAGTGAGTATGGTCAATAAATCCACTATTACAAGTCATGAAGGAAAAACAAAGTTTTGCAATAAAGAACCTTTCTGAAATCCTCCCTATATTTTGTCCCAGTAGCTAAAACAAAGCAGTCCACTTTCAACATGGTCTTTAAGTGCAGCCAGGAAACTCTGATTCAGGACATACCTCTGTAGTGAACAGACTGTTTTTAGTTGCCCGCCAATCCACTTCTGAGACTCTCTCTTGCCCTCTCAGAAGTGGATTTACAACTCGTAGATTTTCCTCCATGCAGATGAGATTCATTCATTAGTATATGGGAAGGAACCTGTTGACAAAAAGATCTGGGCATGTAGAGCCCATGGAGGTTTGGGTGGGGTGTGTGGTAGTGTGGAGCATGCTCTATTTTGGGCTTTGTAGAGTCCTGTAATGTCCTGGCTTTCTAACTTGGCTGTCTACCGCAATACCTTTGGATTTGGAATAATTGAAATGTTTTGATAATGCATGGTGGCAATGATAATACAACATTATGAATGCAATTAACAGTACTGAAATATATATTTGAATATGATTAAAAGAGGAAACATTATATTGTTTATATGGTAACAGTAAAATTAAAAAAAAAAAATCCATGGAACTACACTACACAAACAGTGAACTCTAAGCTTGGGTTTAATTAATAGTACAATTTCAAAAATATGCTGTCATCAATTACAACAAATATTCCACACCAGTGCAAGGTGTTTGTGGTGGGTTGATATATATGTATCCTGTATTTTATGCATGATTGTTCTGTATAGATAGATAACCTGGGTCTCACCTCCAGAGATTTTGATTTAATTGATCTGAAGTGATAGTTGGGCATCAGAATTTTCTAAAAGCTCTCTAGGTGATTCTAATATGAATCGAAGTTTGAGAACCACTTGTCTAGTGACTTGGAGAAATCTTAAGTGCTATACATTCTATAGGTCCATGCTAGGGACCCTCTATTATTAGTGGTACCAGTTAGGTGAGTGGCTTGGTTAGGTGCTCCATTTACATGGAATCTGCCTTAAACTTCTATAGATGATATACTCAGAAGCTCCTGTACTCAGTGGGGCCTAGGGTTGTTGGGAAATACTCAAATTGAGGAATGGGCTTCCTATGTACAGAAAAATAGAGAAAAGTGATGTTTGTAACTGCATGCAGACATTCAAGAATATACACTAGCCTTTTGTTGTTGCTAATTCATAGGAATCTTATCACAATATTAAAATTTGTGCTATGAAGTTTATAGAGCATATTCTAGCTGAGGCAGCCTTTATCCAGAGAGATGCTTGCTTTTAAGTAATCTTAAAGAGCTGCCATTTGAGCACAGCATAGAAAGCTCATCTTTCCTCCCTTTCTACCATTCTAAAATTAACTCCATGGATTCTCCCATTTCTTCTTTTCATGTTGGAGCAAAAGCATAAGCAATTACTCATAAGCATACTTTGTACAATTTAAGGCAACTGCTTAAACAGAAACATAGGAGATAGAATCTGGAGGGAATATTAGAGCTGGAATAATAGTCTTACAGTGGGAATGCCATGTAAATAAGACATTTGCTCCTGATCTCATACTCATTATGGTCAGTGAAAATCACTCATAATGACTCCTTTATTCTGACCCCAAATAGCTCTTCTGAGTCCTTATTAACAGGCCACTAGAAATGAACTATTAGTAACTGATTGTTTTTTGTCTCAAAAGATGAAGTCTACTTATGATTCTGCTCATAGGAATCACTGTATATATATCTGGCATTTGGACAATGTTAAATACATGCTAATTGAATTGATGATTAAATGTTCCAAATTTACAAAGGGAAGAAAACCCTACACATATATAAAATAAGAGTGGTTCTGTCAACAGAGCTCTTTGATATAGGACTCCACAAACTACACAGATGGTGAAGATCACACAAAGACATATGCAAAGAACTATTTATAGAAATCTCTACATATTATGAGTATATATATGTAAACATAAACACACTTACAGTGTAGTGGAAAGAACTTTTAAGTTTTGCTTCTTCCTTCCTTTCTATGTGACTGTGGATCTCGATTTCCTCAACTGATTTTTTTCTTTTAATTCTAGCCTTTTGTATTTTTTGTTATCTACACACGTGTGCAAATAACTGATAAGTTTCACTTGGCCTGATTTCATGGACTTATCGTTATGTTAGAGAAAAAATTAAATGTTTTTACTTGAATATTTTGCTAAGGGCCTATGATGACGATGTCAAAACCCAATATTTTATATCTTTTTCCTAGTTATAATTGCCTGAGGAAAAATATGCAGTAGTGTTATTTTCTTGTCAAAATCAACAGATACTGGTCTTGAAATTGGAATATTCCAGCTTCTTGTGAAGTGAATTACAAGGAATACATTCTCTGGCTAAGGCAGAATTATCCAGTTAGAGACCCACTCTTGAGTCTCCTGGAAAATCTGCTGCCTTCTGAGAACAAAAGACCCAACCTTGCATCCTTGCAAATGGTGCCCGCACAGTAAGCCCAAGTCACTCAATAGGGGAGCAGTTAATTGGCCAGATAGCCTTGGAATGAATTTAGCTGCTGGTTGTCAGGTGGAGTACATTGAAAAGCATCACATCTAGGCTGCACTGTAATTTGTTTTTAATTACCATGTTTGCTTAGGAAAGGCTGTAAGGTCTACTCAATGCTCATATTGGTATGCTAACTGACTGTTTGGAGATTTACAAACTGGGTTTTACACAGTGTCCTCTTCTATTGCCTGTAGTGATCTGAATAGTATGTTGTTTATTTGGTTCTTCTAAAACCTTAAGTTTTAATGCCTTGAATAAAGATGAAAGAGCAAACTTATCACTTATTAAATCTCTCAACTTCAACTAGTAAAGACCGTGTTACCCTTTAAGCATGCCTTTTATTTCATTTTGTTTTTTGACTTAGAAAATGGAATTTTTTTGTGTGAAATGTTCCTTGGTGTCAACAAGTAAATACTGATTTATGTGCCCTCTCTTGCAGCCTAGGGAGGTGGGGGAGGGAGGCAAGGGAGGTGAGAGGAAGAGCAGCCAGGCTGCAAAAGAAGCCAAGCAAATGGTGAGCCAGGTGCTTGCCCAGCAGGAAGCATGCCCAGCAGCCAAGCTTGGGAGCCCAAAGTGGGTCAAACGGGGTTCAAAAGAACACAGGTGCTGGGCTACTCCACTCCTGCAATCTGGGAGCAGTCGTGGATCAAGCATGGATGGCTGATAAAAGACACAGAGATGACCTCCACAAATTATGAGGAGGGGGTCAGATATGGGTCAACCGGGACACCTGGAAGACAGGTGATTGAGAAGGTGTGCATACATAGAAAATGGGCTGTGAGAAACTGGGCCAGCAAGAGAGGTAACCCTCTTTGGATGTTGAACTTGAAAGCAGAGATTTTGTGGCTCGTAATTGTATCTTCATGTTCTCAAAGTTGTTGGATGAGTGTGAGGGACTCATATAAATCATCAGAGATGTGGGAAGGGGTTATGGTGTTAGTATTTGTTGTGTTTGTATTGATATGAAATTCCTGATTTAATTTTTATAATAAAATCCTGAGTTAAATATTTAGCTTCTCTGTACTTCCTAGGTGGGCAGAAGAGTTATTATTATTATTATTTTTTTAACTAGATTCAGACTAGTTCAGCCCTTCAGGGCCTATAATGACTCCGGGCATATAATTGATACTTAATTAGTTTAATCTAATATTGATTGGATAAAAGAATGATTTTTTTCTTCCTGCAGTGTTTTGGACCCAAATCTTAGCTATATAAATTCTGGCTTCTTGCTCACAAGAAATCAATGCAAGCAGAATGAAGTTGAATTTAGGACTTTTCTATGTAATTTAGGCACCAACTCATCTTAATTTAGTTATCTGATTCTGCTTTGAATTTTTTGAGATATGTTTTCTAAATAATTGCCTCAATTTTCAAATTCATTTAGCCATCAATATTTTTAGAAGTTATTGTTGGATTGGGATCAATTAATGTGATATTATAAGGCCAAGGACACAAGAGTTCTGATCTAGATCAGAAGTACCTACTGTAAAGAGAAAGATAAGTGTCTATACCCACATGTACAATAATATATTGCTTCTAAAAACTGCTTCTCAAACTGAAGCAACACCTTCTTCCTTGCAGGGGTGGGGTGATGGGGCTTGGGGCATAGGGTTAAGAGGAGCCTCGGTTCAGTTCACAGATCTACCACTTACTAGGATTATGACTTGGTGCAGGTTATCTCATTTGTAAAATGAGAGTAATAATAATACCTCATAGTATTGTTGTGTGGCTTGAATGTGCTAATAGTGTAACATACTTAGAACAGTGCTAGACACAGTGTTTGCTATCATCAATAAGATTCTGATTATAATAAAATTATCGTGTCATACAGGAGAAGGGGAAGGTGAATGGAAGAAAGAAAGAGGAAGTTTGAGTTAACCTAAGAGCCAACAAATATGATGGGAACATTCATTAGAAAATATCAGCAATTTGCTCTTCATCCAGACATTTTGTTAAATGAGACTTCATTTTCTGTCCAGGTGTTTGATAACATGGTGGTCATAATCTATACATTTTTATGAATTCAGATGATAAACTCACAGACCACACTAAAAAAAAGATTACTTATATGTGCATTGATTAATTCCTGGTGTTTTTTAGAAAGTAAGGATCATAATTAGAATATGTTTTCATGACAAATATAATTATAAAACAATATTGACTGAGAATTCAAATATGTATAATTCACACAAAATGTTAATAACCAAGCATATTGTATTCTACTGACAGTCATAAAGCAAATGTATTCCACTAAAACCAGAAAACATATCTGAGCCCATGGAGGACCCTCAAAGGTAAAGCAAAATTTGGATAGCAAAGTGATCAAAGTTGATTATCCAAGAATAATAACGACTCTAATAAACCTGTTATCAGTAGATTTTTGCTTAGGGATATTAACCCCAAGCCCAACTGTGATATCATAATGAACATACCCACCTGAATAATTTTTCCTGGGATTGCCTTAATTCTTCCACAATAGGAGGCTGATATGCAATTGTGAATGTCTGAATCATACTGGTTTACTTCTTAATTTCATCTGAGAAAACCATTTTATAAACTAATATCCTGATTCCAAGCAGAAAAGAAATGGAATACACAATAAAGTGCCCATAGGGGGTTTCATCATTTCATTTGGAGTGTCATATTGAACATTAAAATGCAATGTAATAAAAAGATATGTAGAAGAGATGAAATGACGGTGTCCTGCTGAATAACTTAAAGAAAAAAAGACTGCTTCAACTTAGAGTGCTAGATTTTATTTATAGTTTCAACTGATATCTTGGCTTCAATCACAGAACCTCTGGTTAATTTGCAGAGGTGGCTCTTTCGCCTCTTGGGTGAAGGGAAATAATCCACCCTGATTGGTCCATCAATAGGAGACTAGCTCAAGGAAACAAAGGAGGGCAGTTGGAGAAAACTAGGCAGCAACGTGAAAGGTGGAACAAAAGTTTCTCAGGGGAAATGTATGTGGGTAGAAGATCAGTTTCAAAAACTGCGAACTTGGAGGACAGCGGGAGGGCAAGATAATAAACTGAGCCTACAGAAGGAAAATGAAAGGGAGGAGACTCTTTGATGCTGGGCACAAACAGCTGTTTTAAAAGAGAAAAATTCAAACTGAATATATATGTATAACTTTATAGGCCAAGAAAAGGAGGACATGTTTCTACCATATAGCTACTTGTTAAAAGCTATATTGTTGACTTTTTGAATACTATGGGTTAAAACAAAACTAAATTTATTGAAATAAATTTGAGAGTAGACCAACCAAGCTCATCAATACACTTGTACTAAGAGCATGCAAGACTATTTATTTTGCTGCATGTGTGAACAGACTATATTTCTTTACTTTTAAATACATATATTGTTAAACTATGTTATACTATATATGATACATACATTATATTAGTATTTATTTATTTATTTTATTCTATTCTTCATTTTACATAATTAAGATTTTCCCATGAAAATAAAAGTTGTTAAAAGGTGTTTTGTAGAACAGATTCATTTCCATATGGGCAGTGCTCAGTTGAATTAGCCTCAAGGATCAAATCCTTTCATGTCTACCTTGAAAATATAACTGGAGACTGATAACTTCCCAACACCCCCACTGCTGCCACCCACCGTTTCTCACTTGGATTATTGCAATAACCTTCTAAGCGGTTTCCCTCCCTGTTTCTACCTCATTCCCAACACCACAGCCAGAGAGATGCTGTTAATATAAAAGTCACCTCACACCACTCCTCTGTTCACAGGCTCAGAGCCCAAGTCCCTGCATGAACAGCATCTGCCTCACAAAAAAAGACCCAGAGGCAAGGAAAAGCCTGGTTTATATGATATAACCCTTGTATCTGCATTATATTCAAAACACTTCTTCTGACTGGATATTTTAAACTTCAATGAGGTTGGAAGTCAACCATTTTGCTTTCTAAGTTCTACAAACCTATACTGAATTTCTGGCATTGCGTTCACTATAACCCAATTCTATTTGGCAGTTTTGGAGAGTTTGTCTTAACTGGATTTCACATGTTATTCTTATTATAGTTTGTACTATGTTTTACTAATTTTTACCAGGGCTTGTCACTGCACAGGGATTAAGAGTTTCAAACTGACTTTTAAGGAAGATAAAATAAATACTAGAGTTATAATTTTGAGAGAGGAGATTTTGAGATGGAGATGTTTGGCTGTGGGATTTGAAAGTTGATTTTTGACTTATGAGGAAATGCACTTTCAGCCTAGAAGGACCTGAGTTGCTTAAAATAGAGTGAACTGCTTTGATTGAATTGATCCTTTTAAAGAAGCTTTCAAGATGGGAAAATTCCATCTATAATTGATGAGAATGTAGGGTTGTGTAAATATTAAAACCCTTTTGGACCAGAAATAGTGCTTCCTAATCTTAAAGTTCAATGCCAAAATTCAAGGTTCTGCATTTAGAGATTCTGATTCAGAGCTGGAGTGGGGCTCAAAATTGTGTGTTTATTGAAAAGTAATCCCTGGGTCCCACTTTGAGAAACTCTGGGAAAACTAGAAGACAAGAAGACAGGCTCTAGTCTTCACAAGCCATTAAATAACTATGTGATCTTGGACAATTATTGTTCTCTGTCTTTTCAGTTTCCCCATGTTAGCAATTGACATTTACAGGTATATTTACATAGTATAAGTATTGTTCCCATGCATTGTCTAATTTACTCTTCCTAGTATATTGCAAGGTAATTTTTATTGTTCCCATTTAATAGTGAAAAAATCTGAGGTTCAGAAGGGTTACCATAAAACTAGGTGCCTGATCAGTGACAAAACCAAGATAAAAATCATACTACTTTTAACCTGTACTTCAGATGAAAAAAAGTGCTGACTCAGACTATAAATATGTTTCCTTCCAGTTAAATTCTATGGTTTAGTCAATCAGTTTAGATAGATGCAGGGTTATGCCCAGTCCACATTTCCACTAAAGCAGGGCTCTATTCCAACCAATTATTATTCTAGTTAAATTTTGATGGCTGAAACATATTAAATATGGAACTAATCTTTTTTGTGGTCCAGGCTATTCTATTTCATTAGTCACTGGGCTGTATGGATAGCTTACTTCATAATCAATTCCATGGATTAGCATAGGGCATTTGAGGAATAAGAGGGAATGAAGAGGGAAGGAACCAACAAAAACAAATTGTCTCTCACAGTAAGAAACATAAGAAAATAAAAAATGACTGAGAAAATTGTGACAGCTTTCCCCCTAAAACACATACTAAGAATAATATTATGGTTGGGGAGAAGGAACAATGGTGTCCTCCTCCTCACCCGTGCCCTGAACAAAATGTGAAGGCAAAAGAGTAGGGAAGAAGAGAGACAAAATAGCACTCTTATAAATTGTACATCTAATTGCGGACAACGTGGCATCTATCTGTCCACAAACAGGCTTCCTTAAGCTGACCCACAGGTAGGCTGAAAAGGCAGGATCCTTTCAGCCAAAGCAGACGTCCTTCCTCTGCAGGAAAGCTGCTCCTGAGAGTTCAGGATGTAGAAGAGTCCAAGCTCTGAATGCCCAGTTCCTCTCCCCAATTCACTAATCACATAAATTGTCCCTCCTCCTCACCTTCCTTGGGGACCACTAAGGGTAAGGCAAGAGGCCAGAAGCAATGAGAAATCCCACATAAAAGCCACAGAAATGGGGGATAAATGTGCCCTCCTAATTATTAGTACTCCACCTAACAAGAAGTAATGGGACTTGCACTGGAAACAAAAATCTTGACTGGACGTTGGAGGGTATTTCTTTTGGTGGAAGAAAGGGTTCTGTGTTATTTCTGGTGTTCTCATGTACAAACTTCATTGTCTGGCTTCTTTTACCTGCTCTGAGTTGAAAGATTCTTCTTGATTCACACACTATATTCCTCTGTTTTTAGAGGCTCCCTTGAGTAAACCTGCTTCCATGTTAGCTTGAGATTCCAGCCCATTGCCTTCAGTACATTTCCTCCTTGCACATATTGTTCCACAATAGGAAAAATCTTCATGTCTTCAGCAGACAAAAATAGAAAGGCTATATTTTTGAGGGTTACTAAGTTGAAGACTTGTCTAGTAGCATTGTTGATACTTTATTTTCAGGATTAGAAGAGCATCTAATTTGAAGGGATGGGTAGTAAACAGCATTGCACAAAATTGGCATCATAATAAGCCTGCACAGCCAAGACTTACTGAGTTTCACTGGCTAGAGAAAGCTCTATGATAAACCAGGAAATAAGAATTTAGACTGTTAGGCAACAGAGAAATCAAATTATTGTCAACTTGCTATAGGAACTTTGTTAAAGCAAATATGTTATGCAGTCAGTGGCAGACATTTATAAAGCCACACCTTTTAGCAAGTAGATGGCTTGGTTACTCCCCCAAAGTATTTCCATTTATAATCCCAACTCTATGATCTTCTACACCTATTTTTCTCCTGTTGTTCCTTGCCACAGAGTCCATTTCTACCACCACCAGCATGGATTCCAAGTTCGAGATCATAGTATAGTAGAGCTGAAAGCAACCGGAACATTTCTATTCCAAGTGCCTCATTTTACAAAAGGAAACCAAGTTTCAGTGATGTTAATTGATTTGCCCAATATCCCCCAGTGAAGCAGCAGCACAGCCAGAGGGAGAACACAGCTCTTCCAGTCTGCCCTTGATTATAAGACAAGGTCACGGAATTACCTTCCAGCAGATGCTGACTGTTTTCTATTTGTTCCCCTCTATATTTTAACATTTGAAAATCTTTCTAGTATACAATAGTGTGTAACCCTTTACAGCAGCTTTCAGGGTTGATGTTTCTGGAGATCCTTGCAACTATCCATACAGGAACTTCTTGTTATAATAATGTTGTTCTTATTGTTATTGATTGTTCGCTATGTGCTTGACATTGTGCTAAGTGCTTTATAGATTTAATTTCATTTAACCTTTACAACCATATTACAAAAATCTTATAGAGGTTAAGTTTTTCAGGAGATACAATGTCAGATCTCATCAAATTCAGTTACAGCCTTTGCTTCAGCATCCCAGTGAGGACAATGAAGAGATAGTAATTTTCCTTAAAGCAGGGACCCTGACTGATCAAAACAGAATCCAATAGATAGTGTCAAATGTAGGTTTCAAGTGATATTTTTATGAGTTGTTCATGGGGCTCATTGTTAAGGGGAAGGAACATATTTTTAAATACAACTATCACAGTTATTATCACAGAAGTTGTCTTGAATGCAGCAGTCCTGGGCTCAACTGAGCTATGTTTGGCACTGGCAAGACAGTTAATGAGGTGTGGGGCCCTGGGTGTTTGCTGAGGCCACGACACAGGTGGCTTGCATCCTGGACATGAATGCTGACAACTTCATGGAGTAGGCCTGTAGACACACCTTCAAATATCAGCTAGTCTTAGTGAGTCAATGTACATTGTGTTCATCTCCCAACTTTCACACTGGGCCCTGTGCTAGGTACATGAGAAATTTATTTTTAATTATCATGACTGCTGCATAATTGCCATTTTCCGTAAAAGAACATTGAGGCTTAAAGAAGGCCTGAGACCCAGATGCCAGTAAATGATGGAGTTGGGATTTGCCCAATACCACTCCTAACTACTCCTCTTAGCTTTTCCCTTTCCCATCCTTCTCCTCACCTGCTCTGTCAATAGCAATTTGTTTGGAATCTCCTGACGTGACTTTATTTTGAAAGGAAAAAATCAGGGATTCCACAATGGCTGGTGAAATTGATTAAGATTTCCCACTTGACTGATCTATGACTGACATTCCTAGTCATACCAGTTATTTGAGTACTTCACTGCAAGAACACTTATCAACAATTGCTATCAGTAAAATGTATCAAGTAAGTGTTATTGCTATGATAGCTCATGAGTTCTAAACTGCTTATAAACCCAGAGTTTGATACAGCAAAGATGAACGTTACCAGCTCAAATTGTTTTTCACCAGTAATTTCTGCAGTGACTAATACTGTGACTTAGACGCACTAATACTGTAACTTGGATACAAACAAGGATAGATGGGACAAATGCAGGGTTGACAGATGGTTTTATACTTTATACTGGCTTGGTTTTGATAATTTATTTAGTGCTTATTCAGTGCCTAATATGTGCTGGGCACTGTTTTAGGTGCTAAGGGAATCTAAACATTTTTTAGACATTGTTCCATCTATAAATTTATATCCTGAACTTGGAGTGGAAACACACACTGACATGCACATACATACACACATACACACACACACAGAACCCTGGCCTCATATGTATTTTATTCAGCATCATGTTCAAGGCATATATACATGTATAATATCACCCAGTCTTCACAACAGCCTTATGAATCAGGTATCATCAACCTTAAGTTATGTGAGAAAATGGACTAGGAGACTCTAGGGATTATACTGACAATGATGGAGATCCAGGACTTGAAGCCAAGTCTTCTGACTATAGGTCTATGCACTTTCCACTATTCATCAGCTGAATGATATTGAATTGGGAAAAGTCATTGTAGGTCAGGATACTTGGTCTTGCTGATAGCAAGACTCAAACAGATAAAGAAGAAGGAGGAGGGTACATTCCAAGGAGGGGATATGAGAAGACTGTGTAAATAGAAATAGCTATAAGATATGTTCAGGGCAAAAAATAAGACAAAGTGAGAGAAGTAGAGAATTGGTGTCAAACAAGGGTCAAAGATGATGTTGGAAAGGTGGTTGAGGCCAGATTATGGTGAGCCACTGATCCCACTTTAGCAGACTCTGACCTTTCCTATGCTTGGCAACTCCCTGAGAGGTGAAGCAATGTTTTCTCTCTGTTTCTACACTTCCGCCTCTCAGACAAAATAAATTATTTTCCTATTTTAAAGTTCAATTTTAGTCTTCAGAAAGCTTTCACTGACTGTTACAATTTGAATATTCTCCCTTCAAGGAACTCTTAGAGAATTGATTTTTGTCCTGCAAAATTTATCACTTAACAAGGTTCTGTACTTTGTTTTCCCCAATTGTTTTAAATAAATTTGTGACCTCAGCCTGACAACAAACTTCTGGAAGACAGGGAACATGTATTATTTTTTGGAAGCTATTTAAGGTTACTTTCAAAAATGCATATCATAAAATAATGCTTAAGATATAGTTAAGAACAAACAATCAGGAGAAGAGACATATAAATGGAGGTGAGAAGTAATATAAATATGCAAGCCTTAAGAATGATAGCATGCTTCCCAGTCAGCAAGTGCAGGTAGAGCACCTGAGGATGACTTTCCTTGGCTCCTCTTTGGGCAGCTTGACAATGGGGTCCAAGGAACCAGCACAGCCCCATCAGCATCTTCCTCTAGCACACCCTCAAGTGAGTTCTCTGTGAGTTATGAGGCAGGGCACATCCCCATGGATACTTCCTCTGTTACCCCAGAGAGCAGCAGCCTATTGAGCTCCACTTTTGCAGCACCTCCCTGTAGATGACTTACTCTGATACTCAGGGTTGGTGTAGTACCTCGGCAAATTTTCTGTCTGCCAGTAGGCCACAGCTGCACATTCCCTAAAGCAAGGTCTGGATTTCAACCTTGGGGTGGGGGGCATAATCCAGATTTCTTCCTTCCTTGGGTCCTCTGCTTCACCCTAGGAATAGTGGCTGCTCCTTATATCTACTCTTCTTATAGTCTTTAGCATTCTTTTTATTCTCTAATAGCTAATTCCCCGTTACTCCACACCACCTCCCCTATTACAGTTAATAATTTTATTTTATTGTAAAGTTTCCCATTTAAATAAATATGTGGTTTCTTTCTCCTAATTGTTCCTGACAGAAAAAAGTGCTGAAAGGCTTAAGAAAAACAGCAGCAGTCCCGTACAGCAACCACCTTTTAAAATCTGTATTAGAGAAATAGAACCAGCAGGATATGTATATATGTGTTGTGTGTGTGTATGTATATATATAAAGGAATTGACTCAGGCAACCATGAGGGATGGCAAGTCTGAACTATCTAGGGCAGGCTACATGTTGGAAACTGATAAAGTGGATGCTAAAGCCCTTAGTCTGAATTTCCTTGGGGAAGCTGGCTGGCTGGAACTTCCAGTAAGAGCCAATGTTGGAGTTGAGGCAGAAGTTCTTCTGACTTCTGAAATTCTCATTTCTCACCTTTAGGATCTCCAATGAGGTGGTTGCATACATTGCTGAGGGCAATCTTCTTTGCTGGTTGTAGATGCAATCAACTGATTGTACATGCAATTCCACCTACAACATACCTTCACACTAACAAGTAGGCCAGTGTTAGACCAAAGAGCTGGACACCATACCCTAGCCAGCTTGTCATATGAATATAACCATCACACTATCCATGACCTCTCCCCAGAGGTAATACTTTAAAACACTTTGATGCTTATCACCACACTTCTACATAAGAAATTTAGGGAAGTGAATGTGGCTCAGGTGGTTGGGCATCTGTCTACCATATGGGAGGACCCAGGTTCGATCTCCGGGACCTCCTGGTAAAAAAATAAAATAAAATAAAAAGGTGAGATGTGAGCCACAGGCTCGCACATGGTGAGCCAAACCACACAGCAAGATGATGCCACAACAAAAGAGAGACACACTAGAGAACCAAGGCAAGACGTGCCAGAAACCAGGAACTGAGGTGGCACAAGTGACAGGGTGTGTCTCTCCTACATTGGAGGTACCCGGAATCGAATCCAGATGAAACGTGGAGGAGAAATATGAGAAGAGGAGGCAAGAAACAAACAGAAGATCACCCAGTGAATGGACACAGACAGCTAGTGGGGGCAGGGGGAACTCATAGAACTGTACACCAAAAAGAAAAAATAAAGTCAATTTTCATATATATATATTAAAAAGATATTTATATTGCTATTTATTGACTTATCAATGCTATAAATTACTCATTCTTACATTTCTCCAAACATTTCAATAGGAATACCATCATTTATTGTTAAATTAACTAGTGCTGACATTATTATTATTAAACATAGTTCACCATTCAGTCAAGTTATGTTCTATAATTTTATTCTCATATGATTTTTAAAATTTTTATCTTTGGAATTAATAATTGCTTTAGTTATAATTTTCTTAGAATTCACTACACCTGTTTTTGTTTTTTAAGTGCTGTGACAGATCTGTCAAATATATATCAATAATATTTTCCATATGCATGAATGAATCAGTGAATCTGTCTTTAATTGTTTTCCATTAAACATATATAGACCCTTCAGGAATCTCTAACCATATTATGTGTCTTCTAGTCCTGATGTTAACACTGAACATGGATGAGACCATATACATATCCTTAGGCCCTTTTGTGCTTAATATTTCTTTTGCAAAATGAGGAGAATGAAGTTATACATCTACGAGGTGTTATTCTAACTCTTATATTAATAGATCACTAACTTGTCTATTTAGTTATAGCCTCTCTTCTAAGACTAATTTGACTTCTGAATATTAGCCAATCTTAAGAAAGTGCAACCAGATGTATCTGCTACCTTTAAGAGACTTTGTAGAGGATTATATGTTGCATTCCCTGGGGCATCTTCAGGTAGGCGAACTGGTGTTCTTTGCCTGTTCTTAGCATACTCACATTGAACAAAACTAACCATTGTGAACTCTTGTTAGTGACAGAGATGATCTGTCATTAACTGTGTCTGCTTACAACATTGATAAGTGATGCAAGTTGGTGCATAGGGTTATGAATCTATAAGAAGAGATTTGATGTTGGGAGGTCAGGGAAGACTTCGCTGAAGAAATGACCCTTGATCTGAGACCTGAAGGATAAGTAGGAGTTAATGAGGCAGTAGAAGAGATAATATAGTACTCTGTTCAGAGGAAACGGCATGTGCCAAAACCTCATAGCAGGAAACAACAAGGCAAGTAAAAGAAACCCAAAAGTCTGTGACTGGAGTGCAGAGAGCACGGGGCAGGGTGCAATAAAATGGGGCTGGATTAACAGGTGGCAGCTAGGCATTGAAAAGCCTCATAGATCTTATTGAGCATTTTATTTTTCAAAGGAGATGGGGAGCCCTTGAAAGATTTTAGGGAGAAGAAAGTGAGCTGCAGTGCATCATTCATTTAAATCTTGCAGTTCTCTCATGCAATCTTGTAGAGAATGAAATAGATAGGGTCCAAATGGATTCAAGTAGACCAGTTAAGAGGCTGTTATAATCAATCTCCATTAAATATTTTGCCTTGATTTTTAACTGGCAACTGCTGGGTCTTTAAACGAAGCAATTACTTCCCAAACTGAACTTTAGCTGCACATCTCTGCCCTTGTCATCTCCCAGATATTTGTCCTCCTTTATTGGCTGGGTTACTGCCAAGACTGGACTGTCTTGCTGTAAACAACAGGTCATCTCACTAAAGCATCCTGATACAGGATAGTAATTGTAGTGTAAAACCAAATCCTTCCCTCCAGTCACACACTGAACATGAATTTCTAACAGCCAGGCAATTGCAAAACGTGGACTGAGGCACAGCTGAACCAGGATTTTATATCTCCTTGATGAACAAATTGGCTTACCCAACAGTCAGTCTGATTGTTTGCCTCACAGCCAATTACTAAAACAACAGCAAATTGCAAATCCTCTTAGCCAGTGAATTTGACCATGCCATGTAGATTTTGTAATAAACTTTATTTCCAACTGTCATCATAAAAAGTAAACATATAACATTTGAAAATCACCCTGAAGGATGTAGCAGGCACTTTTCAAATATGTTAACGATGATACTGATATTGTTAAATTAAAATCTGTAATTATACTACTTAAATTAAACTTAATTTACTTTGAGTTGAATTTTGCTTTGCTTTACCTCAACTAGAAGATTTGGGATTGTTCTTTGTTTCCCTAAAATTTTCAGTGGTATATGGCAGGGAGAAGTATCTATTCACTAATTAAAGTAAAGACTAAAATATTCCTTTTATTCAGGTCAATGAAAATAGACCCCCTTTAAAATTTCAAACTTGCATTGGCATAAAAGCTTTAATAAGGATGAGTGCCTGAGGCATGCTTGCTATACATAAAGGCTTTCCACAGTCGTGAAACATAAAAATCAGGTAATAAATGGATCCTTTGTTCTAACTAGAAAATTCAAATAACAAGAAAATATTTTATGTCTGATTCTGTGATTCTACATGTTATTTTTACAAGAATATGGAATTTCATACCACACATCCTGAAAAGGAACTGGCAAAAGTAGCTTTCCCATTTTCCTGGAGTTTTTCCTGATGTTTACTAGTAAAGATGTTTGCTGCACAGTGTTCTCCATAATAAGAATCCAAACCACAAGTGTTTCTTATTGGTGGATAGAGTTTCAGGAATTAAAGGACTTGACAGTTACACACATTAAAAGTGAAATTGTTTTTTGGGAGACTGCTATTGTAGGAATGGTTCTACACACTTTCTCTCCTATGGCTTCAGGCATCACTTAGATTCCAGCACCACCCAAAGTTTTACACAGATTCTATATCTTTCCTCAGTTTCAGACCAATCACCATTTTTTACAGGTGTTTGAATATGCCTTGGATATGCCACAAGTGCCCCAAATTCAATTTGTCCAATCCCAACATAATCAGCTCTTTTTCCTGAACCCCTCTTAATCTTAATATAATCATTCACTTTCACTCACTTTCTTAAGACATTATTTTGACTGTTTCTTCTTCCATGCAAAAGTAGACTAGACTGTTTGATACTGCCTTTGAAAAGTCTTCTGAATATATCTTCCACTTCACTGCCATAGTCTTTGTTCAGAGCTATGCGATCTCTTTCTCCACCCATTGCTATGGGCAACTGGTTTCTCTAGTTCAGTATCTTCTTACTCTAACCCATATGTGGGTGTGGATGTGTCTGTGCACATATAAATCTATAATACATAATCCTTATTATATATTATATATGTGTATGAATTATAAACATATATATTTAAATTATCCTATAGTAAAAGTGAATTTATTTTTTGGTATACAATTCTATGAATTTTAACACAGGTATAGGTTCCTTTTAGAACCATCATATTATGATATGGAACAGTTCCATCACTGTGCTCTCCCCTTGTAGGGACATCTCCCTGTCTCTAACTTCTGGTAACTATTGATTCATCAGTATAATTCTGCCTTTTAGAAAATATCATACAAATGGGGAATATGGGCTTCTTTCATGCACTCTGAGATTCATCCATATTGTTGTATGTATTAATAGTTTGTTTCTTTTCTAGGTTGAGCAGTATTCCACTTTATAGCACAGTTGGTTTGTCCATTCATTTGTTGAAGGACATTTGAATTGTTTATATTTTTTTAATAGAACAGCTTGAAACATTTGTGTACTTGACTTTGTGGAAACGTAAATTTTCATTTCCCTAAGGTAAACCTTCCTTGGAGAAGTTAAAAGTTCCTCATGGTTCCTTATGATTTATAAAATCCCAAACTCTTAACATGATATCCAAGACACTCTTCTTCCATGCAAAAGTAGAATGGATAATTCCCTTCTCCTGCTATATAATAATCTTTTGTTTAAAGTGCCCATTAATATATCACTGTGCATTAATTTTCAGTTGCTACTGTAACAGATTACTATAGACTTAGTGATCAAATCATCACAAATTATTATTTTGTGGCTCTGTAGATAGCAAGTTGCTCCTGGCTAAAAACAAGCCATTGGCAGGCAATATTTCTTTCCAGAGGCTCTGGAGGAGAATCTGCTTTCAGGCTATTCAAATAGTTAGCAGAATTCAGTCTCTTGCAGCTGTAGGACTGAAGTTCCATTTTCTTGTTGACTGTAAACTGAATGCCATTCTCAGCTTCTGGAGTCTAGCACATTGCTTGCCCATGACCTTCTTCCTCTGTCTTCAAAGCCATCAGTGGCAGATTGAGTACTTCTCAAGACTTAACTCTCTGATACAGCCTTCTACTTCTCTTACTTTTAAGGACACATGATTAAATTGGACCCACCTGGATAACCCAGGCTACCCTTCCCATCTCAAGCTCAGCTAATAAGCAAGCTTAATTCCATGTGAAATCTGAATTCCCTATTTCCATGCAAGGTAACATAATCACAGATTCTGGGTATTAGATGTGGACATCTTTGTGGGGACTTTTTTTTTTTTCTTCCTACCACACAGTATAATTAGATTTTTCTTGGGTTTCTTCAGACCTGGAGGAGAAAACTCTTACTAGTTTATCTAGTTTATAGATACTATGAATAGTATGTGTAGTGCTTAATTGTATAGTATCTGGCAATGAGTTGTTATTCAAAATATGTTTAAAGAATGAATTAATAATTGAGTTTTTAAATAATTAGCCCCCAATATTGAATTTCAATTATCTTATAGTGAGGCATCTTACTTCCATGAATTAATATAGTAGATGGGAGGATGCTTTGAAACATAAATATTACATAATTGTATGGTATTATTTTTAACGCCATATTTGATTTGTTGGTAACTATAACACCCATTCTGAATCCTTTTCATCCTTGTTTGCTTCCACTGTGAAAGTTAGGACAGGTGCTCACTTCCTCAGCTTCTCAGCTATGGGAACAAGTAACATGTTTCTCTCTAGGGGGTGTGAACAGGCATCGATTCGGGAAGTTTCTAGAAAGGCTTGCTTTTTCTAGTGAAAGGGACAGAAGCAACCAGCATATTAAGCTATAATCCAAAGTATGAAGGGGAGTAGAGCAGAACTTGAATCTTTTATGGCATTGTTAAGCAGATAAACTAAATCCAAATTTCTTAGGTAGGAAAGTAAATTTGATTCTGTTCTGTTATTTGAAGCCAATAGCATTCCTTTCTCTCTATTTCTGTCTCTCTAGCTCTACCTATCATCTCTATCTACATCTACATTTGTATATAAATGCATTTATATATACAGACTTTCTGCAGGTACTTACTCTTCATCAATTTCTCAGAAACAAATTGACTCAAAGTAAATAAAACATATATTAAAATACTTAAATTTGTGAAGGCAGAAGGGTTTGAAACTTAGTTGAACTAACCATGTGAAAAAAAATCTATCAAAACACTATGGACTATGAAGAAAATCATTGGAAGGAAATCATAAAGGAGAAATTCATGTTCAATTATTTCTTTTCCACTTTTAAAAGACAAGAAAGCCTTTTATTACACCACTTTCTTCCTTATTCTCTAGAACTAAAAGTGGAAAAATTGTTTATTTGTTTATCTCTTATAAAAAGTGAAAGCAATTCAATAACTTGTCTATTCTACAGTACATTAATTTCCTTGAAGAAATCAGCCCCCTTGGAAAATTCTGGTCTCAAATATATATATGAAAAGTGTTTTGGGTACTTAGATCAGTTGAACTTAAAATAAGACCAAATGCATATATATATGCATTTACATATAAATATAGAAAACATTGCATATTTTGGACAGAGGGAACTTAACCATTAACCTATGAGGCACACTTTCCAAGTTTTCTCACTTGTACTAGACCCTTTCAAGCTTAATACTTAGCCTTTGTAATTTTGCATTCTTTTCCCCTAAAGGAATCCCCTAAATTGTACAAACTTCCAGTCCCTAAAACCTTGGTCCACCTTTGGTTATTGTAAACACATTGTTTGAGTTAAGGAAAATAGTTTGAAACAGTCTTAGCAAGTTGTTAAAATTCAGGCAAGTAAATAAAGAAATGTATCACAATTTTCTCTAGTAATTATTAAATGTTTTCAAGTCTCTCCTTGATTATGTTAGGTAAAGTAATTGGACTCCATGTTATTAAACTGAACAAAGATATCATTTCTAGTATTAATCAGGCTTGACAGCATTGTGTTTATCTAATATAAGATATAAATTGCTATCAATTTTTTAAAATACATTTTTTTATTTTTTTAAAAGATACTTAGATTAAATAAATTTTACATAAAAAATAAATGGGATTCCTATATGCCCCACTCCCTATCCCTCACACATTTTCCCACATTAACAACATCTTTTATTAATGTGGTGCATTTGTTACAATTGATGAACACATTTTGGAGCATTGCCACAAAGTGTGGATTATAGTTTACATTGTAGTTTACACTCTCTCCCGCATAATTTTGTAGGTTATGGCAAGGTATGTAATGGCCTCTATCTGTCATTGAAATGTCATTCAGACAATTCCCAAGTCCCCAAAATGCCCCCATGTTACCTTTATTTCCTTCTCCCTGCCCTCAGAACCTCCAGTGGCCACGGCCTCCAAATCAATGATATAAGTTCTTACATTTCTAGTTTCATTGGGCTCACTCAGGACAACTAACAAGGAGATGATGATGGACAACGATCATCCCAAGGGATCGAGAGAGTCTACAACTGCAAGCAAGAGAGTCCCATTCATCTGCCCTATGGGATTGAAGCCCGCTCTCAATTAGAGGTAGAGTGGGAATCACCATGCCAGAATCCTCAGGATTGGGGAATGAACTCTGGACCAAAGTAGACTTACTGGTATTCTACTATAGACTTACTGTGATTCTAGCAATGTAAGAACTTATATAATTGATCTTTTTTTTTTTTTTTAAAGATTTTTTTATTTATTTATTCATTTATCCCCCCCTTGCTGCCTGTGCTCGCTGGGTCAGCTAACCACGCCGTGTGGGCGGGCTTGCCTTCACCAGGAGGCCTCGGGAACCGAACCCGGGGCCTCCCATATGGTAAACGGGAGCCCTACTGATTGAGCCACAGCCGCTTCCCAATTGATCATTTTTTATACACAATTTTTATACACAAATGGCACAGGTACTAAGTTCTCATATCATTCTCATCACTCTACACTTACCTAAATTCTTTCAACCTGAAGGGTAACATAACAAGGCGTGGATCTTATGCCATACTTACCATCCTCCTCAAATAAATCCTCTCCTCAAAAATCTAACTCTACAAAATGCTGGAGAAGCTTAGGAAAGCAAATTGTTGTGTGCATCTTATCCTCCAAATATAATAGAGATTGAAACTTTAAAAGTACAATGGGAAAGCAAAAGGTATTGAAGAAATCATTTGCCTCTAAATGCTACCTACTGAGTTACAAATCTGGGAATAAAACAAGGTCCTCAGATGCCATCATCTAAGATTAAGGGAGCTGATGATTGCTAATATGAACAATATAAGTTTCAGGCACACACAAATAAAAAGGAGTGTTGGACCATTAGAGTTACCAACACTGCATACAATATTTGAATACCTCTTGTGGCTTCAATCTATATTTGGAATCTTGATAGGTAAACAGGGAGATACAAAATTAAGGGCTTGCAATTTAAAGAAAAGGAAACTTGTATGGATTCTGATATTTGGGCATCACCATTTAATTGTATTCTTATGTATTTTATTAAATAGTAAAGATTTGTGAAGAAGATGTGAATTAACTAGTTAGGGTAATTATGGCCGATTTAACTTCTTATTACCCTTAACTTGCACTTTTCCTGTAGCATTTATTAACAGTTGCTTTGTTAGGCATCAGCTTTTTTCTCTCCCACTGCATTGCAGGATCTTCCAGGTAGGGTTTGAGTGTGAAAGCCTTTTTTGTCCTTCACTGTACCTTAAATTGTTGGTGTTCAATGGATTGTTGTTAAACAGATCTTCTGTTTATTTTAACAGGAGTAAAATTCAAGAGACCTGCATTTGTGTGCAGAGAAGAATTAAACTAAAATCATTCAACAGGTAAGGCATTCCTTGGCAATGAGATGGGTACTTCAGGAATCTGTATTAAACTTTCCTAGTCATAAAATGAAACTTATTTCTGAAAATAGAGTCTGCAGATCTTCATTTTTCACTTGTCTTCAGTGATTTTTGCAAGCTTTGAAGTTTAAGGTCTGCTGTGCTAGTAGGTGGGACAGAGGTTAGACTCACTAGCTCAGCTTAGACTTCAAGCCATCTGATGACTGTCTGCTCCTTTTCATGTGTTCATACATGTAAACATCTTCAGTTGCTACAACACCCCAGGAAATGGGAGGCCATTTTTGGTGAGCTATTGCTTATATGTATTTCTCAGATATCAACGAGAAATTTAGTTCATGTGGAATGTATTCAGAAGCTGTAGTCCCAAAATAGAAGCAAATACACCACAGTGGTTTGAATTAAATTGACTGAAATTGCTATTACAGAAACAAAGTCATAATTACCATTCTTCATCAATCTATTCATTTTTATAAACTAAAGCTTTTAGGCAGTGAATTAATGAGATCCAAATCAATCTAACTGGGAACACAAGAAGCAATTAAAGTTTAGTAGGGAAAGGATGCAAGGAAATTACAGAAAGTATAAAAGTTTTCTTTGACTTAAAGAGAAATGCTTTTAAATAATCGTAAGGACTCCCAAGATAATAATTACCATTTTGTACAAATATAGCTGCTGTGAAATTAACTTTTGAAACATTTACATAAATCATTATGCCTTTATTCACATCCTCAAAGAACTTCTGACGAAATGCTGGAAATAAATCATTTTCTTTCTTTTTTAAATGTTTATATGACGTAAGCTGAGATTGTGACCAAAAAAAAAAAAAAAAAAATTGTAGTGGATTCAGCACTACTACTACCCCTGAATCACTTACTGTTTTTGTTTTATGCAATCCGCAAAGATCAGAGTGTGAGTAATTATTTTCAGAGTTCAAGTTTCACATGGCACAGAGTGGGTAGAGGGAACCATAAGCAAAAACACCCAATAGTTTCCAAATCATCTTAATGCTACTTCTTTGTTAACCCTTCTGCCTCATCATAAATCATAAACACCCTTCAAGCTTACCTCAAGTATAGCTTCTTACTCAATATTTTTTCATCCTTTTAATAAGAAGTTAACATCTGTCTCCTACAAACATTTCTAACTTCTCTCATTACACATACTAGAAAATCACTTACCCAATAAAATGTTATAACCAAGAAAAAAAAAAAAGGAGGGGGGAAGGACTGAGGATGCCTCCAGCTTGAGTCTCAGCTTGCATACAAGTATATGCAAGTTCAAGATTGCCAGAGGCATGTTTGCATGAGGACTGAGGAGAATCTGGGAAGAGACCTCATCAAAAGGGAGTAAAGAATCTGGCATGCCAAGCTTGATCCAAGAAAAAGGCATCAGTCATCAAGGAGTGGACTGATTGTGAATAAAGCATGGGTTTATAAGTATCCCCTTATAATTTCTCACTGGACTCAAGGGCAAGTCCTCTCACTTGAATAAACACGAAAGGGCTCTTGCCCTACAAGTTTACAAGAATATGGGCATCAGCATTACTTCACAGATACCTGTAGAGTAATGAATTGAAGATAAAAGGGGAGAGAGACTTGTCCTTCCTCACTGTACAATAATAGAGCAGAGCTATGTGTGGTCCATGGACTGTTGCCAGTCTGTGAACTGGTCTATAATGAGATAAGGAGCTTGATTCAGATTGTAAATCAACCATGTTAATGAGAACACTGTTGAATTCAGTTGACATTTTTCTATTGATGGTAGCCAGGCTTTCTTCTCAGAAAAAAAAAGGAACTGTGTTCCTTTATATTTTGGTAGGATCTCCTTACTTTTGGAAACAAAACAGTTTGTGGACTTGTTATTTTGAGAAATACTAATAGAGAACCATGTGATTTTGTCATCTTTGGTGTTCCAGAACACTGCTTAGAATAGCAGAAGATAATAGTCCTAGTAGGTGTACTAAACAGGGAACTTATATTGGAGAAAGAGGCATAGCAGTTCCCAATGAGAATTGTGGTACATTGCAGCAGTGAGAGTATCAAGTAAGTTTGGACTGGTTTGTGGATGTGTGAAATATCTCTGATATGGTTTGAGGAGTATTTTATAGTAATATAAAGTAATATATGAGGAGATAAGTACAAGAATCAGTGGAATATGGGTTAGTGCTGTGGCTTTTTGTAACCACAGATGACAGAGAGCCCATGATTTCACATCTTCTCCAAATTTAAGTACGTCATCTTAACATTGGTTTATAGCAGCAAGGGATGCCCAGATGACGCAAAAAAATGTATACAATTTTTTAATAAGAAGGTGAAGACAGAAACAGATAAGATGGATGAAGAGAGGAGCAGTGAATGATTAGAGTAGCTAATGAATAAATGAAAGATGGCAAACAAATTGAGAAAGAAAAATATTAGAAGAATTAAAAAACAAGGAGATGGGTATTGTATATATCCTCCAAAGTCTACATATTTTCAACAAAGCATCTTACTTTTTTCTGTAGGAATATATATTTGCTATTTTCATATGCATACTATCATTGAATAAAAACAGAGCCTGGGCATTTCATAGTAATTACTAAATATTTAAATTTCTATATTTAAGAATGGTAAGATTTTGATAAACTCACACATTACACCAAAATCAATTGACATTACTGGAAAACTATCTTTAGAACTTGAAGGAGTAAGAATACACATACACACACATATATACACGCACATGTCTTCTGCTTCTAAGTTCAAGAAAACTTCCTGAAGAGTAACTAAATGCCCAAATTTTCAATTGTGGCCAATATTGTGTATATCCGAGTGTCAACAAGGCAGGGAAATTCTTAGGAAGAAGTTCTTCCATATCATCAGTGTCACCTTCATCATTAACAAAGGGCATTCATTAAGTGGCTATAACAAAAATGGTTTATATGCAACATCCGTCCTCTAGGAATACCTACAAATTAACACATAAGTGAAAATGTGAGTGAAATCTTGTGCATTTACATGAAAAATTAAAAACTGAATTAAATCTGTGATTATCAGCCATTAGGTTTTGTGTGTACCATTACATCTATGGAGTATCTGGCAAATAGTAAGTATCAAATAAATGTAATTGGAGGGACAAATAAATTTGGATAGTTGAGCTGAGTGGACAAAGGAGATTAAGAATTCTGGGGTGAGGCAGGTCAGCCTTACAAAGTCCTCATTCCCTCCTCTTAGATAGCCTAGTGTGACCCTAATTGTACCTTTGTTTGCTGAGCTCTAACATCCCTGAAGATGATCATGGTTGTTTCCCTGGGCCATTTGGTTAGAGTTAGCATTTTTGTGCATGTGGATCAAGCTGCTGATGCTTACTTTTTCAGTTACCTGAGATTAGGGCACATATTGGAAAGCAGAGTTGAACAATGATGGTATCTCAGAGACCCATTTAGCTCAATCACCTCATTTTGTAGCTGAAGGTTAAGAACTAACAAATAATTTTGATTACTGACTCATTATATAGATGCCTTTTCACTTCCAGTATATTATGAAATAGTCAAAGTTTATTATTTGAAAGCATTGAAACTGGCTAGATCAACCTCACCCTAGTAGTTGGTCATTTCCAACTAAAAACCCACCATTGTGATGATTATTCCAAGTTGATCTCACCTTTGTATAAGGTCATTTCTATTGAAATGTAGCCAGTCTACTCTTCCTTCTTTGAAATCTAGAAGAAAACCCTTATTACTGACTCCTGTTCTGTACCTCCCATCCCCAGATGCCTTGTGATAATGATTGTGTTGTGATTGTAATAACCTTATGACTCACCCCCATTTTGTGATCCCCCCATCATGTTCAGCCCCTTAATGTTTACTAATGAAGAAACCTGAGCCAGCCCCACCCCAATTATTTATTAGCAGAAATTGTTAAGCCTGGATATTATACAAACGTCAGGATTACTGCAGTTCCAGGAGGCAGATTTGGGGGCCCTCAGAGCACTGACCTCTGTTGCTATGCACAAGCAAATAAACTCTTTCTCTCTCCAAATCCCCAGTGTCTCAGGAATTGCTCTTTAAAGTGCATAAGGTGGAAAGAACCTGGTATCAATTTTATAAAGGAGAAAACTGAGGTCAAGAATGACAAACTGAATTGCCCCAAATCATTGTCCTGATTTCTTTGGGCTGCACGTTTGCTCTGAAGAGTTGCTCCTAAAGGATGATCTAGTCTTCCTCCCAGAAACTCTGCTAACCGCCATCTACAGAGTGATCAGATCAGATTGTCTATGCAACATTCAAAGTGGCTGGCTACATAAAACCATTGCTCATTTGCTTAGTTTCAAATCCACTCTTCACTTATTTAGTATATTCCAATATGACTGACAACATACCACTTCTGTCCTGCTCAGCATGGTTTTATAGTTTGGCAACTTGCCAATTGACTCCTTCCATTCTCTTTTTACAATCTGAATTTGCAAATGTTTTCTGACTTACCATTAGGCCCTAGGAATCTTTTTGTACTCTCTCACCATCTGGGGAACAGCAACTGCGACACAAATATCAATCATTATTGATTTCCATGCTGGTAGAGGGTCCAGGAGACTAGGCACATTTAGGGCTGAATCCATCCTTCTTTTCTGCCATGATCCCTGTAAGCCATCTTACTTTTATATCTCTTTGCAATATAGTTTAATATACCTGGCTTCTGGGTAAGTTTATGAACAAAGCACTGAGAGCAATTAACATTTGAATGAAAGCTACCTGCAGATTTCCTTATTTAACATCTGTTAAATGGAACTATTTGTCTGCTACAAACTTCAGACTGGTGGTTTAGTGTACCCAAATGGGAATTTCAATGCACACATACAAGTGGGGATTAAAGGAATTGAATAGCATAAATCAATTTGCATTTTTTTTAAAAAAGTAGGCAGTAATCCAGTGACTATTGAGGAAAGGCCCAGAGAGATGACTGAATATATGATAGATCAGGAATGCCCAAATATATTTCATTATTTAGTGGTCCCAGCTCTCTTTGCTAAACCAAGAATTGACTGTGATTTCCTGGATAATCTAAACCAAAAAGAACAGAAAAGTAACATCTTCTCTTATAAGTCTCATTAGCTATTATCAATTCCCACATTTTAAATTTGCCTTTCCATTAAATGCTGTTCCAAATGTGTTACCCATACAGATAGTCTCAAAACACATATTTACCAGGGATATGTATGTGCCCACAAGACACTTTGGGCATATGAATGTGTTCAAGTGTTCATGGGGCATTGTCATGGTGGGTGGAGAGTAACACAATAACTGAAAGAATATCGAATTCCCATCCTAGGGACCTCTGCCAAATTCTCTAATGGGACAGCCAGAATCTCCCAAGTACAGGGAAAGTGACTAGTGAAGGAGGATGAATCATTGATGGGCCCTTGATATTGATGACTGTATTTATGAGTCTTTACTTTTGAAATTGAAACTTAGCCTAGTATTATAGGATGCCTAAGAGTTACCTCCTGAGACCCTCCTTGTTGCTCAAATGTGGCCTCTCTCTAAGCCGAATGTAGCATATAAATGTATTACCTCCCCCCTAGCATGGGACATGACTCCCAATGATGAGCCTCCCTGGCACTGAGGGATTACTACCAAGTGCCAACTAGCAATGCAACTGGAAAAAGACCTTGACCGAAAGGGGGAAAGTGTAAAGACAAATGAGTTTACTCACTTCAAGGTGAGTTGGGAGGTCATTCCAGAGGTTACACTTATGTATGTCTCAGCAGGATCTCATCTACTGCCAAAGAAAATATTGCCTCAAATAGCAGGGCTCCTGAGGGCTCTGGAGATATCCAGACACTATAAGTGGGGCAGACAGCTCAGAAGTTTGGTGCCCTGTAAGTGGGACCCACTTTGGAATTTATGCTCCCCAGTGTGACAGAGTTGGACTCAGTTGTAGTTTCCCTACATAAGGCTCTTCTGCCCCTTCTATTTGAACCTATATTTAGTACTAGAATTGATAGTTGTATGTCCAAGAGACTGAAATCTTTGGGCTGTTCATGTGCCATTTGTGCCCTGAATCTCAACAGAGTTGCAACACCTACTCTACAGTTCATTGGACTCACCCAGAACAACGAACAAAGAGATCATGATGGACAATGACCATCCCAAGGAACAGAGAGGGTCTGCAACTGCAAGCAAGATAGTCTCATCCATCTGCCCCATGAAATCTTAGCCTCCTCTCAATTAGAGGCAGAGTGAGCATCACCATCCCAGAATCCTCAGAATTGGGGAATGAACGATGGACTAGAGTAGACTTACTGGTATTCTATGATAGACTTATTGGGATTCTAGCAATGGAAGAACTTTTATCATTGATGTAGAGGCAGTGGCAACTGGAGATTCTGAGGGGAGTGAGAGGGAAAAATAGGTATAATATGGGGGCATTTTCAGGACTTGGGAATAGTCCTGAATGACATTGCAATGACAGATACAGGCCATTATATATCTTGTCATAACTTACAAAATTGTGCGAGAGAGAATGTAAAGTACAATGTAAACTATAAAACACACTTAGTGGCAATGCTCCGAAATGTGTACATCAATTGTAACAAATGTACCACACTAATGAAGGATGTTGTTAATGTGGGAAAATGTGAGAAGGGTAGGGAGCAGGGCATATGGGAATCTCCTATATCTTTTATGTAATGTTTACATAATCTAAGTACCTTAAAAAATTAAATAAGTATATATATATATATATATATATATATAAAAGATACTTTAGGTTTTGAATTATTTGGAAATAGTGATACTCAAATAAATCAAATACTAAAACCAAAGTATTTAGGATCAAACTTTGGCCCTATATTAAGTGATTTATATGTATTATATCTTTTAATTCTTTTGATAACTCACAAAAAGTGCAACTGTTAAATACACGTTTCAATTCTAGAGGATGAAGCACAGAGATCTTACAGAACTTGTTCATGGTCACAGAGCTAATAGGTTGGTAAAGCCAGTATTTACATAGTCTGACTTTGGAGCCTTAGTTTTCAAACCTACAAAGTAGTTCAATCTCCTTTCTGTGTTTTTCTGGTTGACAATGTCATTGTGAAGGGGAAACTGAAAGGAAAATGGAAATGTA
The DNA here is from genome assembly GCA_026826555.1 of Tolypeutes matacus. NCBI lineage: Eukaryota > Metazoa > Chordata > Mammalia > Cingulata > Chlamyphoridae > Tolypeutes > Tolypeutes matacus. Next base: position 53,384,469 of record JAKSZT010053887.1, read on the forward strand.
TACTCAGACTTCAGTAATGGTTTACTGCTTGTATTTTGTGGCTTAATGTCAGGGACCTATTGTAATAGAGAGAAGAGTTGTGAGAAACTGTCTTCATTTGCATAACCTGTCCCACTGGGCTCTCTCCACTACTTGCAGGTCTTGTTTTTCCTTGGCTTACACCTCTGCTGATCCCTTCAACTGCTATGGAGGATGTTATTTGTAAGACTTCAATAACTGAGAATTAATGCCTTTTGGGAAAATCATTTTTATCTTTTTTTCCCCATGAAAGTATCCAATGGAGTTCCTACCCAATCTACACCACTCATATGTAAATGATACAAATTCTATTTAGCAAGATACACATTTATGCAAATTATCTGATATTGCATTTACCATTAATATTATTTACTTTTTTTGTTTTCAGGGATTTTTTAAAAAAAGTCATTCATCATTATAGGGGCATGGAAGAGTCTTAATGCATTCTTACTACAGTTACCAATATCTGAATTATAAATGAAAAAAATGTATTTTTATACATCATGAGTATTGAAGCTTATTTTGTTTTATTCTGGCATGAAAAATCCGTAAATAAAGCAGTAATAGCAAATGCTTCAATTTAATTAATGCCACAACTTTATATACAAAAGCAATTTATATCCTAGCCACAGAACTACACTGTAACAAACATCCAGTAGTAGAGCTTTAAGGTTTAATGCAGTGATATTAATGGAATGTTTTCTCCCACACTGTTATTCTTTAGAATATTTGATTCCTGTCATATATAACCTTCAGTTTAACCAACATTAAATGAATAATGAATAATGGAAGTCAAAGACTTCTTTATTTAAAATGCAAAATACCTCTTAATGAATAAAAACATAAAATTGTGTGTGAAGCAATAAAACATTAAAAAGTTTTTAGCAATATACTGTTGCTGTATATTATTTTCTACAGGATCTAACCAGAAGCTGAATAATTTACCTTGGGAATAACATCATAGAATTCCTTTGAACAAAGGCTGAGAAGTTGAAATTATTGGATATCTGCAAACAGCATTATTGTCAGAAAAAGGCAAAAGAAATTGATAAGTCAGAATTCTATCTTCTCCTATGTTTGATAAGAGAGAAAAAAAATAAAACTCTCTTTTAACTCTGATATTGGATTAAGGTTTTTTAATATTTCCCCCAAAATATATAGACTGATGCAACTTGATTTTAATTAAATAGCCTCATCTTTTAGTTGTAGAGCAGAAATTCTAAAGTGCTTAAAGATGAATTAATGAATTGCTCCTCAAAACAATCACTTGAGGAAGGAAGGGTATGTGTTAATTTTACAGAAGGGAAAATAGAGACTCAGGTTTGTTGAATTTCCCATAGTAGCAAGTTTAGAAGTGACTGAAAAGGAGGGCTGGTTGGTTTGTTAGCACTTAGAGAGATTAGCTATTATCTTGAGATGAAAATTCTAGCCAAATGCTTTGGGGGAAGTGAAAAAAGGAGTTATCAGTGTAATGGAAGAGAAAAAAAATGATCAGGATGTAGGGGAAAAAACCCACAGTTATTTAAAAATTCAAAAATGCTTGTTGATGGGAAGGTTCATGGTAAAGCAAGGTTAATATTGGGTTTTCTTATTAAGTTGTGTTGTAAAAGGGTGGAGTGGATGGGAGAATCTGAACACTCATCACCACATACAATGGAAAACAATGGAGTAAACCTACATTAGGAGTGGGCTAACTGTTCTGGCGATGTTGACTACCCATATTCCTACTTTTGATTCCATAAGGGACAAAAATGATTGCTTGATGCCTGACTCTTTTGTGTAAAAACGTAAGTAAAGAATGACTTTGGTCTCCTCTCAATGAACTATACTAAGGTAAACTGAATCATTATAGTTAATTCCTAATGACATTTTTATATGATAATTATACATCCATGCCCTTTGCCATGTGATTTCACAACATGAACCACTAGAGTAGGTGGGATATATCTCCCCACCTGATTGATGTTGAACTTGGCCACATGACTAGCTAAGGACAATGTAATGATGACAAAAAGGAAAGTGGCCAGTTTGGGGCCCAGACCTTGAAAGACATCCTGTGTTTTATCTCACACTCTTATGGTCTTGCCAGTGTCCATGAGAAAACCTTGTAGGAACTGATCCATAGGAGAAAGAGACATATAGTGCTTACTCGAACCTAATCCACTGTCTGGTTCTAAACCAACCCAATCAGAGCCAAGCTCATGAAAGCCGATTAAAAAAAAAAAACACAGAAAAGAAACACTTGTTGTTGTCAGTCATTAGGTTTGGGAATTTTGTTATGTAGCATTGTTGCTGCAATAACCAGGTAATATAATCACAATCTAACTAGTATTCCAAGATAGAAACTTGGGCATCATAACATTCATTTCAAGGGAAAATCACATCATGGTTTTTAAAAATATATGATCATTATAAAAATTGTTTGCAATAAAGAAAACAAGGATGCAAGTAAAAACAAACAAACAAACAACGAAAAACACGATTTCCCACCACCATCCCAAAGAAATGGCTGAACTATTTTCCAAAGTGGCTGTGTCATTTTATATTCCATTCAACAATGTATGAGTGTTCTTGTTTCTCCACATTCTCACCAATATTGGTTATTGTCTATCTTCTTGTTTGTAACCATTCAAGATGGTATGATGTGATATCTTCTAATGACTTCAATTTGCACTTACTGAACGATTGATGAAGAACATATTTTCACATGCTTATTAACCTTTCATATATCTTTTATGGTAAAATGTCTATTCAAATGTTTTGCCCAAGTTTTAATTAGAGTATATGTACTTTAATTACTGAGTTTTAAAAAACATATATTTTGAATATAAGTCCTTTTTCAGATATGAGCATTGCAAAAATTGTCCCCTAGTCTGTGGATAGCCTTTTCATTTTCTTAATGATTTCTTTGAAGTACTAAAGTTTTTTTTTTGTTGTTGTTTGCTTGTTTTCAATTTTGATGAAGTACAATTTAATGAGTACATTTTAAAAGATCATGGTTTTGGTGTTGTATGTAAGAAATCATTGTCTAGTTCACCGTCACAATAATTTTCTTCTATATCTACTTCTAAAGTTTTATAGTTTAGTTTTATAGTATAATTTATTTATTGTTTATAGAGGTTTACATTTAGGTCTGATCCTTTATATATGGTGTGAGGTAAGGGTCTAATTAATCTTTTACACACATAGATATCTAGTAATCTTAGAACCATTTGTGGAAAAGATTTTCATTTTCTATTGAATTGCCTAGGCACAATTGATGAAAATCAATTAGCTAGAAACATAAGGGTTTATTTCTGGACTGTTGAGTCTGTTTAATTAATCTATATCCTTATGTCAGTACCACACTGTTTTGATTTCTGTAGACTTATAGTACATTTTGAAATTGAGAAGCTCTTTTTATTTCATGAATCAAATTTGCCTTTTAATATTCAAGTAAAATTTTGAATATTTTCTTCTCTGTATAGTCAGTCTGTCTCTGACAATTTTTCTTCTCTTTATCTGGCATTTTTCTTTAAAAAAAAAAAAGGTTTCTTAGAATATCTGTTAATCATTGGTTGTAGGCTCATGTTTAAAGTTGAACAATTAAAACGATGTTTGGAGAATCTTTGTGCATTGTTGTGTGAATGCAAAATGGTGGAACTGCTGTGGAAAACTGTTTGGTAATTCCTAAAAAGTTAAAGAGAATTACTTTATAACTCATGACTCACTAATTCCACTCTTAGGTATATACTCCAAATAATTAAAAGCAAGGACTCAGCTACTTCTATGCCAATTTCATAGCATCGTTATCCACAAAAGCCAAAAGTCAGAAACAACCCAAATGTCCACCAACTGATGAATGGATAGTAAATGTGGTATATACAAGCAATGGAATATGATTCAGCATAAAAAGCAATGTAGTTCTGATACATGCTACAACATGGATGAAACTCTAAAGCATTATGGTAAATGAAACAAGCCACAAAACTCCACAAATATTATATGATTTCACTTATATGAAATATCTAAAATAATAAAATCATAGAGACAGAAAGTAGCTTATAGATTATCAGGGACTGGGGTTGGGGGAGGAGGGACTAGGTAGTTATTGGTTAATGGATACCAAGTTTTGTTTGAGGTTTGGTTTCCTAGGCTGTTCAAAGCAAATACCATGAAATGGCGTTGTTTAAATAATGGAAATTTATTTGCTCATGGTTAGAGTCTGGGAAAATGTTCAAATCTAGTCATCATATGGGTGATGCTTTCTTCCTGAAGACCAGCTGCTGGCGATCCCAGGCTCCTCTGCCCGTGGCAAGGCATATGGCGGTGTCTAATGGTTTCTCCCTTCATTGCTTTCAGCATCTTGCTTCCATGGCTTTCTCTCTCTTGTGTCTGAATTCATTTCCCTTATAAAGGGATAGGATTAAGTAATAGGATTAAGACCCATCTGGAATGAGGTGGGTCACACCCTAACTGAAATAGCTTTCATCAAAAGGTCCTACTCACAATGGGTTTACACCCAACAGGAATCGATTAACTTTAAGAACATGTTTTTCTAGGGGTACAAACAGTTTCAAACCATGAGAGAGGTAATAAAATATTTTGTTAATAGATGGTGGTGATGATAGCACAACATTGTAAATGTAATTAATGCCATTGAACTGTATGCTTAAAAATGGTTAAATGATAAAATATATGTTATGCATATGTCACCACAATAAAATTTAAAAATAATAAAATGTGTAGCTCCCCCCCGACCCCTACGGGGAAAAAGCTGTCTTGAAGCTCTAAACATGTAGATGAGACTTATGGACTTTGAGCTTCATTGTGGGGTGACATTTTATTTGCAGTCACTGTTTGGAAGTAGGTTAGGGAGTTCCTTATAAAATCATAGAAATCATTTATTATTATTTTTTAGAATTATCCATTTTATATAGAGAAATCTGTCACTAAGCTTTTAAGTGAAGAAGCAGAGGAAGGATGAAGAAAAGATAAGATGTCTTGACAATTGGAAACACAAATTATAGAAATGAGTTATTCCTATTTGAAGAAACACAAGTATAATGTGGACAACAGGGATAATATAAATTTCTTTCTTTTTGCTTCAAGTTTTCAAATAATCACTTATTTTTATTTCAAATCTCCCCAAAACATATTGTGTTCTTTTGCTCTCTAATGGCAGACTACTTTGCTGTAAATTCTGGCTCTGCCACATCCTTTCTGAACGAGGGTGAGTGCTCTCTATGCCTCAGTTTTGGCATCTGAAAAAATGAGAATAATAATAGTCTTCTCCTCTTTTCTTCTCTCTCCATCCTACATCCATTGAGCTCCCTCTCTCTCCTCCATCCTTCCTTTCTGAGAACCTTTTTTTGAGTTCCATTTAAAACTCTTTTTTTGTACTGTTGTAGAGTTTTCTATTTCAGAAGCACCGATAATGCCATCTCTGGTCATATTTTTCTGCCTTTCAGGTCTGCTAGTTTAGTATTGATTGCCTTAAGTGCTGTCTTTCTCATCTGCATTTGCAGGGTTTACACCAAGCATTTTTGATAAATCACTAAATTGACTTTTCCATTTCTTGCTATTTCTAATGTATTTAGGTGTTCTGTAAACAAGTAATTTTGCTTCCGATGAACTACAACCTCCCTATGCATGTCATTCTGTGGTTAGAACATCTTTACATTGAGTAGTGCACTTCCATAAACGTTCTCATTAGATTGTTCTATAGCTCAAAGTGCTTTTAGGGAATCTCCTTTGTTCTAAGGGCTATATTTTCTAGGCCTGAAAATTACATTCGAATAATGTATTTTCATTTATTTGCTTTAGCCCATTTGCAAGAGTGTGGCACCATTTCTTGTATACTCTAACAGCACTATACAGGTCTTCCCTTAGCTTCACTATAATCTAGGGAACTTCTTGACTAACCACTTTACTATATATAAATCATGTGCCCATTGCCACTTACCAAAAAATTACTGTTTGAGTGCTGGGTATTTCACATTCTATCTATGCCTGAGGGGTAGGCCTTGTGAAGACGCTGCAGAGTTGTGCTTAGGTTAAAATAACCAGGATCTATGTTTATGCATAGGATATGATTATACCCTATTTCAGAGCTCTCAGTGCTTTGTTGAGAGGTATATTCCACTTTGTTCATTCATTTCATTCTTCTATTATGAAATTTTACTTCTGTGAAATAGTTATTTTTTATTTCCTCTCTTTTATTTGTTTCTCTCCATATGTTGTTTCTTTCATGCAACAGGATACCCAGTTGGTTTGCCTCTCCAGATTTGAGGATAACAGTGAGAAGTATCGTTATTTTTTTCTGATTGATATGTAACAGAGGTTTGGAACAATACAGGATGCTTTATATATTTGCCCCTTTGTTCTACCCCAGAAATTTTGGTTTCTCCCTTTGACTGCAACTTTTTGAATATTATGATATTAGGTAGTACCCCCTTTCCCTGTTTGCTTTCTATTGATTTTATGTATATAAATTTCTAAACTTAAGCACACACACCCCTATATACATACATATATATGTGTGAGAGTATGTGTCTCTTTCTCTAAATATCTATCTATATATACATACACATACACATACATATATGTACACACACATATATAGAGTGAGAGAGTTATTGCTGCACTGGCTTATTTTATTAGGTATTTGGAAATGGAGATTTTGTGAGATAATTAGATTTAACCATTTAAACCACATGTTTTTGTAGGTATTACTTTTAACTTGCCTCTTTCTGTCTGCACTCATATCCAAGAAATTATCTGTAAAATAATTTTGTGGTTAATTTTACCTCCTAAATGACTCTAAAACCCATCTACTTTTCTTCAACTTCACTGTCACTCATTACTCTAGTTTAGTAATATCTTCCCTTTCCCCCTGTTACCAAAGTAGCACCTTAAAACCTGCCTTTCTCGGCTTGCTTTCATTTCACTCCATTTCCCACAATTCAACCAGAGTGATTTTTATAAAACAAAAATCTAATTATGCCTTTGCCCTGATTAATGCCCTCCAGTGGCACTCTTTGCTCTTAAGAGAAAAACCAAATTGCTTAACATGGTTTGTGAAATCTTACACATTCTCCTACTCATGCTACCAGCTTTTTACTTATTTATCTATTTTATGGTTAATTGATTAAAAAAAATTAATTAGAGAAATTATGGATTACATAAAAATCATGTAAAAATATAGTGTTCCCATATACCCATTCCCTTATTATCACTTTCCATCAGTGTGACATCTTTTTACAATTGATGAAAGAATATTATAATTTTACTATTAAATATACTCCATTGTTAACCTTACGGTGTTCCTTTCCCCCAAATACCACCCTATTATTAACTCTTTGTACTAGAGCAGTACATTTGTTACAATTCATGAAAAAACATTTTTATAATTTTACTATTAACTATAATCCATCATTTACATCCATATCCAAAACTTTACAATCAATCAACCTAAATAGAAATTCGGTACAAATTAAGCATTAACTCCCACATTCCCCAGCCCAGTCCCTGTGAACTTATTGTCTAGATCTAAGTCTATGAGCTTGCTTTTTCCAATTATTTCATATCAGTGAAATTACACAATATTTTTCCTTTTGTGTCTGGCTTATTTCACTCAACATAATGCCTTCAAGGTTCATCCATGTTGTCTCATGGACCAGAACTTCATTCCTTTTTAATGCTTAATAATATTCCATTGTAGTATATACCACATTTTGTTTATCCATTCATTGGTTGATAGACATTGGGCTGCTTTCCTCTTTTAGCAATTGTGAATAATGCCACTATGAAACCAGTGTGCAAATATCTGTTCAAATCCCTGCTTTCAATTCTTTTGGGTATATACCTAGTAGAGGGATTTCAGGGTCATATAGCAATTCTATAGTTAGTTTTCTGAGGAACTACCAAACTGTCTTCCATTTTACATTCTCACCAGAAATGAAAGTATATTCCTATTTCTCCACATCCTTTCCAACAGTGGCAATTTTCTGTTTTTTGTTTTTTTTTAATAGTAGCCATCCTAGTAGGCATGAAATGGTATCTCATTTGTGATTTTGATTTGCATTTCCCTAATAGCTAATAATGTTGAGTATCTTTTCATATGCATTTTAGCCATTTGTATATCCTCTTTGGAGAAATTTCTATCTGAATCTTTTGCACATTTTAAAAATAGAATGTTTGTCCTTTTATTGTTGAGTTGTAGGATTTCTTTATACATTATGGATGTTAAACTGTTATTGAATATGTGGTTGAAAATATTTTCTCCCATTGACTAGGTTGTCTTTTCACTTTCATGATAAAGACTTTAGATGCACAAAAGTTTTTAATTTTGATGAGATAAAATTAGAGTTTTATCTATTTTTCCTTTTGTTACTTGTGGTTTCGGTGTAAAGTCCAAGAAACCGTTGCTTAACCTCAAACCTGAAGATGCTTCCTTACATTTTCTTCTATGAGTTTTATAGTCCTGGTTCTTATATTTAGGTCTTCAGTCCATTTTGAGTTCCTTTTTGTACATGGTGTAAGATAGGGATCCTCCTTCATTCTTTTGCATATGGATATCCAGTTCTCCCAGCACCATTTATTAAAGATACTATTCTTTCTCAATTGAGTGGACTTGGCAGCCTTGCCAAAAATCAATTGGCCATAGATGTTAGTGTCTATATCCAAATTCTCATTTTGATTACATCTCAAATAGATTTCATGTATCTACTCTTTGCCAGTACCAGGCTGTTTTGATCACAGTAGCTTTGTAATAAGTTTTAAAGTGAAAAACTGTGAATCCTCCAACTTCATTCTTCTTTTTCAAGATTGTTTTTGCTATTCAGGGCTCATTTCCCTTCCAAATAAATTTGATAATTGGCTTTTCCTTTTTTTTTTGCGAAGTAAGGTGTTAAGATTTTTATTGAGATTGCATTGAATCTGTAAATCAATTTGGGTATAATTGATATTTTAGCATTGTTTAGTCTTCCAATCCATGAAAATGGAGTTGGAGCAGAATTAGTATGAATTCCTCTTGGAATATTTGGTAGAATTCACCTGTAAAGCATCTGCCCTGGCATTTTTTTGTTGGGTGGTTTTTGATGACTAATTCAATCTCTTAACTTGTAATTGGTCTGTTGAGATCTTCTGTTACTTCTAGGGTTAGTGTAGGTTGCTCATATATTTCTAGGAACTTGTCCATTTCATCTAGGTTGTCTCATTTGTTGGCATTCAGTTTTTCATCATGTCCTTTCATTATACTATTTATTTCTGTGGAGTCAGTAGCAATATTACCTTCTCATTTATGTTTTTTTGTTATTGTTATTTGTGTCTTTTTTTTTTTTTATCAGTCTAGCTAAGGGTTTTTCAATATTATTGATATTTTCAAAGAACGAACTTTTCATTTTGTTAATGTTCTCTGTTGCTCTTTATTCTCTATTTCATTTATTTCTTATCTAATCTTGGTTAGAGTCTTAGGATGTTGAACCACAATGACAAGGGAAGAGTACATTTTTCCCTCATGAGAAGGCAGCTATGGATAGTTTCCATTAGAAGATAGCTAAAAAGAATGATAGTTGGGTTATTAATTGAAGTGAGAAATTGGATATTAGAGAGGAGGCTTAAGGGCATGTTTATGTTAGTAGATAGAAATGTAAAAATTAAACTTATAGCCCTGAAAACTGCAAAGAATAATAAGGTCCTCAAATCCAATGACCATTGTTTATGTGACTCAAATTAAATAAATTGTATACCACTTATATTAGTCAGGGTTCTCTCGGTAAACAGAATCAATAGGAGATATCTGTCAATAATATGAGATTTTAAAAGAGTCTCTCACATGACTGTGGGTATGCAAAAGTCCAGGTTCCACAGGCAAGCTACAAACCAGGGGCTCCAATGAAAGTCTGATGAAAGGTCCTTGATGAGTTTCTGGGAGAAGATGGCTGTCCAACAAGCTGGAAAATTCTCTCTGAATGTTGAAATCACTTCCACTTTTAAGGCATTCAACTGATTGGATAAAAGCGTCATCCATTGATGATACAATTTCCCTGACTGATGCAGATGTAATAAGCCATCCACGAGTAAACTCACTGGTGGCCAAAGTCCATAAATGCTCTTGTATTACAATTAGCCCAGTGCTTGCTGGACCAAACACCTGGACACAATTACCTGGCCGAGTTGACACATTAGCTTAACAATCACACCACTATAAATAGTGTTTTCCTGAAGTTCCATGTTGGTTTGAACTCAGGATGATGGGTAATATAACAGACTTTAAGGCCTCAACTAATATTGTTAAATATTAGTTGATAGTAGTAGTTATGGAGGACATTGTCATCATTATCACCATCATCATAATAATAAAAATGATGATACTTGCCATGTACCAGGAATTCTGCATACATTAATCTTAATCTTCAACACCCTGTGTGATAGTTTATTCATCAATCAATAGAAACAACTGAGGCTTGGAATGTCAGGTGAAGTTCACAGGACACACCTAGTAGGACAGAATGATTAAAATCCTCTTCTGTGCAAACCAGTATTCTTTTCACAAGAACATATTCAAGGACTATGTCATGAGAGAGCCTGTTTGTCTTCTCTGAAATAAATCAGTGCCAAAGTGAGAGAGTATAAACCAATGCCTGATATAAGTATGTACTCAATTAATGCTTGAAAGAATTAATAAAGAAATCATCTAGCGTTTTTTTATAAACAACATTGACTTTACCATTCATCAATTTAATTTTAAATCTTTTTAAATCCATATTTATGTTTGTTCATACATCCATCTTCACTCTTTAGCCAGTGGTTCTCAACCAAGGGTGATTTTACCCCCCCGGGGGTATTTGGCTACTTCTGGAGACATTTTTGATTTCCACAACTAGAGGGGTAGAGTGTGTGCTGTGGCATCTAGTGAATGGAGGTCAGGGATGCTACTAAATATAGGATAATGTACATGACAGACCCACACAACAAAGAGTTATCCAGCCCAAAATGTCAATATTGCTGATTTGAAGAAATCCTCCTCTTTAGTTAAGGCATTAAGAATCCTGAGAAGAAAATAAAAATACCCCTGCATGGTATAATAAAAGTTATTTGTGCTTTCTGTTCCTTTATTATTATTTTACATTCTTTTCTGCTTTGCTTGAGCTAAATTGAGTTCTCTGATTCTTAAAATAACACAAAGCTTTATGTTTTCATATTGCTATTTTTGTATCACCATGATTTCATTTGATTTTTTGCCAACCTTATAACTCTTATCAAAATGCTTTTTCATATTTCAATTCAGAATCACTAAATTTGACTATAATGATTCTGTTTAGAGATTGGGCTGTGAAACAAAGGGCACGCTGGAGGGACCATTAAAGGTATGCTTGCTCCATACGTGTGCCACAAATTGGGGCCTTCACTTATGGTCAATACTGACTACTCATTTTATTATTTTACTTATCCCATTTTTTAGTATCCCTGGCACCAAAATATATACAAGGGAAATTAGAGAATATATTTTGGAGGCATGCATGATGGCAGGAAGCCCAGAATTTGTGGTGATTAACTGATGCTGCAGAGGTCACCAAAAAGCTGGCAATCAAGCACAATGACCCTCTTTGGCCAGCTGTAGTAAGTGTCACTTTCATCTACAGTTACTCTCGGGGGTAGGATATGGAATGGCTTATAAAATAATAGAAATAACTTGAAAATATTTTTCTCCTTTTCACATGCAAAAATCTTATTGCTACATTTGTGGCTAACACTTATACTCATCTTCTAGATCAGGTTTTCTTGGCCAGAGAAAGTTTTTTTTTTTTAAGGATTTTAGTTAAAATCATATGCATTTTCATTTCAAATAAGAAAAATATCAAGCACCAGAATAATATATAGTTTACTAACTGATTAGAGATTTTTAAAATGTCAAAAATGTAGCACTAATACACTGTAGGAGATTAAAAAATAATAAAACTAAGCTAAAACTTCTATTAAATGCTAAGGAATATGTTATGCCATGCTTGATTGGGGTCACAGAGTGAACTATGCATAAGAAGCCTCAATTTAATGTGTGGAACAAAAGGATATGAGACTGATTGGTCAAAAAACACGATAATTTCATCTTTATAAATCCAATTCTGAGAGAGTCATTATATAAAGGAGCTGGATAAATCCTTATTTTACTTATAAAAGAGATTCAACATAGAGATAAGACTATTTCCTCCTTGACAAACAGTAATGAGGAAATAAAATAGATATACAGCAAATAATTATATGACTATCATTTAAAGGTATAGGCTAACCTACCAAGATTGGCTAATGAGCCTCAAATGTGTTCAAGTTTCCATAGAAGATGGTATCATAGAAGATATGAAGATGAATAAGACATATTCTCTGCCCAATAAGACTATTAGATAAAATAAAAGAGATATGTATACATGGAAGTATCTTAATGACTCAGGAAGTAATTGTAAATAGGTAAGATGTATTGTTTTTACTTGAAGTTCCTGTAGAGACAGTAGGCTTTTATTTTAAGTTAATGTTACTGCACATAATGGGCTTTAACTTCAGGGAGGATGGGGTCTCCTTGGCCTCAGTTTTCATGAGTTTAGAATTGGAATAAAAATACCTTCTGCAAGTACCTTGCAGGCTATTTGAAGGGCCAAAAAAAATAAAGTACATGAGTAAACTGCTGAGGGCTATAGATGTAAGTGATCTTTGTGGTATGAAGAACTGAACTCCTTAGCAAATGGAAAGTCAGTGCCCATTCTGCCCCTGTTGACTAATTTAGTCTGTTCAATGACTTTCTTGAAAATTCTCTGTCTTTTCAAATCCTTCAATTCTAATTTACAAATTTCACTTCTTGATGTATTTCTTAATGTTGTAAAAGGTGTAACTTAGTGAAACAGAGTTCAGTCTGTCTGGTTAGGAATTTCTTTTCTGAATGAGCTATTACAATCAGCTCAATAAAGGTCAAAGGAAAAATGAGTCCTGGTGCAAGAGACACATATACTATGTGTATTCTAAGTCAAGCAAAGATAATCAAATTACCAATTTACATATTTGTTAGCGTAATTAACTCTCTCTAAATAACCTATCAGGTTAAATGAACTGACCCGTGTGTAAAAACAGTCAGCTATCAGAAGGCTCAGCACATACATCTCTGCATGAAAGCCAGGGTAAGGGCAGCAATGATAGTCCAACTTTCTTCTCTTCAAGGGCAGAAGTCATGACCAGCGTGAACCAGGAGGCCTCCTATGCCTTGGAGGTGCAGAAGTCAATTTACTGTTCAGTCCCTCTTGAACTGGGACACCTGTTTTCCCACAAACATGAGAGCCCAGTTCTCATTTAGGTGAGAGCTGAGGCATCAGAACTGCACAGATCCCATGCTTTGGCTTGTCACCGCAAAACCTTTCCTCCTAAGCAGCTTAACTCTCCTTCAGATGAAATCCTGGTACCTTAGATGTCATTTCCTCTGTTAGTCAAATGGGACAAGAATTATTTGTCATAAAAGACAATGATTGTGTTTCATTTTGAGTCCCACGAAAACCTTCCAAGACTGAAAGGCTGTGTGTTATATTAAGAGAAAAATCTGAACTAAAAGGAGTACTTTTCTTAGTGCTGAATCTCTCTATTCTCTGTGCTCACTGGGGAATTAATTGTGCCATCATATTTTATACCACAACACAGAACTATTAGAACTTTTGCTGTCTTTTCTCATATTTTTCTCCTCTTGGGAACATATTTGTGTATGTGTGTGTGTATGTCTATATATGAATTGGAATCATGTATCTATATTATTGGGAATATAAATATGCATATATTTATACATATGTGTATACATAAATATATTTATTTACCTACCTCTTTGAGACAAGGAATTGTCTGAATTCCTGGAAGTATATCCCTTAGAAGCAAGTGCATACCACATGAATAAGGGAAAATGTAATAGTGAGGAGCAGGATGGTAGCAGCAGGACACTAGCTTTTTGACTCATCTGTGGTTGTACAGTATATAACTTAAATAGGAGCTTCTCATTAGTTAACTAAGAACTATTTCTTCTCATAGGAACTGGGTGAGTTTTTAGGAGAGATTGGTTACAAAGGAAGAGGTTAACGTGTAAAGCTGTGATGATAATATAAGTGAAATAAAATGCACTTGAAGGGTTCTTTTAAGCTCTCTCTCACAGGATGTTTACAACACTAACAGCACAAAAAGTGACATAATTTTAATAGAAAATACTGGCATGGGTGTTGGAAGATATTAGTCATCTGCATTGTCTTGCAAAGTGCCTAATTCCTCAGGATCTCAGTTTTCGGAGTTTCATCAGGTGGCCTTTAGGGCCCTTCTTGTTTATAAATGCTGTGATTTTGAGCTTATGACAAAGATCATACGAGTAGGCCCTGTCAATATTCAATGAATTTACATATAACGTGAAACCAATTAGAGGAAACTAAGCTGAGAGTGCCAGACAATTTGCAGAAACAAGATTTTATGTTTTGGTAAAAAAGTAAAATAAATGTGGAATTGAGAGCCCAAGAAATTTGAAGATAGACATTGGATTCAGATTTACAATTTAAGCTAAGGCAAAGTACCCTTCTTCAAAAAAGCAGCAACTTGTCTGAGGGAGCACCAAACAAGGCTCTCAGATACAAAGTAGTTTTCCTATCCCTCATTAAACTTTATTCCTTTGCATCTTTAATTTTCCTTAAAATTTTTAAATAAAAGAGAACCATTTAAATGATTATTAGTTAATACATTGATCATTTTTCTTTCACTTTTGTGAGATTATTTCATGGCTAGCTGAGAATAAAATAGGGCTGCAGTAGATGTTTGGAAGAGGGTGTACCTCTGGGAAGAGAGGCTTCTAGAAGGAAAGAAAGGGTGCTGATGGGGGAGAGCATCAGGAGAAGCTGAATTTTCATTTTGGAGGAGAAAAAGTATTGATCATTCAAAACAAAAGTATAAAACCTTGGAGATTTAAAGGTGTGATGACAACAGTATACAAATAAAAAATTATACAGAATATAAAAAATATTAGGAGGAACCTGCAACAACTGGAAACAATAAAAAGGTGAAAATGTTGAGGAATCTCTGTTGTATGGTTTAAATGCAATCAGATTGAAGCAATCTCTAAGTGTCCATATATACCTCTTCCTCCTAAATACAAGGCAGTGAATGGTAGGAAATCTTGACAGAACCCCTCCAACGAGCCCAAGCTGGGACAGGTAAGGGCAATAGTTGAACGGGAGTGTGACAGAACTTAGATTATTTTCCTGTTGTAGTAAAGTACCATTTAGGAGTGTGTGTGTGTGTGTGTGTGTGTGTGGTTATGGGTGTCAAAGAAACACAGAAAAATGATTAATCTCACTTGTAGTAGAGATTTGAAATAACAAACCATTGGGTAATTTTCAGATATCCTACTGGGATATGTGGTCAGTTCCCCATTTACAAGTTGCAGCGAGACACAGATTTTCAGCTACATACATTGCTTGTGAGAAAGTGCTAACTTTCTAGAAGTCAATATGGCAAAATTTATCAGGATTTGAAAAATATTCATTAATCTCTGTCACAGTAATTTTTTTTTTTTTTATTATTATGGGTAAAAATCAAAATTCTCACAATACATACAAACATTTGCAAAATGATATATAAATATATATGCATATATGTGTATTTGCTTACAAAAATGTTATTTATATATATATATATACATATATTTTAAGAGGTGCTTAGATTACCTAAAATATTACACGGAACCCACTGGGATTCCCAGGTTGCCCACCTCCCACACCTCCCACCACATCCAACACAAACATCTCCCACAGTGTGGCCCACCAACCTCAATGAACTTACACATCCTGGAGCCTTGCCACCAACCATAGACCACAGTTCACACTGTAGACCACACTCTCTCCCAAAGAAGCCCCTGTATTTCAACTGCTCATCCCCTCCCTACCCAAAAACTGTCAAGTGGCCACTGGCTCCACCTCATTGTTATAATTTCTTGCATTGCAAGAATCACCATATGTGAGCAAGAGAATACCATCAAGTCCACTTTAGTCCATAGTTCTTCCCCCAATCCAGAGGCGACTGGGATGGTGATGTCCACTCCAACTCCAAGTGAGAGAGGGCTTATATCCCATGGATATGGTGGGTGGGATGATCCTGCCTGCAGATGCAGGCCCTCTCCATTCCCTGGGATGGCCATTTCCCATTGTTGTCTCCTCACCAGGTGACTTGGATGAGTCCATTGAGCTGTAGGGTAGGAGTTGCAGCTCCACCTAGATTTCATGCACACCTGGCACATAGGTAGGTGGGAGGCTCCAGTCTCTGGAAGTATACCTAAGAAACTCCAGCATCACATGTAGGTTTGAATAGAAGGGACTGGTGAACCATGTGCAGAGAGGACTTATTTGAGTCTAATTCTGTCACTCTCAGGAGCACAGATTCCAAAATAGAACCCACTGATAAGGCATCAGTCTCTGGGGCTATCCCCCCTTATATAGGACCAGGGTGTCTCCAGAGCTCTCAGGAACCCCACTGAGTGGGGTGATAGGCACTTAGATGTTCTATGAGCTCCTACCGAGGTGTGCATAAGAGTTACCTCTGGGATGACCTCCCGACTCTCTTTGAAGTCTCTTAGCCACTTGAACTCATTTGTCTTTACCATTTCCCCCTTTTATTCAAGGTCTTTTTCCAGTTGTGTTGCCAGTTGGCACTTGGGAAAAGTTTTCAATTAGCAATAATCGTGCCTCGGATAAACCTCAGCTTTTGCGCAGTGTCACAGTAATTTTGATCCTAGTAAAAAATGAAGGCAGAAATTAAAGATACATACAATGTTATATGAACATAGATATTCCCTAAAATAGTCTAAATAAAATTGGACACTATGTGTACCTCAGTTTATGATTGAATAATAATGGCACTTAATGGTAGAGTAAAATTTTAATAGACTGTTAGATGACTTAGAAAATATATATGGGGATCAAATATGCATAGGAGTATATAGAATGCAGGGGAATTCATCAATATTTTAACAGTGATTATATTCGTGTAGTGTGATTGTGAGCAATTTTATTTTTCTTTTCCTTTTTTATATTTTAAACTTTTTTATAATGAACATCAGATCCTTTTATAACCAGAAACAAAATAAATTCTAATTTGATGTATATACTACAATTGAAAAAATACCAGACAAAGCTGTAACCTTCTGAAACATAACACATTCTGAGCTTTTAGGTTTCAGTCAGATGCCAGACACTCTGACTGACATTTGGCAAAATGCTTTCTTGGTTTAAAGTTCCCTTGGCCCAACTCTTTGAAGTTCATGGAACAGATGGCTTCAATTTGAAGGACATATCTGGTAATAGACAAAACAAAGCTGTACCTCTGTGCTAAAGGAAATAGGGCATTGACCCAGGAGACATTTTCAGTTCTGGCATTCTTTTTTTAACTCTTTCATGTGGAGATTTCTTGTTGCTGAGCTCTGGCTCACAGAAAGGGTAAAATCAATGTCACAAGAGTTCCGGTAGATTGTTTAAACACCTCTGTGGTAGTTCCTCTTACAGAGTATGGACCACTGGACAGAAAGTCAGAAGAGGCCTGGGAAGGCAGTTGGCACTCATGTTTGTACAGTGTGATGGTGATGGTCCATTTCAGATATGTTTGTCAACTCTGTTAAGGTCCTTAAACCTTTGAGAGTGCATGGGGGCAACAGATCCAGGGAGAAACATGCAAGTTGTCCCTGTCACAATTGCTTGCAAGCCACAACAAAGTCATGAAACTATCCAAAGATCTCTCCTGGTCTGAGAATTCCTCCTGTTGACAATCAGGTAGAAAAGACAGGGAGAAAAATGTGGAAGTCCAAACCACTGAGTTTGTTTACATTAACTGACAAAATCACTAGGAAATCCAGCTGACAGACATAGGCTATCAAAGAAGTTAACAAGCATACTGGCACAGAAAAAAAAAAAAGAAATCTCTTTCACTGACAAATTTTGTGATGTTATCCATTGTCTTTTGCACAAATTTCTCCTTAATCCTTTTTCCAAGTGGAATTGGCAAAGTTAGGTGTTGTTCTGCCCTATTTACTACTTACTTCAGAGTATTATTATTACTATTATGTATTCAACATGAAGAGGAGGTATTTAATAACGGCAACCCTGAGAAGAACCTGTGTGGTTTAGTTTCTGGTCAGGCAAATCCTTTATTTCACTTAGTCTGGCTCCACCTGTTTTCTCAGTTTATTTCACACTTGTAAACATTCCACAGCCTTTTCTCCCTTGTCATAGTGACCTGGGTAATTTCAGCATAACATTAAATACCCATATCTATGCCCAAATTATTAACTTTAACTTCCTCTTCTAAATAAGGCTCCTCACTAAATGTAAAAGTATTTCCCCTATTCTTACCAATCAATAAATTTTCTTTAATTTATTATAGATTCTTTGTCCCATACTACTCTATTTTTCTACTATGCTCAACGTGATGAGAAAAATTAAAATAGAAAAGGGTACAGTACAGGAAATTGTGTTATCTTTACATGGTTGTTTTCTATGTTCATCTAATTCTTGATTTATAGAGTATTTAAAATTGAACAAAATTTGCAAAGAATTTGTTATACAATAAAGAAGAGTAAGAATAGTAAACTGGTCATTTGAAAAAGTTGACTTGAGTTCTGACTTTCACAAACTAATATGTGACCTAAAGAAGTTACTTAATGGTTCTGACTTGTTTCTCAAATGGTGATGACTGCTATGCTGCCTACTCCAGCTGTGAGATCAAATGCTCACTGCATATGTAAAGGGACCGCAAATCTCTTCACAAACCTAACATGTCATCAATGCTGAAATATTAGCCTTGGTATCTGTATGCTCCTGTTATCTTGACAAATAGATTTTTGAGTTGCGTTAGCTCCAAAAAACCAGAAATCTTACATCTCAATAATAAAAACACAAACAACCCATTTAAAAATTGGGCAAGAGGGTTGAATAGACACTTTCCCAAAGAGAAAATGCAAATAGTTAAAAAGCATGTGAAAATATGCTCAACATCACTAGCTATTAGGGAGATGCAAATCAAAACTACAGTGAGATGCCATCTTAAACCGACTAGGCAGGCTGCTATTAAAAAAACAGAAAACTACAAGTGTTGGAGAGGATGTGGAGGACTAGGAAAACTTACCACTGCTGATGGGAATGTAGAATGGTGCAGCCACTGTGGATAATGGTTTGGTGGTTCCCCAGAAAGCTAAGTATAGAATTGCCATATAATCCAACGATCCCACTAGTAGGAATATACCCAGAAAAATTTGAAAGCAGGGACACAAACAGATATATGCACATTAGTATTCATTGTGGCATTATTCACAATTGCCAAAAGTTGGAAACAACCCAACTGTCAATCAATGGTTGAATGGATAAACAAAATGTGGTATATACATACAATGGAGTGTTACTCACCTGTAAGAAGGAATGAGGTATTGACACATGCTACAACATGGATGAACCTCAAAGACCTTATGTTGAGTGAAGTAAGCCAGTCATGAAAGAACAAATACTGCATGACCTCAGTGATATGAAACAAGGATATTGAGCAGACTCACACAGGTAAGTCTGGAAGATAAGTTACCAGGAGTTAGAAAGGGAGTAGAGAGTGGTAAGCTGATTTTCAATCTGGGCAGAATCTATAAAGTGGATGGTGATGAATTGGCAGTGCATTGGGGTGGTAGGGGTGCAGCAGTGTGAGTGGGGATGATGGTGCTGCAGTGTATGAGTGGGGTGGGGGGGATGGGTTAGGCCATCCATGGAGCTGAGAGGAGAGCTGGAGGAATGAAAAGGTGAACTCTGGAGAGACTGAGAACTGTGGTTGAGAATACAATTATGGGAGTGTTCTTTCAGTATCTATGGCAGGGGAGGGTCACTGGTCCAGAATGTTGGTGAATGAGGGGATGTGTGGGGAAGGGTACACCTGGGGCATGCCCCTGTGAAATATGGATGTGCTCATGGTGTCATAGGGTGTTACTCAGTGGGTGATGGCCCACATAATAACCAACAAAATATTAAACTCCCATCATAGGGAGTCATGCTATGTTCTCAAATAGAGTGGCAAGAATCTCTAGAGTACATAGACAATGTCTAATAAAAGGAAAACAGACTGATATGCTAAGTCTATGATATTAAGGCTTGTACTTACGAACCTTATTTTTGTAAAATTGAAATTTAGCCTAGTAATAACTATTGCCTAAGAGTTACCTCCTGAAAACTTTGTTATTCAAATGTGGCCTCTCTATAAGAGAAACTCAGTAAATAAACTCACTAACTTCCCACCCCCACCCCCACACCAGTGTGGGTCATGACCACTGGGGTTGAGCCTCCCTGGCACCAAGGGATTATTACCAAGCACCAACCAAAGATGCATTTGGAAAAAGACCTTGACCAATGGAAGAAACATTAAACACAAAAGAGGTTTTATGGCTAAGAGATTTCAAAGTGTTTCAGGAGGGCGTTTCAGAAGTTACCCTTATGCATGTCTCAGGCAGATCTCGCTAACTGCCACAGTAGACAAAACCCAAACAGGGGTTCCCAAGGCTCTAGAGAAATCCAGACACTATAGCCAAGGAGGCACACAACACCATGGAATCAGCATCCCATTGGTGGACCTTACCTTGGGATACATGATAATCTATTTCCCCAAGGTAACAAAGTTAGACTCATTTATAATTTCCCTACCCATGATTCTTCTACCCCTCTTATTTGAACCTACAATTAGCACTAAACCCATTAAATATATGTCCCAGAGACTTAAATCTTCCATTTGTTCATATGCTGGTTGAGTCCTAAATTTCAGCAGAGTTGCAGGCAACACCTACTCTCCAGTTCATCAGACTCACCCAGGACAACCAACAAAATGATGATTATGGACAACCCCCATCCCCAAAACAGAGTATCTACAACTGCAAGCAAAACAGTTTCTTCCATCTGCCCCCTAAGATCTAAGCCCTCTCTTAATCTGAAGCAGAGTGGGCATCACCACCCCCAAATCTTCAAGACTGAGGAATGAACAAATATAAGAGGGGAATGCAGCATAGACTTATTATTGCTGTAATGGAAGACTTTGTAACATTGATATAAAGAGAGTGGTAACCAGAGGTTCTGAGCACAGGGGGAGGGAAAAATAAGTGTAACATAGGGCATATTTAGAGTATTGAAATTTTTCTGCCTGATATTGCAATGACGGATGCCAGGCATTATACATTTTGTCAAATTCTATAAAACTGTACAGTGAAAAGTGTAAACCATAATGTAAACTATAGACCTTGGTTAGTAGCAATGCTTCAACATTTGTTCATCAAGTATAACAAATGTCCCACAATAATGTAAAATGTTATGAATAGGGGAAAATGTGGGAGGTGGGAAGGGGTGCGTATATGGGAATTCTCTATATTTTCTGTGTAACTTTTATGCAATCTAAAACTTCTCTATAAATGAAGTTTATTATATGGAAAAAAACTCATTTATAAAACTCATTTATAATAGGAGCTCATGATTTCAAATTTTTTTGAGGTTTTATTTTCTCAAAAAAGCTATCTAAGATAAAATAAAAGGAAAAGGATTACTATTTATTTTGTTCCAATTTGAGAAAATATATCTACTAATATAGAAGTGCATTATATATGTTAGGGAGTTCGGGGTTGATATCTTGAAGTTTTCTCTTTTAGGGAATAAAGTCTGAACATATTGGACTATATTCTGTAATATATTAGTATTTATCACAATAATGTTTCAACTAAATTTGAGTAGATTGGTTCTCCCCCATTTATCCAATATGGAAGTTAGTAATTCCACCCCTCCCCCAAAA
Organism: Tolypeutes matacus; assembly: GCA_026826555.1. Lineage (NCBI taxonomy): Eukaryota > Metazoa > Chordata > Mammalia > Cingulata > Chlamyphoridae > Tolypeutes > Tolypeutes matacus. The sequence goes on from JAKSZT010053887.1 coordinate 53,406,318, forward strand.
TTGCCTATATCTTTGAGTATACATATACCCCAGTTTGAGCATCATAGTTTTAGAGTAATTTCTGTGGTATTTCTAGAATCATAGAACCTAAAACATGTGAAAGGGGTTCTATACTCTAATTCTTTTATTTTACAGATAAAAATCAATACCAGAAAGTTTAAATGACTTTCTTCAAGTTTCAGAGATAGGAAATAACAAACCTAGGATTCAATTTTCTATATTTCCAGTCCCGGATTTTTTTTTTTTTTTTTTTTTTTATATCACAAGGATACATTATGTTTTATTTTAAATAATGATTGTAATTGGAAACAATAAGATATTTGCCAATAGGGGCTGAATACATTACGGTGTCTCCACAATGTGGAATAACAAGGAGCCATGAAAATTATGTTTAAAAAGCATATTTAATAACATAGGAAATGGTCATGATTTTTTTAAGTGCAAATACTGACTATATAAGATATGCAAATTATGAATCTAAGTGCGTAAAAGTTTAATTGATATAACTCCATCCAATGTTATCAATGATTATTTCTGGGTGACAGGATAATAGGTAATTATTTTCTTTGCAATGTGCTGTATTTTCAAAGTTTTCTAATGTTATAATAATTTGATAATTAGATAAAGAAATAGATGGAAGCTAAGAGAACAGTTTAATATAGGTTAATTTATATTTTATATTGGTTAGTTTCCCATATATGTGCTAGAGCATGAAACCAAATTATGTGAATATTAGAATCACATGGATATGGGTTCATGGTTTGGCTCTACTGGCAACTAGTTGTGTGACCAGGGACAAATTTGCACTCTCAGAAGCTCTGTTTTCTTATCTGAAGTGGAATTAATAACTACTCCACAGATTTTTGGTGGAGATTAAGTGAAATCATGCATATAATGCATATAAAGTACCCACAAGAATGGAGAAACATCATGACAATTCAGTATATGTTAGTTCACTTCCCTTTTATGAGCTCATAAATTTTCATTAAGGAAACCTGCTATAAAATGCTATTTTCATTAGTCACAAAAAGCTGATTTTTGAAATCGATTATATTATCACTGAGGTGCTTTCTGCAAAAATAAAGCCGTGAGGCCAGGGAAGGGAGGGAAAGGTGATAGGGCTGGTTACTGTTTGTCAAGCTCCTATGAGAATGTAGGACACAAGGGAGACTGTACCCATGGAATTAAAATGTTTTAAAGTACTTATTTCACAGCTCCAGAACGTCTTCCATATATTGGATGAAATCCATTTTCTGATTCTACTCTAAGACACTCGAAATTTAAATACCCTGAAAACCCACTCCAGATCCTTGAGGCAGTTTATCTAAATGCATGGGCCCATATACATAAGGTGTCAAGCATCCCTAACTTATTAGACTAATGATTTTTCTATGTTTGAGAAACAGCATGATCCAGATGTTACATAATACCTATGTGAGCCAGTAACTTACTTTATTTTAGCAATCTAGCAACTGGGTACTGCTATTGCCTCAGCACTCAGGAAAAATATTGTGTTGCATTTAATCAGCTAGACTGCGCTATTAGCCAGCATTTCCACACATCTGTCATGCAGTGTTAAGAGCCTTTTGAATCATCAAAGAAAAGTTACATTGTGCACAGTCTAGATATAATGGTACACATTTAAAAATGTATGTAAAAATTGTATACAATTGCGTATGTGAAGATTCTCTAATTAGAACATCTGATTGACTGGAATAGTTCTTTATCTGACAGTATTTGAAAACATAGAGGGCTATATTGAAAAATCTTCTATTTCTTGGCTCTTTTTAAAAGTGTCAAGTGTCAAAACACCTCCCAAAACAGCTGGGGAAATGAGAAAGTCAGGATGATGTTAAAAGTAAGCGAGAGGTTTCTCTGGATGAAATTCATAATGTAAAGTGAGTGAAAGCAACTTTCAACTTCCTTGTTTCACATCTGCCTGATAGTTTCTGCCATAAAACAGAAACAGCTTAAAATACAGTGGGTTGCAATGAATGGGTAATGCATTTGAAGAAATACCAGGTCTTCTAACCTGTGCTGCTACTTCTAATCATGTGGCTGACTGTTTAGAAGTCTGGAAAAAAACAGAACACGTTTTTTTTTTTTTTTCATATAAAAGTTGCAGCTGCCTCTTGTCATTTGTAGTGAAATATTTTCATGTTTCATTAACCTGGTGTCTACTGGGTAAACATGTGGTAGCATTCAGTGCTTAAATTGGTACTTGTATTCAATTCTAATATGGGCTTTGAAGTACATATTTGGATTGTCACAAATGAAGCCTTTTTCTTTCCGAATTTGGTTAAATGACATTCTAATATATGGCATAATTTTTCTTATCGATAGGCTTGATACCACAAAAAGTAACTCAGAAATGCATATTGCTCTGTTCTGGTGAGATAGGCAAGTGAGCTCAGGTGCTTGTCAAGAGAAGGCATTGATATGGAGGTGTGCTGAGGAAGGGCAGGTCTGCAGCACAGACTTAGCTCCACTCAGCAGAGCTCTGCCTGCCATGGTTATGGATCCAGAAAATAATATTTGGAACACTGGATTGTTTCTGCCCAAGGGGAAATGCTTTTGTTTTTATTCATTTCTATTTTTCTTCTTCATGCACAGACAGGCACCGATTTGTGGCTTGCTGATAGCAGAAACGGAGACCAACTACTGTGAGTGACATTCATTTTCCTCACAGATGACCCCCGATTTAGACTTTTAACTATAGCCTTGCCTTGATGTAGGAAAAGCTGTAGGAATGAAGATAATGCAGCAAAAGCTGCTAGGCCTACCAATATCTCTAGTCATTTCACTTTGAAGTAAATATGGAATCTCTAAATCCTTGCTACAAAACATATGGTGCATGGACCAGCAGGAATACTCAGACCTGCTGAATCTGCATCTGCCTTTTAACAAGATCCTTAAGAATGTAGGGAGTTCGAGTTTGAAAAGCACTGGTTGACTGAACGGTGCGTGAGCCAATTTCTACATGGTGCGTAGACGGAACGTAGGTTGAGGGCACAACAGAAACTTTTAGCAAATGATCCTTGTATTACTCGCACAGTATAAAGAACCCAGAAATGGCAAATAACCTATCTCTTACACAACACAAAGAGTCCGAAAGAGCAGGGAAAGAAGCCCCGTCATGGCCAGTCTCCCAGGGTGGTCCAAACTGCTCTGGGTCGGGGTCGGTAGATGGCAGCTCTGCACACTCCATTTCACATTGGAGAAGAGGGACCAATCTATACTATCTGAGTCTGGTTTTAATCCACTTTGGGGTGGGGGGGAGGGGAAGGGGCCTTGCCTGTTCTGATAGGCATCTGGGGCTACTTGTTCCTGGTTTCTGGGTTTAAGTTCTGGCCTTTTTAGACTTAACACCTTCACAAGGTTGTGGAATGGCACACAATAGAAGAGGAAGTGGGGGTAAAGATGGCCTGAAGATGGCCACTTAGCTTGTGTTTGTGACTTTCCCAGAGAAGGGAGAGGTGGTAGGTGAGGTCTGGGTGATTTTCCTAACGTATGTCCTATAACATAACCCCTGGAAACATTAACTGATAACCAAACAACAACTCCCATGGATAAAGCACCTTGGGAAAAACATCTTCCTGGCCAAATCTGGATATTTTCTCAGCACACTTGGCCCATGTCCCCAATCGAACCATAGCTGCAACAGAATATTGTGCTAAAAAATTCAGAAGACATTTTGCCCTATTCTATCATTATCTCCCTATCCACAAAATCTCTCCACTGGGTGAATAACGGCAGCATTACAAGAGCAAGCAAAACTAAAGGCAAGTCACACTTGAAGTTAGTCTGTGTCTTCTACTGTTGTCTGCTTTGGTCTGTTATGTAAAATAAAATGGCCACCTACATTGGGCATTCTTGGGAGGGACCCCTTTCTGAGAAAGGATTTTTCCACAAGACAAAAAACAATGGACCTTCAGGATTTCTAAGAAAATGAAACAAAGAAATAGTCCTACCGAATTGTAGATAAACAACACTTGGTAATAAACCAGTTTTGGTCCAGTAGAAATACCTTACCAGAATGGAAAAGCATCCTGTACTAATCAATGTGTATCTCCTCCCCACTCTGTAAGACCACCCTATGTAAAATGGAAACTTAATGTCAGCCAATCAAAACATTTCCTTACTTGCTTCTGCATTTGTCTTATATAGCTTCCCCTTCCACTCCGTTGGTGGAGTTCCTTTCCACATGGCCTCAGCGGTAAGTGCAAGTTTGGATGTTGCCCAATTCATGAATTGTAAACTGCTCAAACTCCCCAAAATAGTGTCTTTCCCAATGTTTTATTTTAACAGGGCTTTAGGTATCTCCTGATCCAAATTTCCACCCTCAACACATTCTCTCATTCGTAAACATTTTAACAAATGCTCAAATTTTATTATGCTTTTATATTCACCATTAATTTAATTTGAGTAATTCACTTTTCTAGTTGATTTATATTATTTATGCAGTGTCCTTTCTATTACTATAGATCAGAGATTTTTATTTACTCTGTTTTCTAGCTGATCTAATCAAACGTGTGTCAGAAAGTGAGTGTGAACTTCAGGAGTTGGATGTGCTGTGGCTGTGACAGAGTCAGGGTACTGTTGCAATCTCCTTGTTAGAATTTATTTGTAGTTCCTTTGGTGAATAAGTGATGCATATCCACAAAAGTGCAAGCTGAATAAAAGAATGAAATAAATGAATAACGTTTAATTTCTGTATTTTACAATTTAGTAGTTTTAAAATATATAACAATTCCTAGTTCAACAGATTCTGCTGATAAAAACCCCAAAGGAAAATTTGTTTCTCTTTGAATTTCTGGAAGAATGCATATATTATTATTGTATAGTTTATGCAAATTTCATGTTTGTGAATATGAGAAAAACGTTATGAAAAAACAATGTTATGTCTTGCATTCTCCTTTTTATTCAGTTTCGCCTGGCATACAGCCTATTTTCCAGAAAGGTCTTGGACCTTCAGAATCCCAAGGGCTAATTTGTCTTGTGGAAAGAGTTCAGGTTGAAAAAGTCATTGAGTGGTGGGTTGAATTTTCATTTGTTCTATATTTTTCCAGAAATATTTTCATGCATGTATATCAAGAGAAGCACCAAATATAAAGACATACTTTTATTCAATAGGCCCATGCAATTTTTAATAGAAACTCTTGATTTAAGTGTACTAGAATGTTTCAGAAGAAAAACTCCAGTGTAGCTGAAGGCATTGCAGAGATTCATATATTTTTCTTCATCACAAGAGATATTAATACTTAAAAGATTCTTCTGATTAAAGAAAATGTCTATTGGAAGCCATTCAGAGATTAGAGTCAATATTTTAAAACTAGGTGTCAATTTAACTCTGCAACAATTCCCTGTTATGAAAGATAGACTGTCAAATTTCATCTACAATCTTCTCCACACCCGCAATTTTGTTTTATTATTTTTTTACATGCTCCAGCTCTATAAAAGTAGTATTCTATCTTGTATCCATAATCCCTAGGGGGTTTTCCTATTAATTTTATCTTTAATTGTGCCCACCAATATTTCTTGTTCTTTATTTTGGCCGTATTTCATCTTCATCATTTTTTAAAGAAAAGCTCATAAGCACTCTGGTCTCTGGGGTCTTTCCTATTCGCTTTATACTTGGACAACAGCATACTTGGTATAATATCTTTGGATAATAGTTTCATTGACTCATATTATTGGCATAGCCTGCCATTATATGTTGCAGTAGAAAAATCTGAGGCCAACCTGTTATTTCTTCCCTTGAATGTGACTTGCCTTTTCTCCCTGCATGCTTGCGGCATTCTTATTTATCCTTGAAATTCTTAACTAGGATGTATTTTGATTATGAGCACCAAATTTCCCTGAAACTCCATATATTTTTTTGAGTGCAGATTTGGATTCTGTTGTTTTTGTTGTTGTTCATTTCAGGTAAATTTGTATTATTTTACATACTTTAATTTTTTTGTTCCATTTATTGCATTTGTTTGGTTGGATTGCACTTACATGTCGTTTGCATCTATTAGTATTTTTCTATTAACTTCATCCCTTTGTGTTTTTTATCTGCTTTCAGTGAGATTTTCCTAATTTCTTCCTCTATGATAAAGATGTCCAACCATGTCTATTTTGTCCCATAAATTTTCTAAACATATTTATTCATTCTTTCATGAGGAGGGTTTGAGTTCCTGCTGGTTTAATTCATGTTTACAAATAGTTGTATTATAGGATGGAAATTTTCTTCTGTTTGGGGAGCAGGGGTTGTGTTATCATCTAGGTTAAGTTTTACCATGCACAAGTTTTCTTTGCCTCATTTTTACTACAATGCCTTTGCCTAGATGGCATGTGAATTCCTTCAACTTTTTTATGCTTGGGAAGCTCTGTCCAGGTCTTCTATTCAATCTGATGTAATGTTTCACTGATTTGAGAATTTTTTTTTTCTCTTCCAAACAAGCTTGAAGACTCAGTCTTTCTTGTGCTTCCTATTTTTCTGTATCCTGAAGAATTATCCAAAGATGGGAGTGGGATGAGGTGGTGGGAGGCTAGAGCAGGGCAGGAGAATAAATACTGAGGAAATGGTCTACATTTTTCTGAAAGCCGATGAACTGTATTACATGATGTTTCACTCCTTTTGGTTGGGAATGTGGATATTATGTTCCCATGGGAATATAATTCGATGTGTGCTACTGGAGGCTTTATTTCTGCCCATCAGTCCCATTCAGTCAGAATTGGAACAAAGATGGTACTCACTTGGTTGGCTTTGCTTTGTATTTGAGAGTTTTAGTTAAAGTTCTTAGGATTTTTGCTACATTGCGTTACATATGGTCTCTGTTCAAAATCTCATCTTTCCTTCTTTGAGAGTTTTGAAGTTCTTGATTATATACTGTGTCCCTTTTTGGTTGCTGCCAGGAAATTTTTTTTCCCTTTTTTCAAATATTGTTTGTTTGTTTGCTATTTTGATAGTTCTGGTGAAAAGAAATTCTTGATTCAGTTTTATTCTGTTATTTTAACAACAGATATTTATGTTATCTCCGCTTTTATTGAGATACAATGTTCAAGTTACATGAAATCTCAGTAAATACTCTAACAGCTATGCTGAGAAAATAGCGTAGTTTCTAGAATCAGAAGATTTAGGCTGAATTCTTGGACTCTGTCACTTATTAGCTATGTGACATTATATGCATCACTTTTCCACTTGGGATCTGATATCTCATGAAAAAAAATAATGCTGGTAACAATTTCTTCTTCTTTGGGTGGTGTAGCCATTTGGCAGTTTGATGTAATTATGAATTCCAAAAAGATATATATTGGATTATGCTTGTAAACTGGTCTGCTAATCTGGGCATGATTAAGTTATGATTAGGGCATTAACTGGTTCTGCTTGGTGGGTGGGGGAGTCAAATATAAAAGGCAAGGCAAAGGACAGAGGGAACAGTTTTTTGAGTTGCAGTTCTGATGTTGGAGTTTTGATGCTGGAGCCCGGGGAGGTGAGCAGAGGGAGGAGCTTGGTGGTGAAGAAAGAAATAAGGCCTTGGGTTAGAGATGAGCCATTCTCATGACAGTTTCACAGCTGACCTTGTGGAGAGAAGCAAAGCCTAGAAAGCCTCATAGTCTACAGCTGACCTTGTGAAGGAAACAGAGGACCTAAGCCCAGGGAGAAACGCAGCCCCGGGAAGAGAGGAACCCAAGAAGCCTGAACCCTGGCAAACATTGGCAGCTGTCTTGCTCTGACATGTGGCAATGGACTTTGGTGAGGGAAGAAATTTATACTTTATGGCCTGGTAACTGTGTACTTCTACCCCAAGTAAATACCCTTTATAAAGACCAACTAGTTTCTGGTATTTTGCATCAGCACCCCTTTGGCTGACTAATAGAGGTGGTATTGTGGGTTGTAATAGAGAACATATGTGAAAATGGCCAGTGTGCAATAAACACTCGGTATCCCAAATGAAATGTCTTATAATATGTCACTAGAGCTGTATTAAATATTGACATGTGTTTTGTTTTTTGTTTTTTGACATTTGCTTTAGGAAGTGGTTAAAATAAAATTTTTATCAATTTTGCTACATGATGGTAAATTTTTAGATGTTAAGATGAGATTTTAGACTAAAACAAGCTATAGCAATTAGCCAAAATCCCAGGCTCTATTTTCACAGAACATTGAAAGCTGCTTCAAGTTACATTAGTAATGTCTTCTGTAGCACATGGGTCCTAAGAATTTAGAGACTAGCTTATGTTCTTTATGGAAAATTTCATCTTCTGGATTTAGCTTCTTTTTGTTTGCATTGCCTTCCTTAAATAAATAATGCAGGGCAGCAGAGTTTGTATGAGTACAGAAGTCTCTGCTGACCTGGAAAACAAGTCTGTCAGGTGTATTTTCTGTGAGAAATAGCAAGTTTGCAGTACAGGAGAGTGAAAATAAACAAGGTTTTGTCCATTGTTACATTTTCTGGCTGAAATGTTAAAGAAAGAATTTTAAAAAACGATTCTGTATATGTAGGTCTGAGTGTCAGTGACAGGAGCTTGTGGGCAGGACTTAGAGAGTGGCCCAAGGGTCAGCCTACCAGATCGGACCTGATCAAAAGCTGACTTGCTCTGGATTTTTAGTTTGTACACTGAGGAACATGAAGGTTTGTCATGCTATTTCATATCAGCGTTAATGTGTAAGTCTGCTGCAGTATTGCAAATAATGATAAAATGAAATTATAGCTGTCATTTACTATGCAGTTTATAATGGGACACGTACTGTGCTGAGTTTTACATCTGTTTTCTCATTCAATCCTAACAACGCTGCTGCAAAGTGGTTATTTCCCCTCACTGTATGATGAGGAAAATGATCCCAGAATGGTCAAATAACTTGCCACTGTCAAGTCACTCAGCTCCTAAGGATCATTCGACTCATGAATGCCACTCAGCTGTAAGTGGCTAGCATAAATTTGTGCCCTGATATCTCTGTTATAAAGTTCTCATTTCCCACTACACTTTATTGCTTCCCAGAAAGCTCAATTAACAAAAATTATTTCCCTCATTCAATTTTTTAACAGATTGAATGAGATATAATTTACATACCAAAATTTCAATGATTTAAAGTGTATAATTCAATTTTTTTTTTGTATATTTACAGAGCTGTGCAACCATCACCATCTAATTCTAGAACATTTTCATCACCCTAAAAAATAATAAACCTTGGAGAAGAAAGATGCAAAGTACCCATATGTATTAGTCAGCCAAAGGGGTGCTAATGTGAAATACCAAAAATGGGTTGGTCTTTATAAAGGGTATTTATTTGGGGTAGAAGTCTACAGATACCAGGCCATAAAGCGTTAAGTTTCTTCTCACAAAAGTTCATTGCCATGTGTTAGAGCAAGACAGCTGCCGACGTTTGCCAGGGTTCAGGCTGCTTCTGTTCCTCTCTTCCCAGGGCTGCGTTTCTCTCTGGGCTTAGCTCCTCTGTTTTCTCCACAAGGTCAGCTGTAGACTATCAGGCAAAGGGCTCACTTTTCTTCTGGGGCTTGTTCTCCAACATCAAAACTGCTTCTCAAAAACTGCTGCAACTCTGTTCTTTGTGATGCCTTTTATATTTTCTTCCCCCACCCACCAAGGGGTGGGGCTCAACGCCCTACTGATGTGGCCCAGTCAACGCCCTAATCATAACTTAATCATGCCCAGATTAACATCAGTTTACAAACATGATCCATTTATATTCTTGGAATTCATAATTACATTAAATTGGCCAACGGCTATAACTGTACAACAAAAATATAACTCCTCAAAGGCTAATTTTTATTTCATACTCAATACATATTCATCTAGGATATTTCTTCTGTCATAGAATCCCTGATATTTGAAATGATGACACCAAAGGTGTACCATTAAATGAGTTAAACCACTTGGCTTTTGACCCTACCTTTCCCAACTTAATTCCTATTACCTTTCTTCTCTCTGCACTCCAGCTATGCATGCTGATAATACACAATCATCTGACAGTCTTCCAGCATGTCCACCCCCTCTCCAGTTGCTCCTTTGCTAGAAGATTCGTCTACCTGAAATTCTCTTCCCAATAATCTTTTTCTCTGTTTCCTGTTTCCTTTCTATCAACCTTTCCCATTTTCACTATAGTTAGTAGATATATAATCATCATCAGATTATTATAATATTATCTATTTTATATATATTATATTATCTTTTTATTTTTCTACCAATCACATGAGGCATACTTTACAAACATTTTCTTTTAATCTTTAAAACAGCCACGATTCTTAGGTATTGTTATATCTGGGATTTGGAGTAGGTAGTTTTAAGCTCACAGCAACAAATTCAGTCAAACTAGGCTGGCTGGAATTACAGTTACTTGCATGCCCATATTAAGTGCCTCATAAGATGTGGGCCAAGCAGAAAATTTAGGACAGAAGCTCCAAACTATAATCATGTTTTAAGACACAGTTGGAGAACTTAGTGATATTGATGGTTTTTCTCTTCATTAACTCACACATTTGTTTCGTCTTGGAGTTGAGCCTATCCTCTAGACTTCTCTAGGCTTTTGCCCAAGTGTTGCACAAGCCTTCTGCTCTAAGAATCTGGCAAGGAAAAGGCTGTCATGTTTACATATCAAGGCTGTAGCAGGGGTCTGAGCTGTCTGCCCATTCTGTACTATATTTCAAGCACTGGGCCCTGCCCTATTCTCCAAGGTCACCTTAGGAGTTGAATGTGGAAGCTGCTAAGTAACGCAAGGCTAAGAATCAGTAAGAACATTACTGATTACATTAACATAGGAAAGAAAGGTGACATTGATATATTTGTGAAGAGAAGTGCAGTTGACAAGTCCAGGCACATGGATGAGACTATGTGCCTGACACTTTATAGGATTTATCTCATTCAATCCTCACAACAGCCTGATTGTTTACACACCATTGTTGAATCTAATAGATGAGAAAACAGATCTGGCAAGTGACAGAACCAGGGTTCCCAAATCTGACACCACAGGCAGTACTCTTAATCAGATCAATATGTTGCAAAATTGAGTCATCCCTGGATATTTTTAATTCTACTCATGTTCTATTGCATAATATAGAGGACGTGGTTACATTTTGAGTATTACTTGTGATAGTTATATAAAGTATGAATACTTATTAATGGTAGAATAATTTATATTCATTTAACAAAATAAATGTTCTAATATATTTTTAATAGAACTATTCCATGAAGCAGATATACAGTTGGCAACAAAGGGGCAATTGAGGATCTGCCTTTCCTGGAGTACTTAAATATAATTCATTATGTAATTATATCAGTCAAACTGAAGCATCTACATATTTCAATAAAATGTACATGACTTTCTTTGTGGAGGCTATAAAATCTTTAGTAACTACTTTTTAGCATTTAATTTTTATTTAATTGAAATCACTATGCAACTAAATGTCTTTTCCACTATGTTAAATGTCTTTTCCTAGTTGCAGAATATGGAGTTTTTCTCATGCATTTATACTCAGTCCTTTCAGTCTTAGGTAGTTAGCAGATGTTTCTACAAATCCTTGTGTATGGATGTTGATTGTATGCCCAAACTGGAAGCAACCCAAATGACCACTAACATGTGAATAGATAATCACATTGTAGTGTATCATACAATGGGATATTATTCAGTAATAAAAAATGAACTATTGATACATGTGACAACGCACATGAGTCTAAAAATAATTATGCTGAATGAAAGAAACCAGACAAATGTGTACATATTTTATAATTTCATTTGTATAAAATCTTGGAAAATGCAAACCCATGTATACACAGAAAGCAGATCAGTGCTTCCTTAGACACGGGGAGGGGTACGAGGAAGAGATTACAAAGGGGCAGCAGGAAGCTTTTGGAGATGATGAATACCTTAATTATCTTGATCATGGTGATGGTGTCTATGGGTCTATATGCATAAAATTGTATACTTTAAGCATGTCCATGTTAATGGTAAGTCAATTATGTCCAAATAAATATATATTTTAAATGTCTAGCACTTAGTGCATGTTCTATGAATACCAATTCCCTGTCAGTATAATCATCTATTGTTTTGTGTGTATAGTGGAATCTCATGGTGTTTTTAATTTTTATTTACTTGATTACCAATAATCATTAGCATATCAGTATGATCATTATTTTAACTTTTTGTACTTGACTTTTAAAATTTATTTTTGTAAAGCAAAAAGCTAGACAGGTTACAAAACATCTACTTGCATACAGGACAAAAGTAAGTTGATAGATGGAGTAGACTGTAAAATAAAAATGCAACACCACATTGTTATTATTAAGATTTAATTTGAAAGATTTTAATAAGCAATTGTTTTAAAGTAAGCTTTGTAATTATGTATACCATATAGTGTTTTTGTTAGCTTTTATTTAATGGAGTATAGCATGAAGTACATGAATCTTAATTATACATTTCAATGAATTTTTACAAAGTGAACACACATGTGAAATCAGTACCCACATAAAGATACAGAATATAGCCAACATACCAGAAATGTCTCATGCCCCTTTCATGTCATTACCTCCCAGATAAACACTATTATGACTTTCATTACTATAGATTAATTTTGTATTTTTTGAATCATATATATGGGATCATATAGTAAGGATCAAGGAGTGTTTTTGTATATAGTTTCTTTTTACTTCACATTATGTTGGTGAAATTAAACCATGTATCAGAAGTTATTTCTTTTCCATTGGTACATAATATTACATCATAAACTTATGTATTCATTTCATACAGTTGATGGGCAAACACAGAGTTTCTTGTTTGGGGCTCTTATGAATATTTCTGCTACAGCATTTCTATATAGGTATTATATATATGAATATATGAATTTCTGTTGATTATCTACCTAAGGTTAGAGTCATGGGTTATGTTTACATTCAATTTTAGAATACTATGCTGAATAGTTTTCCAAAATGGTCTCAAATTTTACATTTTAACTCATAGTTTATGTGAGTTACAATTAATTCATATTTTTGCGAATACTGGGAATTTTTAGATATTTAAAAAAATACATACTGTTGTGTTTATTGTGTTATCTCATGGTAGTTATTAATTGATACTTTCCTGTTGACCAATAATATTAGGTCTATCAACATGATTATTGGCCCTTTCAATATTTTTGTGAACTCTCTGCTCAAGCCATTTGCACACTTTTCTTATTGACTTGCAGTCACATTTCCTTGATATGTGTTCTTTGCTAGATATTTGTATTGCGAACAACTTTGATCATTCCATGTCTTCCCTTTTACTATCTTAATGGTATATATTTATGAATAAAATTTTAATGAAATCTAATTTATAAATTTTTCTTTCACATGCCTTTGTGTCCATAGGAAACTAAGATATTCTCCTCCATTGTCTTCTAGAAGCTTTCTGGAATAAACTTAACTTGGTTTTAGTTTGCTAATATTCATTCATTCACTTTTTCATCTATATTCATGAGAGTCATTGGCCTATTATTTCTTTTCCTTTATCATCTTGTCATCTTTTGTATCAAGATGGACTCATGGAATGAGTTATGAAATGTTTCTCTTTTTCTGATCTCTGGAATGCTTTGTATATAATTGGTCTTATTTTTTTCTTACATGCTTTGAGGAATTCAGCAGTTGATGTTCTATGGACCTGTGGTAATATTTGTGAGAAATTTTTAAAATACAGTTTAATGTCATTATAAGATAAAGGACTAATTAGATTTTCTAATTCTTCTTGTGTCAGATTTGGTAAATTGTGTTTTTCCAAAAAAAATTTCCATTTTATCCAAAGTATCATATACTTCCATTATCATTTTAATGTGTGTTGAATGTGTGGTGCTGTGCCCTCTTTCATTCCTGATATTTGTGTTGTCTCTCTTTTTTCTTCATTATTCTGCTAAAGATTTATTAATTTTATTAATTTTCAGAAACCAGCTTTTGCATTTTTAATGTTCCCTAATGTATGTCTATTTTCTGATTCAGTGATTTCTGCTCTTTAAAAAAATTTTTTTTCTTGCTTCTTGAGATGGAAGTCTGGATTACTGATTTTCAGCCTTCTTTATAAAATGTATGTATTTAATTAAGGCTGCAAATTTCTCTCTAAGCACTATATTACATGACCTGTAAAATGTAATGTTTTCGAAGTATTTACTAACTTCTAAACTAATTTATTTTTTGGCCCAAGTGATATCTTTTAGTCATCTTAAATATCATTATTCCATTTTTATGTATTTATTGTTCAATTCCACTGTGACCCAGAAACATACTTTTATGTGAATTACCTATAAAGATATGCAAAATATCACCATTGGACAATCCTGCTCAAATCCTTATAAGAGACAAGGGTCTGTGTGGCAGTAAATTTGATATATTAGCAGAATTTTGTGAAATTGAAAGTATAATGATGTTGGCTGGTTGTTCTTAAATACTCTGCAGAGATAAAGTTTGTAAAGAAAAGGATGAACTCAGGACTTCAAATTCCCAGCTCAAGTACCACATGAATAAATTGAAAGTTTCTACATGTGTTCTGAAAGTAATTCACATTTATTATGGCAGCAGAGTCGAGATTTCTGAAAACCAAGCACAGAGTCTTATTGTATGAGTTGTTGAATTACAATACAATTTGAATTCCAAACCTTTCAAAGTTTCTGCTGTTAAAGTGAGGGCATTGATGGGAAAGGAAAGGGTACCTGAAAATTGGAATGAGAACATATAGGTGGATCATGATCATTGTGGGCACATTGAAACTCTAAATTCTGCTGAGTTGTACTTGCCAGAAAATCCTGTAATAGCCTCCCCTGAGGAATCAGCCATACCCCCTCTGTCCAAGGAGATTAATCCTACTTTATTTGAAAAATCTGTAGTTGCCTCCTCTGAGGAAACAAAGCTCACACCTCTCTCTGAGGAGTTTAATCCTTTTTCAGCAGATGAAACTTAAATGGAAGCTCTGAGGTAGTTGACATGAAAGACACTGCTAATTCCTCTCATGACCCACTCCCACCATCCCTTTTCTTCCAGACCTATACCTAGACTGATGTACCAACAGACCCTAAAACTGGAAGTACAATGTGTAATCCATGAAGAGGTACACTACACTCCAAAAGAACTGCATAATTTTTCCTATTTATATAGATAGAAATCAGGGCAATGTATATGGGAATGGGTATTAAGGGTGTGGAATAATGGTGGAAAGAATATAAAGTTGGGTCAGGCTGAATTTATTAAAGTTGTTTGGAGCCTTTGGCAGGCCTTTATAGGAGAATCACAGCACATTTGGAGCAAAGCCTTGCTATGCTCTGCAGATAACTATTCTCCTTTTGAGAAACAGCTTTTGGCCAGGTCTTAGGAGAGAACAAAAGCTTAACCATGGGCCACCAAGTTACCATGAGACCTGAGCTGCTCATCATGAACCGGGTGTTGTCTGACCCACCAAGCCATAAGAGTGAGCATGCACAGCAGCATTTCACCATCAAATGGAAGTGGGATATATGAGATCAGCCCCAAGGAGTTCCAGAAGGCCCAGTAATTTACAGGAGTAAGTAATTCAAATACTCATGGTCCCTACTCCTGCTACATTACCTTCTCTTTTCCAGCCCCTAGCTATGGCCTCTTGGAGAGTTTACTACAATTGGTTGACTGAAGATGAGAAAACTTGGGCCTGGTTTATAGTCGGTTCTGCACAAAATGAGGGTGGTACCCAAAAGTATACAGCTGTAGCAATACAGCCTCTTCCTGGGATATCCCTGAAGGACAGTGGTGAAGAGAAATCCTCCCAATGAATGGAACTTAGAACTTAGAAAAGTATACCTGGTTGTTCATTTTGCTTGGAAAGAGAGATGGCTGGAGTTGAATTTGTACACTCATTCATGGTTTGTAGCTAGTGGTTTGGCTGGGTGGTCAGGGAATTGGAAGGAACACGATTGGAAAATTTGTGACAAATGGTCTAGGGAAAAAGTATGTGGATAGACTTTTCTGAATGAGTGAAAAATGTAAAGATATCTTTATCTCATGGGAATGTTCACAAGAGGTTGACCACATCAATGGAAGATTTTAATAATCAAGTGCATAGGATGTCCCATTTTTCCTGTAGATAGCAGTTGGCCTCTTTCCCCAGCCACTCCTGTCATTGCCCAATGAGCTCATGAACAAAGTGGCCATGGTAGTAAGGATGAAGGTTATCCTTGTGCTCAGCAACATGAACTTTTACTCACCAAACTAACCTGGCTACAGCCACTGTAAGTATACAATGCACCAGCAGCAGAGACCCACACTTAGTCCCTGATATGGCACCATTCCTGGAGGTGATCAGCTAGCTACCTGGTGTCAGGTTGATTACATTGGACCACTTCTATCATGGAAAGGACAATGTTTTATTTAATTGGAATAGACATTTACTCTGTATACGGATTTGTCTTCTTGGCACACAATGCTTCTGCCAAAACTACCATCTATGGACTTATAGAATGCCTTATCCACTGTCATGGTATCCCATACAGTCTTGCCTTTGGTCAAGGAAGTCACCTCACAACAAATAAAGTATAGCAATGGACCCATGCTTATGGAATTCACTGTTCTTACCATGTTCCCCATTGTCCTGAAGAAGCTGGAGGACTAGAATTGTGGGATTGCCTTTTAAAGACTCAATTATGGTGCCAAAACTGGAGGCAATACCTTGCAGGGCTGGGACAATGTTCTTCAGGAGGCTGTATATGTTCTAAATCAGTGTGCAAATGATGATGCAGTTTCTTCCATAGCCAGGATTCATAGGTCCAGGAATCAAGGGGTAGAAATGGTAGTGGCACCACTCACTGTTATTCCTAGTGATCCACTAGAAAAATTTTTGCTTCCAGTCATTCTCCACAATTTTATGCTCTGCTGGTCTAGAGGTCTTTTTTCCAAAGGGAAGAGTGTGCCTATCAGGTGATACAACAAGGATTCCATTGAATTGGAATTTAAGATTGTCACCCAGCCACTTGGGACTCCTCATGCTTCTCAATCAACAGGCAAAGAATAGAGTTACTATATTGGCTGGGGTGATTAATACTGATTACCAAGGAGAAATTGAACTGCTACTATGCAAAAGAGGTAAGGAAGAGTATGCCTGGAATACAGGAGATCTCTTAAGGCATCGCTTAGTACTACCATGCCCTGTGATGTAGTTTCAACGGGAAACTACAGTAACCCAATCCAGGCTGGATTTCTAATGGCCCACTCCCTTCAGGAATGAAAGTTTGGATCACACCAGCAGGCAAAGAATCACAGCCAGCTAAAATGCTTGCTGACAGTAAAAGGAATATAGAATATGTAATGGAAGAAGGTAGTAATAAATATGAACTATGACCACTTGACAAGGTTCAGAAATGAGGACTGTAGTTATTATGAGTATATTTTCCTTGATTTGTTATGAATATGTTTGTATATATATCAAATAACTTTTTTTTATTCATTCTCTTCTCCTCTTAGGTAACATAAGTTGCATTGCTATTATGTCATAGTATTTAAGTTAGAGAATATCAAAGATATAAGAATGAATGTCACCCAAGGACTTACTTTCTCTACTGAGGAAAGGGTTAGTACTTTTTGGGTTGTATGCAGGGCAGTTGTATCACGTAAGGTGGAAGTATGAATATTTTACTGTCTTTATTTGGATATTTAGTATGATTTAAGGAGATTTGTATTCGTGACAAGTTGACAAAGTGTGTACTGTGATGATTAATTTCAACTTGGCTAGGTTCTGGTGTCCAGTTGTATGGTCAAGTAAGCATAGGACTGTTTGTTACTGTGAAGGTATTTCATAGAAGAATTTGCATCTATAGTCAATTGAGTATATCTATGACTGTTTGCATCGACAACCAACAAAGGAGATTGCCCTCAGCAATAAGGGGATCTCCTCATCTAGTCAGTTGGATGTCTTAAAAGCCAGAAGTGAGAATTTTACAAGTCAGAAAGAATTTATGTCTCTGCTTCAGCCAGTCGGCTTTCCCTGGGGAATTCAACATCACCTGCATCAAAGATTCCAGTTTGTGTCCTGCCTTATGGATTTTGGACTTGTCAATCCCCATGGTTGTATGAGCCAAATCCTATTATCTATCCATCTATCTACCTACCTACCTATCTCCTGTTGGTTCTGTTTCTCTGGAGAACCCTGAGTAATAAAGTAGGCAAGTTCTCTCTTCCTTGGTTATCCCTGAACTATATACAATATTCCTCTCCTAAGAACTGTGAAATTATGGAAATCTCTGCTTATCTTTATAGCCTCCTTGCAGCGGCTTCCTGCTTTGTGTTGGCATTTTACACTGCATTTGCACAGCTAGCAATTGGCAAATATCTCCAGAGGAAAATTGCATGCAGAATATTAGGCTTGCTTCTCTGAGTCTCCCATTTATTCAGGAACTTGGGATTTCAACTCTTCAAATCCTGGCTGCCTGAATTGATCTCCAATTGTTCAAACCACTGTTTTGTAATCAACCCAAATTTTAGAGTTGTTTTCAATCCAAGAGTTAACCTGATACCACTTCTCCATCATAGATGTCCCATACTTTATTTATTTCAACTAGATTGTAAGCTTCCTTGAGAGCAAATGGATTACTGTCTTTAAAAATCTCCATAAGTCTAGTAAACTGGCAAGCTTATTATACATTTTATGAATGCATAAAAGGAAATATACTTATCTTGCTTTTCTTCTCAGTCATTAACATCCCAGTACTGCAAGCAGGACAACAGAATAGAAAAAAAATGCAAGTTTTTGTGGTTGGTCAATTTACATTTTACTTTACAAACTGTGTGACTTAGCCTAGTTATTTAATATGACTTTGTCCAAATGAATGATAATATTTTGCAGTGTTGGCATTCAAATTAAGTGACATAGCGTATAATAAACACTCAAATATTCGGTTAACTTGCCATCTAACTTGGTCATATGTCTTTTAACTGCAATGGCCAGGTCAGCATTTTTTTTTCCCAAGTAAGAACAAAAAGAATAACAATCTGAGGTACTTGTCCAAAGCTTCAGTTTTATAGATTTAGTGATAGCAGTGACACAAATGACAGGGAAGTTGGTACTTACATGGACATTTCCAATGCTGCTTCAATTTTATAGGTGCACTTCAGGGATTCAAGAATAAACTTGAAAGTGCAACCTAGCAGAAAAGGAGTAGTCTTCTCTT
This sequence comes from Tolypeutes matacus, assembly GCA_026826555.1. Classification (NCBI taxonomy): domain Eukaryota; kingdom Metazoa; phylum Chordata; class Mammalia; order Cingulata; family Chlamyphoridae; genus Tolypeutes; species Tolypeutes matacus. Next base: position 53,425,469 of record JAKSZT010053887.1, read on the forward strand.
TGCCTCAGAGTTTGCAAGGAATTTAGCCTTGTGGGTAATAGAATGAAAGTTCAAAAACTAACTTAGTCTGTGCACTATATCACATTCTCTCCTTGAATCAAGCTTTTTTATGTCAAAAAGGAGAAATGTTCAGGAGAGCTGCCCCCACATATCTGAGTTCAGCTTCTTTGATCCAGCAAGGAAACATTATAACCTCAGAAAGACTAATACTAGATGGATAATCCCAAAGTCCTGAGTGCAGGTCAAGTTGTCATCTAAATAGACACAGTTTCTATCCATCAGACTACAAGGCAGATACGTGCTACCTTTGAGAGGTGAAGGCTTGCTACTTATCTTATCACTAGAATGATAGTTTTTCCCCTTTATGTATTTTATCATTAGCTTCTCTATATTTATATTTCAAAAAACATAGCTCCCCCTGAGCTATTTGAATAGAGACAAGGCTTTAAAAATGGTTTGCTCTTGAGAAAATAATCTTTGGAATTATGTAAATACAGGACTTGAAAAGAGTTAAAGTCATGAATATGAGAAATAAAGTATTCTGGAGGTGTTTATATCTTTCCCTTTGTGGATTATTGTTAAATTTGAGGCTTGAGTAGGAGAATGTAAATAAGTCTGTTCTTTAACAAGGAAATAAAGTGTTCAATAGCATAGTTGAGATCTTCTCAATTTTATTTAGTGCGGGGAGTATTAAAGTTTAATTGAAATGTGATATTAAAAATTTCCCAAGTAAAAAAGAAAACTATATTAGGGAAAATGAGGAGAAAAACAGTGATTGCCTGGGAAATATTGATAACTCTACATGATCTTCTATAGCAGATTAACATCTCTCTAAGTTGAGTTTAATTTTCCACTAGTCATAAATCCAAGTGGCCCTACAACCTGAGATATTCATAGCAGACTTTGAAATAATGTGGTCAGTTGTGTGAGTGCATTCTCTGTGTTCATCTGTAAGAAGCAGTGGGGGGAGAGTTACAGCCTGGATTTACTCTCTTCACCTTTTCTAGCTCCTAAAATGGAAATTTTATTCTCTGGTTTTCTTAGAGCTATCTACCTTGTGACATGGGGAGCCAAAATGGAAGGCCTCATTTATTTCTTTGTCCCATACAAAAATAGGTAAAATTCTTTGCATTGACCTTGGAATATCTTCCATCTATTAAAAGACTCAGCAAATAGTCAATCTTGGAAGTAAGCGTCAGATTATGACTAAAATGAAAAAAAAAAAAAAAAGCGCTTTTATAGAAGAAATCCAGTGTGGACCTTACTTCCTAAAGTAGACTCCATATGAGCAATGGGAAAATGAGTACTTAATACAATGACTTTTGGTCTCACAGTTTAATTGCTCCTGTGTATCTTCCGTGTCTTAAAGAGTTTACCAAATCTTCAAATTAATAAAAATATGTAATGGCTTGTATTTTCAAATTATGAAGTATTTCATCTATACAAAAAAGTAAAGAAATAACATAGAAAAAAATCTGAGAACCCATTGTAAACTTCTGCTAAATAAGATGAGTTTGCCATATTTATTTTAGTATTTCTTTTATGTTTTTAAAGCAATGTTATATTATAGATATTGTTTAAACCCTTTGTGTACTTGTTCCTGAAACCATTGAGATAATCACTAGCTTAATTTTTAAAATTTATTACTATATATATATGCACACACATCTATACATATGTGATTTTGTGTGTATATATGTAAGCAATACATGAAAGTTGTGGCATATTTCAAACTTCATAGAAATAATTCACACCATGTAAACCCTTTTGCAACTTAGAGTTCAGACATTTTTAGCTGCGATATAGTGTCCTGTAGCATGACTAGATCATGGTTTCTTTATCAATTCTTTCGTTGGTAGAGTTTTAAGTTGGTTCCAATTTTTTGCTAATGTGAAATGCTGCAATTAACTTTCTTGTGAATGTCAAAGTTTCTCTAGGACATGTGCCTGGGATTGGGTTTACTGGGAAGATGGGCATGTGTATCTTCAACTGTACCTATTATTAGTAGTTGTACCAATTAATATTCTTACCTGCAGCAAATTAGAATTCTAGTTTCTCTACATCCTCGCCAACATTTGGTATTGTATTGCTTACGTAATATTGTACTGTGTTTATTTGAGGGGTCATAAAATTACATAAAGAACAGTTCCAGAAATGTTATAAATAGCTACCTTAGTCTCATGGTCCTAAGGTATATTTTGGAGTATTGACAGAAACTCAGTCTACATAGCCCAAGAAAAGAATCAAACTAGATGTCAGAGATCATCTATTCTGCCTGCTCTTCCTTCATTTCCTCAACTTTCAACCTATAGGACATTTGTAGCTAATAGCAGAGACTCTTTTAAAGCATTTAACAGCATCCTTGTTTCCATATAAAAGGGTTTGCAAGTTTAAAGCAATACATTGACTTAGTTTCTACATTGGGAAAGCATGTCATGGTTTCATAACAGGCTTTATTTTGCTTATTTATAAATGAAGTGGTTGAACTAGCCTAGTGATCTTGGAGATTTAAGTTTTATTAATCTTTGTGTGCAAATTCAGTCATTTTAAATAAGAAAGCAAATCTCTGAGACTGGTAGTTTTAAAAAAATAGTAGCCTTTGTAACACATATAACAAGTATGTTTTGCTTACACAGATATTAGTTATACTTTAAAACAAACATTATTAAAAGCCTTCTTTTTATTTTTTTTTGCAAAATCTCCAAGGAGCTACATATCCTATCAAATCCTGGGTAGATTAGTTTTCAAGAAATAAATAATCATAAAGGCATACTCTGAGATGTCTTACAAAGGCTACCCTGTGGCGATGATGCCAGCACCTGCAGTGTAGTACTTGTTTACAGGGGGCAGCTCCCTGGATTCTTACCTTAACTGTTCGCCTAGTCATGAATCCTCCATGAGGCTCTAAGACACTCATATGTATTCATTCTCCAAGCAGGGGGAGTGATTTATTCTTCACTGAATTCGTGTTGCTTAGACCTTTATCACACAATTCCAAACTAAGGCTAATCCCAAAATATACATGTCACAAAAGTCACATGCTGGCAGCCAGTTGACCCTCAATATACATTTTTTTTTTTTTTTTGAGATACCAGGGGCTGGGGATTGAACCTGGGACCTCGTACATGGGAAGTCGGTGCTCAACCACTGAGGCACATCGGCATCCCTGAGTGGGTTTTTTGTTTTGTTTTGTTTTGCTTGTTGCTTGTTTTTTATTTTTTTCAGGAAGCACCAGGAGCCAAACCCAGGACCTCCCATGTGGGAAGCAGGTGCTCAACTGCTTGAGCCACATCCACAAACCCAATATACATTTTTGAGCACAGAATTATAAGGATTTTATTCAAAGTAAAAAAATATGTTATTATCAAGTTAGATTTTTTTCATATCATTTTGTCTTCATTTAAAGGCAAAGTCCTCTGAAGTATTTTCCTCAAACTTTTGATTTTTGCCGGAAATACAATGAAAGCTCTTGGGATTGGTATCTAGTTAGAAAAACAAAAAGTTGACAAAAGCAAAGAATCATGATAAATAATACAAATACATGGTTAGTACTTTTTTTGGCCTTGAAACATATAACTGCATATTCATTTATAGTATTTTAAGTGGAGCCATGGTCTTCCTTGAACATGGGTCTATTGACTGGGTTTCTGTTCATTCTTTATAGAATAAATCATATGGAGAATTTATCTATCATTTCAAAGTTTAATTTCTCTAGAGTAGAACATGATTTTAAAGACACTTGTGACTCATCTAGGATTTTATTACTTTTCCCCAGTTTTCTACATTGACTCATTCACATCTAATTCAACAACATTTTTATTTAGCAAGATATGATAATCAAGCTTTTAGAAAACAGTCAACTAAATTCTCACAGAAATAAACCTCTTTTGGGCACTCATATAACATCAGTGTTTATACAACTTAAACAACACAATTGTCATAACACATATATGGCTGGTAGAATGGGTTTGAGAACTATTACAACTAACTCATGTTGAACACTTACTTCTACTTGTAAATCAGAAGTGCCCACCATACCTGCGGGCAACCCACCAGCTGAGGATATTTCATGTGCAGCAGTATTTGACAAAAGTAATTAACATTCAAGTTACTAATGTAAATTTTTGTTAGAATATCTTTTTCTATCATCATCATCACAGGTAGGAAGCTATGTGGGAATCTGTTTCCTTAGTTTTAGTTAACCATTTGTGAGGAAAATAGAGGGCATTTTCTAAGATTTCAGAAAGACTATTAAAAATTTCAAAATCAAGATCTCTTCAAAATAGTTTTGTGACTTAGAACAGAACAGAAACACAATTCAGTATTTAGAAGCAAAAGTCACATACCCACTGGGCTATAGGATCAGGAAGCAAGCAGAGCTGGTTGCGGTTTCCACACTGTGTGATAACAAGGACTGGATGGGCTCACACATGGCCTGGAGAGGGCCTGGATTAGATTAATGGCATTAAACTAAGGGCAAATAAAATTATGAGCAGCGGCTAAAAAGTTTTGAGGGCTACCTCTGATTGCTGCTGGCACTGAGCTACTATTTAGATTGAGGGAGGTAAGAGATGATGGCATATCAGGACCCAGATCAAAGTGCCCACTGCCTCAGGAACTAATATGTAGTAACCTCAGGAGACAAAAACCTCAAGATTCCACTGTAAGACTTGTTTTCCAGATGTGTGAGATATTTAGAGACAACTCTAAAACCACAGACTCAGAGATTAGAGCTCAGGAGAGAAAAATAAACACATATCTAATTAACAAAAAATGACAACAACAACAACACAATCAAAGAAATCCCCAGTCACTGTGAGCTTGAAAATTATGATGGCAAAGCATAAGAGCAAATCAATTCCATGAAAGATAGCCACAAATTCAGTAAGTATATTTCTTTCTGAATTCAGAATGGTCCTCAAATATTACCTCCCTGTCATTCCCTATATTCTCCACTTCTTGAACTTTTATTAAGTGTAATTTGGAACTTCTTAATCTATTCCTGACGTTTCTTCCCTTATCTATCATAATTTTTCATATTTTTATATTTTGCTGTAGTGCTCTGAGTCAGTACATAAGTACAGTCTTCCAAGTCTCTCATTTTCTCTTCTGTGGCTATGTCTAAATCAACATTTACCCCATCATTTAACTTTAATTTTAAAGCTATGTTTTCACTTCCAAAATTATTTATTTATATTTTTGAAACAATATGCATAGGATTTTGATCCATAACTGTCTATTTGTATTGGTCATTTTTTCTTCCCTACCTTATGGGTATTTGCCTTCTTTTACTGCTTTGAAGATTTAAAAAACATGTAAAGGATTTTTTCAGAAGTTTTTTCAATTATTTGCATTTATTCAGGAGGAAATTATCCTAGGCAGTGAGACTATCATTCAAGAGTAAAATAGAAAAATGATACTTTCAAAATACAAAGCCTGAGTTTATCATTGATAGATCCTTGCTGAAACATTGTTAAAAGGTGTTGTTCAGCAAAAAGAAAGTGTAGTGAATTTAGGAGAAGACATATTTGCTATAAATCCTCATGAGTTAAAATATTAGTAAAATATCTTGGTAACACTATTAAAGGTGAGAAACAGTACAAATTTAAGTAACAGAGGGTGGATGTAGAAAGATTGGAATGTAGCTGAAGAATGCTAATTTCCTATTATTTGAGAGGAGAAAAGATATACTGAATAACTTTAGAGTTTGTTGTTATTCTATAGAGTTAATGTTAAAGCTAAACATTTAAGTGTAAACACCAAAAATGTGAAGGACTGGTGTCTCCGTCTAAAGTGGAATAGGGGGAAAGTACATGTATGTGAGGAAGAGGAAACGAAAGACACTAAATAAGCCACAGAATGCAGGAAATAAAAACAGAAAGTAGAAAAATAATGGTAAATTAAAAAAAAAAAAAAGATTAAACAAATAAGTCCACACCTATCAGTAATCATAAGACATGTTAATGTACTAAAACCCTTATGAATAAAGATAAAGGCTATTGCTTTTTATGTTGAAACAAAATCCAGACAAACATAGCTTGTAAGGAATACTTAAATTAAAAGATTGCAGAAAATTAAAAAAGAAATACATATACTATAAAATGTCAACAAAAATACAGTTGGTATAGCAATACTAATATCAAACAAAATAGAATTCAGGAAAAAAAGCATTATTAGAGTTTGAGAGAAATTTTGCAAAATGATGAAGGAAAAATATGTTAATGCAGAATTTGTATGCAATTAGCATTTTTCTTCTGGGCTTTATATAGCAAAAGCCAACAAATCTAAAAATAAAATCTTAGTGGGGCATTTTAATATATCTCTCCAAGAAACCAAATGGCTCCAGCATAAAAATTTAGTAGGCTTTGAAACTATTTGAATAATACAGATATGATTGATTAGTTTGATATAATATACCTAGAAAGTAAAGATTATATATACATTTTAAGCAAAAACAGAACACTTATAAAAATTGATAATGTGATAATGTGATATGCCATAGAAATATAATTCACTCCATTTACAGATGAAAAAATATGGTCATATTTTAGATGCAGTTAAGGTATATGATAAAAATTCAACACATATTAAAATAATGTTTATTTAGCACCTACTATATGACAGTCACTTTTCTAGGAACTAGGGAATTTAGGATAAACAAGACCGGCAACATCTCTGCCCTCATATACCCTAAATTCTAGTGGTCAAGACAAACAATAAACAAGCTATGTATTTCCAATTATAATGTATATGAGGAGTGATAAATTGTACATAGAAAAATAAAGGAATAAAGAACCATGGGTGTGTGTATTTATATGAATGTACACAACACTTAAGATATTTTAGATGGTAATGGTCAAGGATACCTCTTGGAAGAGATATCATTTGAGCTAACACCTGAATGAGGAGATGAAATCATCCATGAGAACATGAGAGAATAGATCTCAGGCAGGGAGAACATCAAGTACAAAGCCTCTAAAGTCAGAATTGCTTGACATGATCAATGAATAACAAAGAAAGCAGTGTGATTAGTGTAGGTTGAAAGAAGGAAAGACTGGTAGGAGATGAGATCAGATTATGCAGGACCTTAAAAGTCAAAGATTTTAGATTAAATGTTGTTCTGATGGAAAGCCTGGAGAAATTTGAGCAGAGGCATGGCTTCAACTAATTTATATTCTTCAAGGTCACTCTGCTTGCCTGCAAAATTGACTCTAGGTGTAAAAGAGAACAATGAAGATGTTATGGTAGTCTGGATGAGAGTTAGTAGTGGCTGACCTAAATTGGTAGAGGTAGGAAAGTTGAAAGTGGTTCTTTTATGCCATGTTTTAAAAGTTATGGTTATGGCTGATTGGATTTGCCCATAAACTGGATATTAGAAATGCAGGAAAAGAAGGAGACTGAAAGGAATTCTAGGTTTGGAACCTGAGTTTCTGTGTGAATGGTGATGCCATTTATTGAGAAAGGGAAATCTAGAAAAGGAACAGATTTCAGAAGGAAATAGCAAAATTATATTTAGGACATATTAACTTTGAGATAACTATCAAATGTTCAAGTGAAAATTCTGAGTAGGAAATTTGTTATAATTCCCGGAAAACAAAGACTGGATGGGAACTTTCCTAACTTTACCCATGGTATATGCCAATAATCTATGGAAAAAATAATATAACTGGTAAAATAACATCATTCTTATGAAATTAGCAACAGTTGAGTTGCCTCTTTAGTATTGTGTTAGGTGTTCTAGCCAATGTAGCAAGAAAAAAATAAATAAAGATATAAGCATTGGAAAGGAAATGACAAAATTTTGGTCATTTTTTAGACAATATGTTTATATACATGTAAAATCCAAGGAGATCTAAAAAAATCATCATAATTAACAGTTCAGCACATTTATTAACTACCAATTACGCTACCTTCCTATTGATGCTGTAAGAAATAACCACAAACTTAGTGGCTTTAAAAAACACAAACTAATTACCTTACAATTCTGGAGAAAAGAAGTCCAAAATGGGTCTCACCGGCCTGAAATCAAGGTGTTGACAAAGCTACGTTCCTTCTGGAGTTTCTTAGGGAGAATCAGTTTTTTTTTTGTCTTTTCCGGCTTCCAGAGTCTGCCTGCATTCCTTGGCTCATGGCCTCTTCCTTCCACTTTCAAGACCAGTAGCATAGCATCTTCAAATCTCTCTCAAACTCTGTCCCTTCTGTTTCGCTTGTAAGGGCCCTTGGTGATTACTTTGAGCCTCCCTCCTGGATAATACAGGATAATCTCACCACCTCACGGTAAACTGATAGCAATTTAATTCCATCTGCAGTCTTAATTCTCCTTTCCCACATAACCTAACACATTCACAGGTTCCAGGGATTAGGATGTGGACATCTTTGGGGGCCATTATTCTGCTTACCCCAGCAATCAACAGAAGAGAAATGATTATTATTCTTCCCTATCAGCAATAGTAATTGTAAAATATAATAAATAGTGTCAGGGGTCAGGGCCCAACAAAGTTTGAGGGAAAGGTCCCAATCAGCCTGCCCTCGCCAGATACCAGGCACAAGTTTAGGGGTCTTCAAGGCCACCCTCACCTCATAGCAGTTGAGCACAAATTTGGGAGTCTCCAGGTCTCCCTCAGGTTTCCTAATTCCCTTTAAGGACTCAAAGAACTCAGGAAAGTGCTATACTTACGATTACAGTTTAATATAGCAAAAGGATAGTTATATGAATTGGCAAAGGCCTGGAGGCGACTTGTCCATATATGTCCAAAGCAAAACTTATATGTACATGTTGAAATCATCCATATATACCTAAAACAAGTTATCTGTGTGACAAGTTATCTGAGACTCTCCCACCTTGCACAACTGCTAGGACATTCTGATATTCTTTGATCCTGGGTCTTAATTTCCTCAAAACCAGGACTTCTGTCAGGGATAAATAAGTTTTGTCAGTTTGCGTTACATCTCCCTTAAAGGCTTGCTTTTCTTATTGTTTTTGGTTAACTAATCATAGTTTCTTTGTGTAACTGCATTGCCTTTATTACATAAGCTGCCTCTTTCTTGAACATTCCCCACTTTACAAATTGTCTCCTTATGATAAATAAATGGTCTTTCTTTTCTAAAGTCTTAAAATTTGTCTTTTATTAGAAAGGATACAGGTTAGAAACAGCCAAAGGGCAAAATTTGAGGTTTCCATAGGCAAAGCTTCCACCATACTCAGGGACATGATACCCTTCAAGCATCAAACTGTGACAATATTCAAAAGATTATCGCCAAAGAGAAGTTCATCCAGGCTCTCCCCTCCCCTCCCCTCCCCTCCCTTCCACTCCCTTCCCCTCCCTCCCTCCTTCCTACCTTCTCCCCCCGCCCCTTCTTTTCTTCCTTCCTTCCTCTCTCTCTTCATCATTATACAGGAAAAATGGAAACACTGACCACATGGTTGAACTAAATCTCCAGTCCCACTTCCCTACCTGGAAGTCAGGCTGATAACAAGTGGCTAAAAACCCTAACGCTCTAATCACATGGTTAGTCTTTCTGACATGGCCAGTCCAATCCTGAGTCATTTCATTAGCAGAAACTATCAGATGTGGTCTGATATGACCCACTATGTATAGGAAAGATACTCCTATCACTCAGGAAATCCCATTTAAAGGTGCCCTCCCAGGAACCCAGACAAATAGTATAGACATTTTATTTATAAAAACAAATATAAATCTAAAGATTTATTTATATAACTAAAGATTTATTTATGTATCTAAAGAAATCAAACAAAAAATGTGGGTACATTTACAAAATATTATTTAAGGGCATGAGCTAAGGCCAGAATAAATGGAAAGCTATACCACATTGGTAATAGGTAAGGCATAATATCATAAATATAACAGTCTTTCTCACATAAACCTATAAATTTAATATAATTCCAAACTAGAAAACTGCTTCCAAAGTTCATACAAAGAAGAAAAGATTCAAAAATGGAAAGGACAATTATGAAAAAGGAGGGAGAGTCTTATTTTATATTAACACTTACTAGACCACAATTAAAATAACATGGTTTTGGTGCAGAGAAGAAAAGCATATTAATGGAACAGAATAGATAATTCATAAAATGATCTAAGCACATAGAGGAACTTGGTATCTGACAGAATTGGCAGAAATCAGGGGAAAGCTATAGATGTCAATCTGAATATACCTCAAAAATATAATGTGGTATTAAAAACAATTGCTAAATGATACTTGCAGTAAGAGGCTAACCATGTAAATTAAAAAAATTGTTTGTGAATACAGGTTATATAATAAAAGAGATATGAATTGGAATGAAATATCTCAAATTCTTGCCTTTGGGAAATGGTCCAGAATGCTATGAGGGAAAACCCAGGAAATTTAACTTTTATATGTTAGTGTTTTAATTGTTTCATAAACAAGATATTTTAAGCAAACATGATAAAATATGAACATTTGTTTACTCTATCTGAATGCTGCTAAGGATCTTTCATACCCTCTAATTTTCTGTCTTTTAAACTCTTTAATTGAAAAAGAAAAAAAACATTAAAAAAATGTGTCTTAAACCTCAGAAATACATAATTTACTCTTCCAACGGCCTTAACAGTATATGTCTTTGAAAGTACACCATTCACTAGATTTAAAAAATTATATCCATGGTAACCATTGCCTCATGTAACAATGGCTCCATGTACCAATTGTATCTTTAGGAAAACATGGAGATTTGGGATACATTTGGTTCTTGTAAAGAGAATGTCTTTACAAAAAAATTATATTTCTTGTGCTGTTGTTAATTTTTACTGTCTCCTATTTTTAGACTCGAAAATCAGTAGATATAAAGCAAAATGGTGTTTCTTTCAAAGGCAAAGAAATGCAGTATTTTAATAAATATCTATTTTTTAAAATTGTTCCAGACTACTGCATGTACTTACTCACTTATCAAGTGCTGAAAAGAAACTGGATACAATCTCTGCTTTCTCAATATATATTTCTATCACAGAAACCACTGTTGGCTAATTTATGGGGACTGTAGAAATGATGTATATGTCTAAGAGGTGGAGAGATGAAAAGGAGCTGGTGAGTTTTCTTAATTTTGAAGGTTTCTCTAGGTTTTTCTTTCTGTTCCGGAAATTCTATTCCCTCTTTCATTTCTTTCTCTAAACAGGATAAATCTAAATAAAGTCATTCATTCATCATTTGTTCTTTAATAAATATTATTGAGCACCTGTTATGTTCCAGGTTCTGTGCTAGGGACTAAAAGAAATCAAAACCAAAACAAAACAACCCATCTTTCAAAGTTATTTACTGTTTTCTCATTTTCAGAGATATATTAAAATAGTTACTGTTTAATGTCCACATAAATACTTTAAATAACTGGGAAGCTTCTCCTCAATCATAAACAATCAAGAAACTAAACAAACAAAATTTTGTACAATGTTCAAATGTATTTGTGATATAATGCCCAGCTCCTTTGGTGGTAGGTGCTATACAGAAGCTTGTATTTTGCTTAACACACTCTTTTTAGAGCTTATCACTTAAAATTATATACTTGAGGTTTGGTTTCCTGTCTTGGCACTGATTCCCTAGTATAAGATTGTGGCATAGGTCTGGTTATTTCTGGCTATAAGCTCAGACCTTACATAATACTTGAAGCATAATAGGCACCCAATAAAAACTTGTGAAAGAGATGAATGATCACAATGGCAGTGATGCACATTTCATGTATCTGTTATTGTGTTATACTGCCAAAAGAGCAAGATTCAAGGTGAATAATTATGAAATAACATCCCTAAATTTACCGTGTAGCATATGAGATATTCATACTTTTAGTTTCTTTTTTATTAACCCTTTTGGAGTTAATATTTAGGAATATATGACCTTATTTCCACTTGTTCTTTAAAGTTAAGAGAATAATAATCTTTTCAAAATAAGCAAGATATATTTGATAACTAAATACATGCAGTCATTATACATATTTACAATTTTATGTCTAGGTCAGCATGAGGCAAGAAGGGTTCTGTGATAAGAGGTCAGGATGATTCAGCACGTTTTGGCCTCATGGTGTCTGTTGAAGGCCACAGGCCTATTAAGTCACACAGCAGTCTATTCCAGCAGGCTCTAGCACTGGAGCAGTGCATGCTTGCAGACTGGTTTACTTTGCCATTTTTCATGGCTTGAGCACTGTTGCTTAGTTCCAACTGTAATTTTTCCAAAATTGCAACCGTGTTTCTGTTTCTTGTGTTTTTTTTTTTTCTTCATCGTCCCACATTTCCAGTTGCTCAGCGCATCCTATTGGCCTTAGAATAAATTTTTTAGACTTTTCCACTCCTTCATGCTAACACCCTAGTCAGAGCCACGGGCCTCCTTCCAGGACTACCACAGGTGAGGATTCCCATTGGGTCTTCCAGTTTCCATTCTTGTGCCTTGTGGCCTCCTCTTTACTGAGAAGCTAGAGTGAGCTTCTTAAGATGTCGGTAATGTCATCTCCTTGCTCTATGCACTCCACTGTCTTCCTGTCCCACTTAGACTGAAATCCAAAGACCTTTCCAGGGCCTGCAAGGCCCTCTATCATCTGACCCTGGCCACCTTCTTGACTTTATTTCTTACTGCTTTCCTTTCCTCACTTTTCTCAGCCTCACCTTTCTGCCTCCAAATCCTTGTTTTTCCTGTTCCTTCTGCCTGGAACTCTTTATCTGAAAAATTTTACATGGCCTGGTCCTACCTTTATTTAAGTTCTATCTTCAGAGAGGCCATTCCTGACCTTTCCACTAAAATAACTCCCCTCACCATTCCTTATTCCTTACTCTTCCTTTTATTAATTATTATGTTATATCATATGATGTTTTATTCATATATTCATTCATTCATTCATTCAATTGACTGTCTCTCAAACTGTGTTAGATAAAAATAATTATTTTTCCTCACTTAAACCCCAGGACACAGAAAAGAGCCTAGTAAGTAGAAGGTGCTCAGTAAAGGCATTTTGATTTTGATTAAAGACATGTCCTATGTTTTGTTTTGCTTTTTTCTCCTTCATGAAAACTTCCATTCTTGCTGTGGCATTCATTTTGCTCCTTCCTTGTGCTGTTCTAGTAATGTTGTACTATTTTTTATGGGCATGTTTTGTCTCCATAATAGATTGCAGGTTACTTACATAGAAGTACCTGCCTACTACTTCTGTGGTGCTCAATATATTTTTTCAAATAGTGGTGATAATTGGGTTGTCACTGTCTGTTTATATGTTTATAGTAAAATAATGATTTTACTATATTATTATTCATACCGGCAAGTTATCCTGAAATTTCTAGGTTGTTTTAGATTCTTGCCAATGTTTAGTAGCACTTTACTGTTGCCTATTGGCAAAATCTGTCATATTTTAGGCAGCTTCTTAGCTCTTGAACCCTAATATTTCCCCTTTCATCAGAATCTCTGCTAGTGTTTTTGTTAAATACTAGACATTTTCTAAGTTTCACTTGTAATTAGGAGAATTATAGAGAGCTAAATCCTAATATAAAATAAATGAAGTGCGAAATGCTCAAAGGGGCAATTTAGTAATAGTGGTGGCTAAGACTCTGCTGAGTTCAGATCTCAGTCCTGTCACATTTTGACTCCTGCTGAATTATTTAAATTTTCTAAGTTTCCTCATCTGCAAATTAGAGATAATAGTTCATACCCCATGGGATTGGAGTAAAGATGAAATTAGTTGATCCATTCAAAACATTTTTGGCAGTGCCTGGCACAAAATATAACCGAACAATTGTTAACAGTTATTATTACTATAATGCCACAGTTATTATTAAAGGCTCATATTTGTAAGAAAAAAATTATTTGCATTTAGGCTTGGCAAATAACATATTGTCAAAATTCGTGCAGCATAATTGAAGAAAAAACTCAGCTTTGATTCTTTTAAGTAAACCATTTTTGGCTGATAGTGATCAACTCTTTTAAATTATCCTTGAACAGAGAGATATACAATACATAGTCAGTGATTTAATTGATGCAGTAGTTTACTTCTTTCCCATGTTTGAGAGAAGACCATCTGTTCTGGTCTAGTTAGTAACAGAAAAATAAAGTTGAACATTGGAAAACCACAAAATATAAGTTGCTTTGCAAAGACTAACATTTATGTTTTCATCTTATACTTAAATTTATTTTTAAAGCTTATGAAAGAAGAGGATTGTAGGAATGGTGGAGTAAGAAGATCCAGGAATCAGTTCCTCTACCAGAACAACTACTGAATGGACAAGAACTGTCTGAATCAAATGTTTTGAAACTCTGGAGTTGAACAGAACACTGCTGCATCCAGGGAAGAGCAGGAGGAAGATGTTGGTAAATATCAGCAAATTCCAGTAAACTGCACTTTTTGTGCATCAGCTATCATCACCCATACCCCAGCTTCATGGCAGGTAGCAGTGAGGTACTGAACCCCGGCCCTTGCTGCAACTTGCTGGTGCCACAATGGGGTATAAAGACCTTGTTACCCAAGTTCTGGGGGTGTGCGGTCTGATTGCCGATGACTGCTTTTGATTAGCTACTTCAGATTGCTAGGGGTCTGGTTGACGCCCTGAACAAAAGCAGCAGAGCAGACTTAGAGACAGTACCGTTCCTCATAACTGTGAAAACAGTTAAAAGTCTGCATTTACTGGGCAGGTGATGAATGAAGAAAAATCAGCTTCAAAGAGCTATAGAAGAACCTCATGGCACCCTTAATGGCCTATCCTTTACCCCTCCCCAGAACAATGTCTCCTGGGGAGAAACGAAAGCTTTCAAATTCCTCTTATGGCCACTAACAAGCATAAGCCCAGGCAAGACACAGGACCAGAAAAGACAGCGAGGACCCTATACTTTGTATTTGCTTTGGGCTGACCTTCTTAATAGGAGGTCTGAACTTTGAAGGAGAGAACCAGCCAATGCGAAAACAATTTAAAAAGAATGTGAAAAGTACTTTTTTCCCTTTGGTTTGTTACATTTTGTTAACTCCTGACACTCAAGAAAATCTCTATCTTATCACTAACTAGAAACAAAGTCAAGAAATAGACATCTCAGGAACTCAATACCAAAGTCAACATTTTAAAATATTAAAATGCACAGTGTGCAACAAAAGATAAACAAGAAAAACAAACAGGAAGTGGTGGTCCATCCAGAGTAAATGGATAAAAATCCAGATATCATCAATGAAGAAGAGCATACTGTGTACATACAGGACAAAGACTTAAAAAAAAAAAAAAAAAAGATCTTCAATATGTTCAAGGAGTTAAATGAAAATACAGATAAAGAACTAAAGTATACTATGAAAATAATGAATAAACAAAATGAGACTCTCAATAAAGAGATAGAAATTTTACAAATGAACCAAACAGACTCACTGGAGTTGAAAACCACAATAACTGAAATGAAAAATTCCCTTGAGGGTTTCAACAGAAATTACAGTGGACAGAATAAAGAATCAGTGAACTTCAAGACATGACAAATGAAATGACTCAGGATGAAGACCAGAAAGAAAAAAGAATTAGAAAAATTGAAAATGGCCTAAGAGACCTGTAGGACACCACCAAGCATGCCAATATACACAATATTTTAGGAGTCTCAGGGGAGAAGGAGGGAAAATTGCATAAGGAATATTCAAAGAAATAATGACAGAAAACTTCTAAGCTTTATAAAAGACATTAATAAATACATCCAAGAAGCCCATCCAACACCGAACAGGATAAATTTGAAAGGAAATACAACCTGACACATGGTGGCCAAATGTCAAATGTAAAGGACAAGCGGGAGAGTTCCAAAAGCTGCAAGAGAAAAGCAATGTGTAATGTACAAGATGGTCCCAAATAGATTAAGTTCCAATTTCTCAGTAGAAATTATGAAGGCAGGAAGATAGTAGTTTGAAATGCTTAAAGTACAGAAAGAAAACAATTGTCAACGAAGAATTTTATATCCTATGAGACTTTCTTTCAAAAATAAGGGAGCAATTAAGACATACCCTGATAAACAAAAGCTCAGGGAGTTCATTACCACTAAATATACTCTACAAGCAATGCTAAAGGACCTTCTTTAGACAGAAAAGAAAGAACATGAAAGAATGCACCAAAGAGGCATAAATAAATAAAAATCTTCAGTAGCCATTTGTGTAATTATAAATGCCAGCACTATGGTATTGTACTTTTTAATATGTAACTCCACTTTTCATTTCTTACAGATGCTAAAATGCAAATGCATAAAAAGTAATGACAAATCATGATTTTGCACATACCATGTACAAATATATAATTTGTAATCAGAAACGGAAACGGATGTGGCTCAAGAGGTTCGGCGTCCGTCTACCATATGGAGAGACTGGGGTTCGATTCCCAGTACCTCCCGGTAAAAAAATAAAAAAATAAATAAATTTGTAATCAGAACAATAAGGGTAGGGGTATGGAGAGGTATAGCAACAATGTTAATAGGCATTAAAGGAAGAAATGTAGGTCAAAAAAGGTATAAGACACGTAAAGACCAAATAGCAAAATGGCAGAAGGAAGTCCTGCATTATCAGTCGTTACTTTAAATGTAAATAAGTGAAACTTTCCAGTCAAAAGGTGGAGATAGGCAGAATGGATAAAACAACAACAACAAAAATGACCAAACTATATGTTGTTTACAAGACACTAACCTTATTTTCAGAGACATAAGCAGGTTGAAAGTGAAAGTATGGGAAAATATATTCCATGCTAGTAGTAACCAAAAGAGAGCTGGAGTAGCTACATTAATATCAGGTAAAGTAGACTTTATGTCAAAAACTGTTCCAAGGAACAAAGAAGACCATTACACAGTGATGAACAATACATAACAATTAAATAAGAATACATAACAATTGTAAATATATATTCATGTAACAGCAGAGCCCCAAAATATATGAACCAAATATTGACAGATTTGAAGGAAGAAATGGATGTTTCTTCATTAGTAGTAGGAGACTTTAATACATCACTTTTAATAATGTATAGAATATCTAAGCAGAAGATCAATAGGAAAAAGAAGACTTGAATGATACTTTAATCCAAATAAAAGGACCTAACAGTTATGTAAAGAACATTTCACCCAACAGCAGCAAAATACACATTCTTCTCTACTTCACATGGATCATTCTCCAGAATAGACCATATGTTAGGTCATAAAACAAGTCTTAATAAAATAAAATAAAAAAACATATTGAAATAATAGAATGTACCTTCATTGGCCACAATGGAATGAAACTATAAATCAATAACAGAGGGAGAAATGGAAAATTCACAAATATGTGAAAACCAAACAATATACTCTTGCTGGATCATACGGAAGATCTATTGCAAGTTTTCTGAGGAACCGCCAAACTGTCCTCCACAGTGGCTGGACCATACCGCAGTCCCATCAGCAGTGGATGAGGGTTCCTATTCCTCCACATCCTCTCCAACATTTAGTGTCTCCTGTTTTTTTAATAGCTGCCATTCTGATGGGTGTAAGATGGTATCTCATTGTAGTTTTTATTTGCATTTCCCTGATAGCAAGTGATGTTGAGCATTTTTTCATGTGCTTTTTAGCCATTTGTATTTCTTCCTTGGAGAAGTGTCTTTTCAGGTCACTTGCCCATTTTTTATATGGGTTGTTTGTCCTTTTATTTTCGAGGTGAAGGATTTCTTTATATATGCAGGATATCAGGCTCCTATCAGATATATGGTTGCCGAATATTTTTTCCCATTGGGTAGGTTGCCTTTTTATTTAACAATATACTCTTAAACAAACAACCAATAGTACAGAGAAAAAAATCATAAGGGAAATTAGGAAATATCTTGAAGCAAATGAAAATGAAAATACAACATACCAAAATTTATGGGATGCAGCAAAGGCAGTGCTGAGAGGGAAATTTATAGCTCTAACTGCTTAAAATAAAAAAGAAGAAAGATCTCAACTAAGAGACTTAACCACAAAACTGGGAAATCTAGAAAAACAATAAAAATTAAACCCAAAGTGAATAAAAGGAAGAAAGAAACAAAGATTAGAGTGGAGACAAATGAAATAGAAATTGAAAAAACAAGAGTTTCAACAAAAACAGAGTTGGTTCTTTGAAAAGATCAATAAAATTGACAAACCTATAGCTAAAGATTAAAAGAGATGACAGAAATAACTAAAATCATAAATGAAAAAGGGACATTAATTACTTATGCAACAGAAACAAAATGGAGTATACCTGTTTGCCAAACAGTTATAGGATCAACTGTATGCCAAAAAATTATAACATAGACAAAATGGAAGAAATAGAAGAGCTCAACAAACCAAAAACTAGTAAAGATATTAAATCTGTAAGCAAACTTGTCCCAACAAAAAAAATCCTAGGACCATATGGCTTCACAGGTGAATTTTACCAAACATTCCAAAGAGAATTAAAACCAATCCTTTTCAAATTCTCCCAAAATATTGAAAAGGTGGGAACACTCCCTTACTCATTCAATGAGGACAATATCCTCTCAATATCAAATCTAGATGAAGATACAAGAAAAGAAAATTACAGACTGATATATTTTATGAACATAGATGCAAAAATACTCAAAAAAATATTAGTAAATGGAATCCAACAGCACATCAAAAGAATTATGCACCATGATCAAGTGGGATTCATCCTAGATATGCAAAAGTGGTTCATCATAAGAAAATCAATTAATGCAACACACCACTGTGGTGGTTTGAAGCTGTATGTACCCCAGAAAAAACATGTTCTTAAATTTAATTCATTCCTGTAGGTGTGAACCCACTGTAAGTAGGATCTTTTGTTAAGGTTACTTCAATTAAGGTGTGGCCCACCTCAATCAGGTTGGGTCTTTATCTTATTACAGAAGTCTTTTATAAGCAGAATGAAATCCAGACTGATTAAAAGAACATCACAGGAAGTAAGAAGCTAAAATCAACGAAACCTGTAAGAGAACATAGAGGACAGATGAGGCTACCACGTGCATTGGCATGTAAAAGAGGAACAAAGGACCAAGGATTCACAGCCAGTCCCAGAACACCACAGTGTTTGGGAAGAAAACATCTCCTTGATGGTGTCTTGATTTGGGCTTTTTCCCAGCCTCAAACTGTGAGAGAATAAATTCCATTGCTTAACCAGACCCATTTCCTAGTATTTTCTTGAGCAGCCAAGGAAACTGAAACAACCATATTAGTAGAATGAAGGCAAAAATATTATCATTTTGATGCAAAAAGGCATTTGAAAAAATACAGTCTTCGTCACCCCCCACACTTTCCATCCCAGATAAAAACATTTAGAAAACTAGGAGCAGAAAGAAACTTCCTCAATATTACAATATTATAAAGGACATATATAAAACCATACAGCTAACATCATATTAATGGTGAAAGTCTGAAAACTTTTCCTCTAAGATCAGGAGTAAAACAAGGATGTGCACTGTCACCATTGTTATTAAACATTGGACTGGAAGTTCTAGGCAGAGCAATTAGGCAAAAGAAAGAAAGAAAAGACATCCACATTGGAAAGGAAGTTGTAAAACTTTCCCTAGTTGCAGATGACATTATCCAATATATAGAAAATCCTGAAAAATACACAACAAATCTCCTAGAGCTAATAAATTAAATTAGTAAAGCAGTGGTGTAAAAGTTCAACACACCAAAATGAGTAGCGTTTCTGCACATTAATAATGAACAATCTGAAGAAGAAAATAAGAAAAATTCCATTTACATTAGCAACTAAAAGAATGAAATATCTAGTAATAAATCTAACTAAAGTTGTAAAGGACTTGTACACAGGAATCTACAAAAATTGCTAAAAAGTCAAAGAAGACACATGTAAATGGAAAAATATTTTGTGTCCACAGATTAGAAGATGAAATATTTTTAACATGTCAATTCTATTCAAAGCAGTTTACAGATTCAATGCAATCCCAATCAAAATTCCAAAAGCCTTCTTTGAAGAAATGGAAAAGCCAATCATCAAATTTATATGGAAGCATAAGGGACCCCAAATAGCCAAAACCATCATTTAAAAAATGGGCAAAATTTGAGGACTCACACTTTGCGTTCCTAAAACTTGTTACAAAGCCTCAGTAATTGTGACAGTTTGAATTTGATGAATCCAAAAAGATAAGATTATGTTCTTGAACTAATCCATTCCTACAGGTGGGGGCCCTTTTGACTGGACTACATCAGTGAGGGTGCAGCTAATAAATGCTGAGACTCAGGTTGGGTCTCTGCCTACTTACTGAAGCTTTATATAAATGGAGACACACAGAGAGAGAGACATAGAAAATAAGCTGCCATTTATGGACTTGCCATGTGAGAGAGGACTCATGGATTGCTAGCAGCCAAATCTTAAGCATGCAACCCCCAGGAGTCTGAGCTCATGGAGCAACCCATGGTTGAAGAGATGAGCCATATGCCTGGTAGTCCACAGGTGAACTTGGGAAGAAAGAGGCACAGCCAAGACTGAAAGAGGAGGCCCGGTTAGAGATAAGCCCCATGCCTGATTGCCCACAGCTGGATTTTGGGAGATGGTGCACCTGGAGGGGAAAGCAGGGACATTGACAGAGATCAACTACCATCTTGCTTCCTCAAGCGGCAGGATACCAGGATCATCAGTAACTGACTTTGGTGAGGAAGCATCTTGGATGGTGCCTTGGTTTGGACATTTCATGACCTCAGAACTGTAAGCTTTTATCCTTAATAAATTTCCCATTATAAAAGCCAACCCATTTCTGTTACTTTGCATTGGCAGCCCTGTGGCAAACTAAAGCAGTAATCAAAACAGCTTAGTACTGACATAAGGACAGACGTAGATCATTGGAATTCAACTGACAGCTCAGAAATCAACTCTCATATTTATGGACAACTGATTTTTGGCAAGTCCACTCAATTGGGAAAGAATAGTCTCTTCAACAAATGGTGCTGGCAAAACTGGATGTTCATGTGGAAAACAATGAAGGTGGACCCTTACTTCACACCATATGCAAAAGTTAACTCAAAGTAGGTCAAAGACCTAATATAAGAGCCAGGACTGTAGAACTCCTAGAAGAAAACAGGGATGTATCTTCAGGAACTTGTATTAGGCAATGGTTTTTTAGACTTTATACCCAAAGCATAAGCAAAAATGAAAAAAAAAAAAAAAAAAGTAGATGAGACCTCATCAAAATGGAAATTTTTATGCCTCAAAAGACATAATCATGAAAGTAAAACAACAACTTACACAATGGAGAAAATATTTGGAAACAGCATATTCAATAAAGATTTACTATCCAGAACACACCTACAACTCAACAACAAAAAAAGGCAAACAACCCAATTAAAAATGGGCAAAAGGCTTGAATAGACATTTCTCCATAGAAAATACACAAATAACCAAAAAGTACATGAAAAGGTATTCAACATCATTAGCCATTTGGGAAATAAAAATCCTGCATTTTATGCATGATTGTTTTGTATATTCACAACTTCTCTCATAAAGAAAAAGAAAAAAATAAACTACAGGATAGCATTTCACACCCACTAGAATAGCTTCTCTTAAATAATGGAAAATTACAAGAATTGGAGGGGATGTGGAGAATTAGCAACACCCATTCATTGTTGGTGGGATTTTAAAATGGTACAGTCTCCAGTGAAGACAGTATGGCTGTTCCTTTGAAAGTTATGTTTGGAATTACCATATGACCTGGTGACCCAACTTCTAGTTATATACCAAAAAGAATTGAATACAGGGACTCAAACAGATATTTGCACACCAATGTTCACAGCAGCATTATTCACAATTGCAAAAATATGGACGCCACCCAAGTGTCCATCAATCAATGAATAAAGAAATAAAATGTGGTATATACATACAATAGAATATTATTCAGCCATAAAAAGGAATGAAGTTCTGATACATGCAACAACATGAATGACCCTTGAGGACATCACGTTGAGCGAAATAAGTCATACACAAAAGGACAAATACTGTATGATCTCACTGATATGAACTGATTAGAATAAGCAAATTCATAGAGTAAGAAACTAGCATATAGACTCCCAGGGGCCGGGGTGTGGATAGGGAGTGGCAGTTGATGCTTAACTTGTATAGAGTTTCTATGTGGGATGACAGAAAAGTTTTGGTAATGGATGGTGGTGATGGTAAGGCAACATGGTGAATATAATTAATACCACTGAAATATATGTTTATGTGTAGATAAAAGGGGAAATTTTAGATTGTTTGTATGTTACTAGAATAAAATTTAATATATATATATATATGATTGTATAATAAAAAGAGTGAACCCCGGAGTAAACCATATACTTTAATTTTAGTACAACTATGAAAATGTCCTTTCATTAATTACAACAATTGTAACACATTAATGTGAATTGTTAATAATAGAGTAGTATATGGGAACTGAAATTTATGCATGATTTTTTTCTGTAAACTCCAACTTCTCTAATAAATACATATAATTTTTGTAAAAAGCTTAAAAAGCCAAACAGGAAGATCTTTTGTAAAATTTCAACGAGTAAGAAATTTTTCTTTGTTGCTTTTACTGTATAAATTGCTGAATTTAATGATAGAAAATTAAAAACATGCATCAGAGCTAGAAAATAAAACTAGCAGTAAAAAGTGATCAAGGCAAGTACTTTTCATATTTTAAGACAAGTAAACAGTGTAAATATATTGGAAAGATTTTATATTAAAACAAAATATTTATATTTCATTGTTTTTACATTTCTATCATGCCTCTTTAAATGATAATTGTTGCTAATCAAAAATTTTCTTTCAACCTGACTTTCTGCACTTAAGACTTATAAACAGTGAGGAATTTCTACAAACAGTGTTTTAAGGCAGATTCCTTGAAACCTTCAAGGTAATTTTCTTTTTCCTTAACGTTATTTTAAAATTATCATTTTTTTCTTTAATTTTTTTTATTATGGGTAAAAATCAAAATTCTCACAATATATACAAACATTTGCAAAATGATATATAAATATATATGCATATATGTGTATTTGCTTACAAAAATGTTGTTTATATAGATATATATATACATATATTTTAAGAGGTGCTTAGATTACCCAAAATATTACACGGAACCCACTGGGATTCCCATGTTGCCCACCTCCCACACCTCCCATCACATCCCACACAAACATCTCCCACAGTGTGGCCCACCACCCTCAATGAACTTATACATCCTGGAGCCTTGCCACCAACCATAGACCACAGTTCACACTGTAGACCACACTCTCTCCCACTCAGTTCTGAGTGGTGTGTGCTGATTTAAAATGGCCTACATCCGTTGCCACAACAGTACTCAGGACAACCTCCAACTCCCAAAGAAGCCACTGTATTTCAACTGCTCGTCCCCTCCCTACCCCAAAAGTGTCAAGTGGCCACTGGCTCCACCTCATTGTTATAATTTCTTGCATTGCTAGAATCACCATATGTGAACAAGAGAATACCATCAAGTCCACTCTAGTCCATAGATCTTCCCCCAATCCTGAGGGGACTGGGATGGTGATGTCCACTCCAACTCCAAGTGAGAGAGGGCTTATATCCCATGGATATGGTGGGTGGGATGATCCTGCCTGCAGATGCAGGCCCTCTCCATTCCCTGGGAAGGCCATTTCCCATCGTTGTCTCCTCACCAGGTGACTTGGATGAGTCCATTGAGCTGTAGGGTAGGAGTTGCAGCTCCACCTAGATTTCATGCACACCTGGCACATAGGTAGGCGGGAGGCTCCAGTCTCTGGAAGTATACCTAAAAACTCCAGGATCGCATATAGGTTTGAATAGAAGGGACTGGTGAACCATGTGCAGGGAGGACTTATTTGAGTCTAATTCTGTCACTCTCAGGAGCACAGATTCCAAAATAGAACCCACTGATAAGGCATCAGTCTCTGGGGCTATCCCCCCTTATATAGGACCAGGGTGTCTCCGGAGCTCTCAGGAACCCCACTGAGTGGGGTGATAGGCACTTAGATGTTCTATGAGCTCCTACTGAGGTGTGCATAAGAGTTACCTCTGGGATGACCTCCCGACTCTCTTTGAAGTCTCTTAGCCACTTGAACTCATTTGTCTTTACCATTTCCCCTTTTATTCAAGGTCTTTTTCCAGTTGTATTGCCAGTTGGCACTTGGGAAAAGTTTTCAATTAGCAATAATCGTGCCTCGGATAAACCTCATTGGCTATTAAAATTATCATTTATTTGAAGTTAAGTGCATGAGTCTTTCCTACCAAATTGGAAGTATTTTGTTTTTTTTAGCAAAAGCAACCTGCTTGGAAAGATTCAATCCACAGTGATATTTGCATAGGAATTTTAATTGAATAGATATACCAATTCATACTGGAAACATAAATGCAACATTAACAATAGTAGAATTGTGGACATTGCTGGTTATCCTAATACTATAAACTCACTTTCTCTAAATCAACATCTTTCCATTTTCCATTTCTGTACTACTTGAAATAAAAATTTTTCACAATTTTCCCCAAAGAAACATCATTCCACATACATCTGACTACAGTTCTGAATGCCGGTGCATCGGTGAAGGCTTGTTTCATTCACAGTCCCATTATCTCCAGGGCACAGTGGGAACTGTGCTGTAAATAATGTTGCTCCTGTCATGAAATCACTTCCAACAGTATCACTATTGGACACTTTTACTAAAAATGCTAATGTTGGTAAATACACTTATTGAAGCTGTTGTCACTACTCAGCTATGCATCATGTATACAAGTTTTATCAATATTTTTCTCATTTTTATGTCTTACATATATGATCACACATATATGATCTGAATAGTTTTTTAAAAATTACTGCCCAATACTCATCTCATTCAATTGTTTGAAGTACTGCATTGAATGTTATTCATCCTACATCAATCATAATTCTTGGCTACTGACAAGGAAGCTTAGCCATAAATCACAGTGCCTCTATCTACCTCATGCTCCATCTCCCAAGACATCTGGCTGTTTAATGTCTGGTTTTTCTGATTAAGAGCTAGTAGAGACTGAGGAGCAGGAGAAGTAAGCTTTGAGCCAAGCAGAAAATCCTAAAAAAAAACAAGGCCCAGATCTAGGCCCAGATCATATATATCTAACTTCCTTTTGTAATTTGAAGAAAGGGACTTGATTCATGTCTGGCTAGGACTTATACTATTTATTGCTTGCCACTCTTTGACTACTTATAGAGCAGAGGCTGCCCTGAAGGCCAATGTTCCCATAGGCAGTTGACATATTTGATGACATTTGGGGTAAGACACAGCATAAATAAAATCATGCCAGTATGTACTATATTAAAACCATAGAGAGAAGAAAAATCAATGTTTTCCTGAATAGAAGAGGATGAAATTTGTGAAGGAAAGAACTAATATTGTCCAACTCTGAGTAAAGGCAACACAAGCACTTTAAAGGTTTTAGACTAGTTTTATAGATATTGATATTATATGTAACAAGAGATTGAACTGCCAATTCTATAAACCACCTAGTTACCTTGATTTCAGAAGACAGCAGTTAGGTTACACAGTGGTAATACTGGTTTGGCGAGTGCATCATAAAGTAGTATAAGAAAACAAAGATCAATGTTAAAATGACTGTAGAATCTCTGAGGAGTATACATGGATCAATACTTGTGTAAGCCATAGACTATCATCTTCTTTTTAGAGTCTTGTAAGAAAGGAAAGCCAATTCTACTGAGATGTTTTCCCACTTTCTCAATGAACTGTAAATTATCAACACAGTACTAAAATGTACTAAAGTTCCTCTCTTGGAACTTAAAGGCTTAGCATTTATTAGTTGCTCCAGAAAATCATTATATGAATGGAGTTTTCCTTGATTCTCTTAACCAAGAGGGTTTGAGTCAAGATCTGTTTGCGTCAGGGCATATGAACTATGCTGATGACTGGGTATAGAAATAAAGCTGGGCTAACCAAGAGCCAGTCAGCCATTCTAGTCACAACCCTCAAATGGTGATTGAAGATATGGGGCAATTTATCAAGTTCTTCTCCAGCCCAAGTAACTCCAAAATGAAATAGCTCATATACAGAGTCTTCAGAAAGCCAAAGTCTATTCCAAATCAAAGCTCCAACTCTCCTTAGAAAATTGGTAATTAGACTCTGTTGCAGTTGGGCAGTTTGATGTACTTTTGAATTCTAAAAATATAATTGGATCATGTTTGTAAACTGATCTGTTAATCTGGGCATGATTAAGTTATGATTAGGGCGTTGACTGGGCCACATCAGTAGGGCGTTAAGCCCCACCCCTTGGTGGGTGGGGAATCGAATATAAAAGGCAAGACAAAGAACAGAGTTGAAGCAGTTTTTGAGAAGCAGTTTTGATGTTGGAGAAAAGGCCCCAGAAGAAGTTAAATGAGCCGTTTGCCTGATAGTCTACAGCTGACCTCGTGGAGGAACCAGAAGAGCTAAGCCTGGAGAGAAACGCAGCCCCGGGAAGAGAGGAACACAAGAAGCCTGAGCCCTGGCAAACGTCAGCAGCTGTCTTGCTCCAACATGTGGCAATGAACTTTGGTGAGAAGAAACTTAGTGCTTATGGCCTGGTATCTGTGGACTTCTACCCCAAATAAATACCCTTTATAAAGACCAACCCATTTTTGGTATTTCACATTAGCACCCCTTTGGCTGACTAATACAGACTCCTATAGGTATTGAGTGTTATATTTCTGTCATGTGATGGTGAATATGGGCTGGCATCTGATGAAATTATCCTTACATTATAGACTAGTTTAACCTTCTGAATATGAAGTATAGGCATTGATATAAACAAAGGCTTATTCTTTGTTTCATGTTATACTGCAGTTTTTCAAGCCCAGTTGACTATCTGCTCTGCCCACATTTGAGACCCTGTGCAAACAATAAAGTAAGTTCATCTTCAAGGGGAAAAATATATCTCTGGAGATTCATTACAGATAAAGTATTTGAATAACCTTAGTTAAACCAAGCAGAAATAAGATGCTAATGAAATTAATATAGTCTGATTTTAAACTTGATGAGCATAAACAAACTTCTTGATAAAATATTACTAATACCTAACATGTTTCTCATTACAGTAGTTGGGAAAAATACAATTGTTTCTTGAAAGAATTCTACTTTTAAAACATATTTTTAAATTTTACTTTTTGTTGCTGCTTCTAAAATAAGCCTATTGGGTGCAAACCTGAGTGTTCTATATACTATATAACTTAGGCATTAAATCTGAGCAGACTCCTTTATTCCCATTTACCCTAGTAGTTCAGAGAAATCATAACATATTCCACCTTTTTATTATGTACCTTTAGTTATGTAATAATAATATGAATACTTTACATAGTAAATTTTAAAGAACTCTACCAAAGTACTTCCATACAAATTATTTAATTTAATATTCACAACAATTATATGAAGTAAGAAATTTTCCTCTTTTCTACAGGTGAGGAAGCTGAAGTTCAGTGGGATTAAGTGCCTGCCTCATTCATATAAACTGTTGTAAGGGGTAACGGTCTAACTTGAAATTAATTGCTCTGCAATACTACTCAAATGCACACATTGACCATTTTGCAGGCTTTCTGCAAAGTGGAGAAACTACAGAACAGAATACAATACAAAATATGGATTTGTGGACCTTACCGCCAATTGCATGTATTTGCAAGAGTGTGTGCATGCAGGAGAAACAGAAATGTACAAATAATTATAATAAAATGTGATAAAAGCTAAATGTAATAATAAAAGTCTATTAAAATGGATTGTATTAAAACATAGAGAGGAAATTATACTTTTGGGGACTGTCATGAGAGACCTCAGAGGGAAGGTAATTTATGAGTTATGTTTGGAAGGAAAAGTAGATGACTTGTTAATCAACGAGAAAAAACCAAAGCAGGGTATTTTAGGCATAAACAAAAGATATGAAGTGAAAAGACCTAAGTATTCTTGAGTGACTGGAATGTTTTATACAATTCTGCAGCCATGGAGTAATCAGGAAGCTGAGTGAGACTATAAAATTAAAAATTGAGAGCCTCAGAAGCTTTGCATGTCATAGTAAGAAGTTTGGATTTCACATTTGGTCAATAGGGAGCCATTAAAAGTTGAAATTCTTCCAAGTCTGAACTTCCTTCCCTAAAACATAGTGCAGCAAGCATTAATCTTGATGCAAACATTGTATTTTGAGCCAGAAAAGGACATTACCGAAAGCCATTGAATTGTACACTTTAAATGGGTGAATTGCATGGTATGTGAATTACATATCAATTAAGCTGTTAAAACAAGCAAACAAACAGTGCAAGGGATGCAAAGATGAAAGTGACATAACTCCTGTTCTACTGCAGTTTCCACCCCAATGGAGACAAATTATAGCATATAATATCAATACATAAAATGCAATCTGAAGACTGATTCAAATTGTATAGAGTAATGAGGAGATAATATTATTCAAAGCATATTATATCCATATTATATCCATATTATATCACACTCCATGTTCTTCATTGAAAACCACTTATATAAGAGAAAGAACAATGCAGCATTACATTTTTTTATAATAATTTTTAAAAAATTTTTAAAAAGATACTTAGAGTATATAACTGTTACACAAAAATTATAGGGATTCCCATATGCCCTACCTCCCACACCTCCCACAACCTCCCACATAAACATCTTTCATTAGTGAGGCATATCACCTGCAATGGATATACATATCCTGGGGTTTTACCACTAAGCATGAACCACAGTTCACATTGTAGACCACACTCTCTCCCACACAGTTCTGCATGTTATATGCTGATATAAAATATCCTATATCTGTCATTGCAATGTCACTCAGGAGAATTCCCAAGTCCTGAAAAAGCCCCTGTATTACAATCGCTTTTCCCTCTCCCTGCCCCCAAATCGTCCAGTGGCCATTGGCTCCACATTAATGTTGTAATTTCTTCCATTGCTTGAATCACAATATGTCTATAACAGAATACCAGTAAGTCCACTCTAGTCCATAGCTCTCCCCCAATCCTGAAGAGTCTGAGATGGTGATGTCCACTCCACCTCCAAGTGAGAGGGGACTTATATCCCATTGATAAGATGGATGGGATTATCCTGCCTGCAGCAGCAGACTCTCTCCATTCCCTGGGATGGCCGTTGTCCATCATAATCTCCCCGCCAGTTGTCCTGTGTGAGTCCATTTAGCTGTAGCGTAGGAGTTGCAGCTTCACTGAGATTCCGGACCCAGCGGGCACATGGATAGCCCAAAGATTCCAGTTTCTGGAAGTACACCTACAAACTCCACCACCATGTATAGGTTTGAATAGAAGGGACAGATGGACCATGGCAGCATTACATTTTGAAGAGAATAAGAACTGGGTGATTTTTGGGTGTTTTTTTTTTAAGTCTTGGGGCTTTCATCCTGCAAACTCATAGCCACAACCCAGAAAGCATTGTTAGGAACAGCTGGGGCATGGCATGTTTTAAAATATAGCCCCTCAACTCTTGAAGACCTGCTCCCTATGGCTTTAGCCATAGGAGCTCTTCCATTTCCAACCTCCTCCTGGTATCTGACAATCCTCCTGTCTGCTCTTAAGAGGTTGTTAGAAATTTGCAGAAGAAGAAATATCATAGGGCAGGTGTCCTTCTTACTTTGCTTTTTGTAAACAAGAAAGAATTTCAAGGATAACCTTGATAGTGATAATTTTAAGATGATAGCACTTAGGAGTCAATAGAAAAAAACACCAGCATGATAAAGAGATTGAAATTTATATATATAATACATACATATATACTGCAAACCATAAGTCATCAGTAGGGGGGACCCAAATGGAAAAACATCGGAGACAGTGGAAGCATTTCATGCTTTTGTAAAACCCCTATCTTTTTTATAAAGTTCAACTCTAATCATATAGAGGGGATAGTCCATGAAGGGATATGAAAAGGCAAATTAGAAAAGTTGAGAATATAGCTGATATGTAGTTTGAAAGCTGGATATATTCAGATCAGCAGACTCTGAGGAATGATATTTGTAGAATTTATAAGGAATTAAAAATATTACAGATATGTGTCCGTTGTTTTTGAGAACTCTTAGAGAAAAGGGAAAGGTTCAGATTAATAAAAAGAGTCGATAGATTGAATGCCTCTCTTGCAAAGGCAGGCCTGTGGGGGAGGGTGTGATAGGGGGATGGTAGAAAGTCGGGGGGAAGAGAAAAGCGGGCTGGAATGGAGAAGAGGATAATCTTGCTCATTATATGCTCTTCAGTTTTACTTCAACACTAAAATTCTCTGAAATAATATTTAATTATCTATTTTGAATGACCTGCAGTGATATAAATTACTGAGCATTAAACAGCCAAGGTTTCTATATGCCAATAATCTTCTCTAGAAGCTATTTGTAGTACATTGCAACACCAAGTTTGGTTGCAGATTAGTAATTTAACTCCATGTTGATAATAGGGCAACCGAAAATGGAAACTCTTTGAGACTTAAGCATACAGCTGTAGAGCACCATGGTTCAGAGCTGGGACTTGGAAGTCAAATATATCTGGTAGTTGACTCCCAGTTCCCTCAGAGGCTGTAAGAGTGATCTTGTGGGAAACCTCTGTAACTCTCAGTTTATATATACTACGTAATATGGAGACCGTTGTGCTTATCTCCTAGGTTTGTTAAGGGGGAAAATGAGAGTCCAGAACTGATATATAGTACAGAACTGATACATAGTAACCACTTAATAAATGTTCACTATTAATATTAATATTCAATCTGATTATAACAATATGAAATTATCAGAATGTAATCCTGAAGTATACAAATGATGAACAGATTATTTATGAAAGAGCATAGTTTTCATGTCTTGTCCTTAGTGTCAGTTACATAAAGAGTTGAAATATGCCCCAATGCAAAGCCTCAGCAACAGCTATTCAAAACAGCTATACAAAAAAACTTTTAAAATTTAGAATATGAAATAAAACACAATTTAATAAACAAAACCCATACTCTGTTTATACAAACAGATTTTAAAAATTTAATAAAATGTTGAATAGCTTTTGTTATGATTGGAAATTAGAAATATTTGTTTTATGGCAAATATTGATAACTCAGTGGAATTTTGTTTTTCTAGAATTTATAAAATAGTTTTCAATTAATTTTAATTTGGAAAAAAAATTGCTCTCATTGCCATGGAAATAATAAAAATAAAATTTACACAGGAATCTGTTTTAATTTGCCAAAGGGCTGCCAATACAAAGTACCAGAAATGTGTTGGCTTTTATAAAGTATATTTATTTGGAGTAAAAGCTTACAGTTCCAAGGCACATAAGAGATGCTTTCTCACCTAAGTTAGGTGCCACATGTTGAAGCAAGATGGAAGGTAATCTCTGCCTAGTCTCTACCTTCTGATCTGGGCTTAACCATCTCCAGGAGCCCAACTGAGGGCAACGAGGCATATAGGGTTTGTCTCTTACCGGGTCTCTTCTCTCAGGCTCCGCTGCTCCGCTTTCTTCCAGATTTCAGCTGCAAGCTATCAGGCAAATGGCTCATGTTGGGGCCTGAGCTGCTTGAGCTTCTCCTTTCTGTCACATAGCAGAATCAAAAACAGCAGAGTTCTCTTTCCCGGTATGTTTCCTTTTTTTATTGGACCCAGCAAGAGGGTGGAGAATCAACCTGAGCCACGCCTCACCGAGGTAGTCCAATTGAAAAACTTAACTCATGTACAGTGCTATGAATATTTTATAGTCCTCAGAATATTTAGAGGGAGTTTTAATTTATCAATTTTACTTTTTAATGATTTTGTGCCAATTGGGAATGGTGTTATTAATTACCCAAATAGCTTTCATTATCTTTTGCTCCTTTGCTAGTTTTTGACCAATTAATTTTTAATACTTTTGAGTTGAGTTGGAGTAAGAATACAAACAAGCATGTAACTATATCTATCCATTGAAATTTTGTGATTGGATAAGTGGTTACCCTATCGATTATACACAAATACATAGGTACACATAAGTTAAGTAAATTTCACTTTAAAAAGCTGCATGTACGCAAAGTACTTCCTCTGTTGCTTGACATTTGCTGATAAAAAAGTTGTACTTCAATTAAATTTCAGATTTTCAAGTAGTAAATTTGATTAAAAATAAGATTTTCATCAACCCTTTAAGTCAACATTCTTTTGTACTCTAGGTTTTTTGAACACAACTTCCACATACTAAATATGGCCAGGTAGCAAACTGGTTATAAATCTCTGACCTTGGAAAAAGTTCTTTGTCTTACTAATTTTGACAAAGACTTGAATTTTGGTAGCTAAAGACTTGAAAAATATCAAAGAGCTCTCTGAGGGGATTTGGGCATTCTGGTGTGATATTTAACTACCTTGAAATACTATTCTGTACCATACTGTAACTTACCTCACTTTGCCACCTTAAACTGTTATACCGTATCATAAAACTACCATACCATTCTATACTATAATTAAATGAACTGCAGCATCATTTGCACAGCATAAAGTGGAGGTTTTTTAAAGCAGAATGAATTATATAGAAAATTTTTTTCAGCAAAATTTGATTTTGTTTATATCCTTGTGTTTGTATTTTCTTCAGTTCCAAGTAATTTGGTCTTATGATTACTTAGTCAAGGATTTATTGCCACTTAGGTCATTGAAATAGAGCAGAGATACTTTAGCGCATTCTATTCCATTGTTACAGAGGCCCAACTCCTAACTAAGTATCTGCATCAATGCTATAATGATGAATCCAGATATCTGTGACAACTTAGCCAAAGTTGAGCCCTATTCAAGTACAATTGTGTTGATTGAATAACATGTCATACTGATTTTAAATGTTTTGTCTATTCAATAACAATGATCAGTACTGTTGAAGCTTAACTCACAAAAGCCTCTTGAATCCCATGACCCCAAAGAGACTCACCAGCCCAATGTTGATTTCTAGTGTTGGCGTTTTCCCTCTATGCTAAACATATGGGTGAAGTGAGTTGAAATTGCCTTTAGGTTCACAGGATTGTGAAGTGCTGAAATAAAATTCAAGATAAGCCCCTTTTCCAAGGGCTTGTCTCTTACTGGGACAAGAATACAGAGAATAGATCATCAGAAAGAAAAGAGGTTTTGAGAGAAATACTCAGGAACAGCCAAATACCTCAAGGTCATCATGAGTCATATACTCTCATGAGAAAAATGAAACTAGTTATTATTTAAAGCAACTTACAGGATACTGAGATGTGTAATATCAGGGTTTTCTTTTTTTTCTTTTTTTTTTTCCTCTGAGGAAAGGTCTTAGTGTTCTTTGAAGTCTTATTATCATTAAAAGACTAATAAGAATGTGCAAAGTTCTCCTGGATACTCTCAGTCAATACCATATTGAGACAGTCTGGTTGGGAGTCCTTGTAATTATAATCTCTTATTTTCCTCCTCAAGGAAGTCTAGGATGTATGCCTTAGATCTACTGATTTACAATGTGAATAGGCATAATTATTTCAGTTGCTTTGTTATTGTCTTCTGTTCTTTTCTATCATTTCATGTTCTACATGTGCTTTATTAAACATACATATAGCTAAAATAACTAAAAAGTTATTTTAAAATAAACGTATTAAAAGTAGCATATTTACAAACATGGATATCTGTGATTTTGAAAACCTAGTGAAATGAGTTTCTGAAGATATTTTGTTGAGTGACTATGTATTAATTTGGGTCTTCTGAGAAGCAGACTTCAGGATGGGATTAGAAATACAAGAGACTTATTGGGGGAAATGCTGATGAAAGATAAAGGAAGCGGAGTAGAAGGAGAATGAGTACCTTCAGACCATGATGCCGGTCTGGCTCAGGTGAAAGGAGAAGGGGGAGGAAGGAAAATTAGGTAGGAAAAGAGCTAAGACTATTCTAAGAAAGGTTTGACCTGGATCATGGGGAGTCTTTGAGCCAAATCCATTCATTTAGAGTAGTTCTGCTACCCACAGGAATTAGCCTGCACTAACATCCCTGCTCTGAGAGCAGCCTAAGAGAAGCATAACCTTGGTGCAAACATGGTGGTAGATCCAGAGGGAAGATAGTAGGGCCAATCAGAAGACTATGTCCTTGAAGCAGGAGATCCAAGTGGCCACCACATCCTGTGATGCACTGAGGTACAGAAGAAGAATGTGGGATTTGGATCTACATTGAGCATTCTCTGACCTTAGCCAGCTTTGGTTCATCTATCTGTAAAATAAGGATACAGTGTTGATGGTTAGGCTTATGTGTCCACTTGGCCAAGTAATAGTGCCTGGTAGTGTGCTCAAGCAGGCACTGGCCTAATTGTTACTGTGAGGAATTTTTGAAGACTTAAATCTTAGATGTAAGGTGATTGCCTCTATAGCTGATTATATTTAAAATGAATTGAGGAGATTGCCTTCAGCAATGAGAGGTCTTATCCAATCAGTTGAAGGCTTTAAAGGAGAAATAATTTCAGCAGTCAGAAGAGAGAGAATTTTCATCTCTATTTCAGACAGCCAGCTCCTACTAGGGAATTTATCAAGGACATTTATCAGAATTCCTGGCTTGCAATTTGTCCTATGGAATTTGGACTTTTGCACTCCTCAGTTATGTGAGACAATCTTATAAAATTTCATGATATTTACAGATATCTCCTGTTTGCTCAGTTTCCCTAGAGAACCCTGACTAATACACTGGTGTGTATGTTATTTATTGTAAAAATTAAACATATGAAAGCAAGACAAAGAAAGAAGAGAGAAAATGTGAGTTTGGAGATTCTAAGATATGAAATAAATTTAAGAAAGATAGTAGAATACAGTGGTTAAGAGTCAGACCACCTGGGTTGTAATCTTAAATCCATTCTTTACTAGTTCCATGACCTTAGGCCTGTTTCTAAACCTCTCTGTGCTCTTCTTTCTTATCTATTAAATGGAAATAATAGGATTGTTTTGAAAATTGAATGAGTTAACACATGTAAAAGTCTGATACCTAGCAATGCTATATATTTGACTACTTATGCTATTATTACTTTTACTACATTTATTCAAATGCCTATTTGCATTTTCTTCTTTTATGATCTTGACTTCTTAAGTTTACTAACATCTTTATTTACTTTGACCTCCTTTCCTCCATTCAAAACCCTTTTCTCATTTTTATGAAGGTTTACTTCTATTAGCTTCATCTGAGGTTCACTCTAAAGGAGAATGTGTTTCTGGGCCAGTGGCTAGCTAGAATACAAACCCTGGACATTTTTCAAGAGCCATTCCCTTGATCTTCCCCTTCCACTTTGGCTTCATTGGGTGTTCTGTCTCTAAGAATAGGAGATTATCACCTCCTGTTTTTCTCCTTGGACTTGATTCTTTGGGGTATTGACTTAGCTAGGGATATTAAGGGCAGACGATGTATAACTTCAACAGCAGACCACCAAGCTCCTTAAGTGGAGTGATTTCATGCTTCAAAGCTCAAGTCCAGCCTGATTTCTCAATGCCCATTCCTCTTTTACCTTAAAGTAAACTAAATGTGATCTTGAGCTATTTGGTAGGAATGGAATGTATATTAGGTAGAATTTATGATAAAATGTGACAAAAGTAAAAACATAACCATAATGTATTGCCCTTCTTCTTCCAAGGAATGACTTTAGAAAAGTATTTCCAAAATGCCAATTGCCTTGGTGCTTTTAACCCATCTTGGGGACATTAGTTATGCTTTATCCTTGATGAAATTATTAGTTTGAGAAGGTGACATGTCAAGCCACAGAACCATGTCAATGGCTTTCTGATCTGGAGGGTAATGACTTAAAGCCATATCTCATTCTCCTTTGTCACTCAGATGCAGTAAGAGTTTGGTATCTAGAGGACACGACAGTACCCTGGAGTACAGCTGGTAGACATCAGTGATATCTAGCTCATAAATGGCTCAGCTGGCATCCCAGGCAGGAAGTATATGAACCAGGCTCAGATACAGCTGATGATTTGACATCCAGATGTGAGGAAAGAAGGGAAGGGGTTTCAAAGCATCAGCAACACCCAATTGCAAAGAAGAACAATAGCAAGAGTGAGAAATGAAAGACTAACGCGGCAAGATGACAAGGCAAACTGGGGAAGAAGGGTATCATTCATCTCCTTTGAAAGTCCCCAAAGCAGAAAGATGGATTAATGCTGTCAGAGCTGTTATCCATTCCATCAGCTTTATTATATGGCAGAAAGCTACCTGTCACTTTCTTGGCTGCATGCAGTGGTACAAATCAGGCTCTTTCCTCCAATACATTGAAAACATATTCTAGGTTTTCTCTTTGAAGCAACTATATTTGTTTCAATCACAGGTAGATCCATCATATGCATTTAATTTAAAAAATCATAACAAGCAGAATTTCTCTTCAACATAAAGAGCTCATAAAACAAATGCTACTATTTATCAACGGTAATGGATTTTTGTAAAGGCCTTATAGAAATAAGAAATAAAAATCCAATGATGCTCTTACAATAACTATTCAATGCTTTATTGCCTATTTTTGGGTTAATCTTTTTGGTTTCCCACAACATATGGCTGTTCAGAATTAAATTGTGGTCGTGTGGTTTACTTGCCAGGAGATGGCAATAGTGATCTATGTCCCTGTTAAGCCTTATAAAGGACCCATCTCACCAAAATTAAACTAAGTACCAGAATGATTGGGATTTCCAATTAATTCTGTTTTCCAATGCAAAATTATCCATTTTAAATTCTTGAATTATTAAGTTGTTTCTAATCATGCACAGCCTGATTTTTACCAAAAGTGTAGTCACGATAGCTTTCTGAAGACCCCAAAATAATCATTTTGTTCTCCTGGAAGCAATATAATTTTGAAAAAAATCTACACATGCAATCAGAAATTTCATAAAAGTCACATTTCAATGAACTGAAATGGGAGTTTGGTAAGATTTTTATGATTATTAACACCTATGACAAGTATCATTGGCTATTTTATGTAAGGGATTGGATCAATATACGTTGGATTTATTGCTCAAGTCTTTAACACTTTGATGGAGATCAGGGCAACTTTTTTCTCTTGCACAGTCCAATGTGATACTGTCACTTTTCAACATGAGTAAGTCTGAAAACGTGACAGAAACTTAACGTCCTTTCCATCAAGGGTATATACTTTTCATTCTATTTATCCTTGAAAGCCGCAAAACCCAAGGTTTTTTCTCTTCATTCAGCTACTAAGGAGCTCAGGCATAATTGTTTTTGCATCCTTTTATTATTTATTTCATCTCTAATTCTGGATTAATGGTTCAGTTTTATTATATTGTACTTTCATCTTAATCTACCTTGAATCTCTTGAAAATGTATGTGATTGGAGTCCATGAATGCAATGAAACAATGTGCTCACTCTGGATAATAATTTAATAACCAGAGCCTTTTTATTTAAGTGTTGCCCTGTAATGGTTTGTGGCTCTGCCCATAGTTTGCATAACAATTTTCATAAAAACAACCACAACACAAAAGCTATCTTAATCTTTTATTGCTATGGACAAGATGACTCAGTTTGCTATTTCTCAGCTATCTATATCCAGGGTATTTTAAAATAAAATTATTTTCAGATTGTTTCCCTTAATATAAAAGCATTATTTAATAAATATCATTGCCATAATCATTAAAAGTATGAGTATATTATATGAAGAAATTAAAAATTTTTAAAGTGATATCTAATATTACAATATTGGATCCTGGTTTTTATAAATCATGTGGAATATTAAAATTAAATTTCTTATAATAGAGTATTGTGTTGTCAAATGCTATTAAAACATAGTTTTACTAATACTTGTCACAAGTATTTAATGCAATTGATAATTTATATCTACTTGATTGAAAGAGTGTACTCATAAATACATAATGGAGTATTAAAATTAATAATATGACTTTCCTCAGTGGGTTCATTTAAAGCAGTTTTCTTTTTGTTTTTTTTTAACCTTTGGCTAGACTTTTATCATAACTGAAAACCAAGACAAGTGTTCATGTGTCCGTTATAATAAATGTAATACGTAAGTGAGCCAGTTCTGGGACCATTTGTCTTCATCTCCTGCCCTCAGGTTTCCCCCGTTCTATTCTGCATCACAAAGACTGTGGGTTGCATTTCCTCTGCTCCCATGCAAATTGATTCAGCTAGTGAGAAGTACTTGTGGGAGTTCCAAGTGTGGGAAGAAGGAAGAAGCCAGAGTTCTTTTATTCTTTTAGCAGTGTCACTGGCAATGGTTGAATTTCCTCCATAGTGCCGCCTTATGCTAGGTACCCCTAGCTCCTGAGCCCCAGCAGTTACCTTCTTCTGGCCTCTAGCCCTCAGCATGGTAGCAGCTTCTTGCTGTTCCTCATCACTGGCTGCCTCATTGTCCCTTGTTTGGCTTCTCAGCCTTTCCATAACCTGTGCAACCAATTTCCTGCATTAAATGTTCTCTTATTAAAGCTTGAAATGGTTTCTGTTTTCCTGGTAGATTTTGACTGAAATATAAGATTAGCAAAAAATGCACTTAGCATGAAAATATTCTGTATGTATTGGAGTTATAATTATCACAAATTTGTTTTTTCAATTCTGTTTGAATGTTCTCAAATTTTAATTTTGTGTCTTGAGTGCCAGATTCCACAAATCCTATGCTTTTGAGTAATACTTTACGGTAGTAGCAAAGATAAGTCATAGGTAAGGAAGAAAACAGCAAAGCTAGGGGGAGGAAAAAAAGTAAAAAAGACTCAAACAATATTTTACAAAGAACATTGAATTATAGAATTTAATGGAATTTTAGAGTATCTCTTCTCTCCTAAAATGTTTTGCATAGAATATTAATTCTACTGTATTTTAATGTTACATGGGAAAAAATGTTCCACAGCCGATTAATTTTGTAAAACAAAGGGTTCACCACAACTAAACAGCTTCTTAAAAAGCTTTTTAAAGTTTCCTATAATTTGTTGATGAACTGTATTAATTCCAGGAGACTAGCATATTTTATTCCCTCAATTCATAGATATCACTGGATTTCAAGACACCTTACTTCATTTATTCACTGAATAAATATTGGCTACCTATTAGGCACTGTTCTAGGAGCTGGGTATACAGCAGTAACGAGAGCAGATGAAAGATCTGGGCCTAAATTGCAGTGGGGAGAAATGACAACAAAGAAATAAATAAGTAAAATATATAGTAATCCAGATGGTGATAAGTGCTGTGAAAAATAATAAAGCAAAAAAGGGGATGTGGAGGGATGGGATGAAGGTGGAAAGTCTCAATTGTAAACAATTTGCTCAAGTAATGTTCCACTGAGCAAAAGAAGCAAGTCCTGTGGCCATTAGGAGGACAACTGTTTCTCGAGGGTACTAAGCCTCTGAGGCAGGAATGTACCTGGAATTTTTGATGAACAAGGAGAGTGCTAGTGTTCAGGATGCCAGTATATTTTAAGATGCACCATCAATTTAAGGCCAGCTTTCAGAGCAAAGATTACAAACAAAAGCAAAAAATCCCTGTTACATTCAATGTACACACTTTTTTTTTTCCAACTCACTGACAATAACATACATTTATCATTGCCTGCCACCTGTTTTGCTGGTTTGAGGCTAATGTTTTTTTCACCTACAGAATCTAAAGTTTGTTAATTGCAATGTATAACATCAGGGTGACATGCTGTTTTTGTGCCCTCTGTAGAACTCTTATATACTATGGGATTTTGACGATTTCTGGGATTTTGTTCTGCATGTTTTATTTAGACATACTGTTATTTTATTCCTAATTCAATTACATGTTGCTGGATGTTAAATAGCTTCTCTTCAAAGGCAGCTAGAAACTTTCGATACCTAGCCTACAGATACCTTTCAGAACTCATGAATCAGTCACACCAATTCTTCCTAGCTTTGAAATGCCTGTGATCAGTTCTGAGATGTTTTGTTATGTTTTCCTCAACAGTCAATGACTACTTCACAACTTATTCCTCTATCTAGCAGCTGAAAATTTCTTTTGACATTGATAGGGAGATGTATCCCCTCCAGGGAAACTTGAAAATGTGAATGAAAAAATATATTTGAGCTCAGAACCCATTTTGCTTGAAGCATCTCAGGGGATCACTATT
Organism: Tolypeutes matacus; assembly: GCA_026826555.1. Lineage (NCBI taxonomy): Eukaryota > Metazoa > Chordata > Mammalia > Cingulata > Chlamyphoridae > Tolypeutes > Tolypeutes matacus. The sequence continues at coordinate 53,465,459 of JAKSZT010053887.1, forward strand.
TTGTGGAACATACTGGGAAACACACTGGTCAGGACAAGTCTTAATTATTTAAATTTCAATAAAAAAGTCATAATTATCACCTAAATATATTACCTTAGAATGAAAGGTAAACAATGTAGATGTGCCCAGAACAAAAAAACAGAGAAGTATCCTATGGCCACTAGTCCCTCCCTGGCTCCTTTTCCCAGACATAGCCACTGCCGATAGTTGTGTGTTTCCTGGAGCCCCTTTCTATGCATTTACATGCCTATATATTCTAAATATGTTATACATAAGCACATACACACACACATATAGCTATATTGCTAAAATATAAATATCATACTTCTGATTAGCTTTATTTGCATATACCTCAGAAATCATATGTTATTGCTCACTGATATACTTGGTATTTTACTATATCATCATGTGATTATACCACAAATTATTTATGCTTTCCTTCATTAATCAATACTTGGGTTATTTATTAATACAATTTGGGAGTGGGATAGTACAAGCAATGTTTCAGAAAATATCTTTTAAGTATATCTTTTCACAAATGTAGAAGTAGGTTGTATTTTTAAATAATGGATACCTGGAAGCAGAATTGTTGGCTTAAAGTACAGGTGCATTATTGAACCTAATAAAAACATCCAAACTTTCTCCAGGCAGATACTATCAGCCTCACTCGTGCTAGCAATATATGACAAGGCCAGTTCCTTTTAATCTTCTTCAATACTAATTCTTCGGATTAACACTCTGCTACTAAGATTGGGGGGAAAACATCTCAATTTTCACTTTTAATTCGTATTTCTCTACTTGCTTGATATATTGATTATCTTTTCATTTCTTCTTCTGTGAATGGCCTGATTGTATTTCTATGCTCATTTTTCTATTGCATAGTTTGTTTTCTTCTTTTATGAACTGATATTTTAATTAAGTGATTCTTTTTATAGATATAAATCTTTTAAAAAAATACAAATATTTTCACCCAAGCTGTCATTTACCTTGTAACTTTGCTAGTTATTTCTTCTTATAAGGTAAAATACACGTCATTTTCCTTTCCTATTTTATAAGTTTGTGTTGGCTTATCTCTCTGTTCTACATAGAGATTTGTTTTTATTTTTTATGTGAAGCAGAGATCACATTAGTTAAGGAACATCACTGCTGAAGCCATTAGATTCAAAAATATACAGGCAGACCTTGTAGCTTTTGCAAGTTTGGTTCCAGACTATTGCAGTAAAGCAAGTATTGCAATAAAGTAAGTCACATGAATATTTTGGTCTCCAATGCATATGAAAGTTTTGCTTAACACTATATTGTAGAATGATAAGTGTGCAATACGTCTAAAAACAATGTACATACCTTAATTAAATACACTTCATTGCTAAAAAATGCTGACCATAATCTGAGTCTTCAGTGAGTTGCAATCCTTTTGCTGGTGGAGGGTCCTGCCTCGATGTTGATGACTGCTAACACATCTGGGTGGTGGTTATTGAAAGCTGGGGTGGCTGTGGCAATTGCCTAAAATAAGACAATGATGAATTTTTTTGCCTAGATTGACTCTTCCTTTCACAAAAGATTTCCCTGTAGCATGCGATTCTGTTTAATAGCATTTTACCCATTAGAAGTTTTTTTCAAAATTGGAGCCAATCCTCTCAAACTCTGCAGCTGCTTTTTCAACTCAACTCTTTGTTGTCATTTCAACAGTGGTCACAGCATCTTCACCAGGAGTAGATTTCATCTCAAGAAACCACTTTCTTTGCTCATTCATAAGGCGCAACTCCTCATCTGATCAAGTTTTATCATGAGAATGCAGCATTTCACTCACATTTTCAGAGTCAGCTTCTAATTCTAGTTCTCTTGCTATTTCTACCACATCTGCAGTTATTTCCTCCATTGAAATCTTGAACCCTTCAAAGTCATCCATGAGAGTTTGAATCAACTTCTTTCAAATTCCTATTAATGTTGATATTGTGACCTCTTCCCATGAATCACAAATGTTCTTACATGGCTTCTAGAATAGTAAATCCTGTCCTGAAGGTTTTTAATTTCCTTTTCCCAGATCCATGACAGGAATCACTATCTGTGTATTTCTTAAATAATAAGCTTGGAAGTTGAAATTACTCCTTGATCTATGGGCTACCAAATAGATGTTGTATTAGCAGGCATGGAAACAACATTCATCTCATTGTACATCTCCATTAGAGCTCTTGGGTCACCCAGTGCATTATCAGTGAACAATACTATTTTGAAAGGAATCTTTTTTTTGACCGGTAGGCTTAAAATAATAAACAATGTTGTAAACAGATGTGCTGTCAACCATGATTTGTTGTTCCATTTATAAAGCACAGGCAGAGTAGGTTTAGCACCATTCTAAAGGGCCCTAGGACTTTCAGAATTTTAAATAAGCATTGGATTCAACTTAAAGTCGCCACCTGCATTAGCCCTTAATAAGTGGGTCAGCCTGTCCTTTGAAGCTTTGAAGCCAGGCATTGACTTCTCCTCTTTAGCTATGGAAGTCCTAGATGGCATCTTCTTCTGATAGAAGGCTGTTTTGTCTACATTGAAGATCTATTGTTTAATGTACCACCTTTATCAATGATCTTAGCTAGATTTTCTGGATAACTTGCAGCAGCTTCCACATTAGCACTTGCTGCTTCACCTTGCATTTTTATGTTGTCATATTACAGCTTTAAACTTTTCTTCTGCAGCTTCCTCACCTCTCTCAACTTTCACAAAATTGAAGATAGTTAGGGCCATGCTCTGGATTAGGCTTTGGCTTAAAGGAATGCTGTTGCTGGTTTGATATCCTATCCAAACCACTAACATTTTCTCTATATCAGCAGTAAGGCTGTTTTGCTTTATTATTTTGTGGGTTCACTGGAGAAGCACTTTTAATTTCCTTAAAGAGCTTCTTCTTTGCATTCACAAATTGTCTATTTGTCACAAGAAACTTAGCTTTCAGCCTATCGTGGCTTTTGACATGACTACATCAATAAGCTTAATCATTTCTAGCTTTTGATTTAAAGTGAGAGACATATGACTCTTTCACTTGGACACTTAGATCTATTGTACCATTATCAATTGGTCTGATTGCAATATTGTGTGTAGGAATAGGGAGACCTGAAGAGAAGGGAGAGAGACTGGTTGGTAGAACAGTCAGAACACACACAACATTGATCTATTAATGTTTGCTTTCTATATGGATATGGCTCATGGTGCCCAAAACAATTACAATAGTAACATCAACGATCACAGATCACCGTAACAAATATAATAATAATGTGAAAGTTGGAAATATCATGAGAACTACCAAAATGTGACACAGAGACACATGCTGTTGGAAAAATGGCACAGATAGAATTGCTGGATGCAGGGTTGTTGCAAACCTCCAATTTGTATAAAATGCAGTATCTGTAAGCACAATAAATCAAAGCTCAATAAAACGATGTGTGCCTGATTGAGAGTTCAAGCACACTAGAAGTTTATTTCTCATCAAGGAATAGTCCAAGGTAACTGGGGATCAAGGTAGGCAGCTCTGCTTCACAGAGTTATTTGGAGAGCCTGGCCAGTTGTGACTCTGCCATTTTCAGTATGTGGTGTGCATGGCCTGCCTGAGGTTTTTTTTTAATCACAGGCAGTGTGGGGGAAAAGAGGAGGGAGGAGCATGTGTGTAGTTTTTCTGGGCTGGGTTTGGAAGTGGTAGGAGTAGTGATTTACATGCTGCTCCCCAGAACCATTCACATGGTTGCACCACATTCCCCAAAAGAAGCAGAAATGGATTTAATGAACAGCTCACATCCTCTGTCAGAGAACTTGGATTTATTTAGCTTCTGTAAATGGATGGCCCATTTTCCTATAATCATTTATTGAATAGGCCAACCCTTGACTTGAAATGTCACATTTACCATAAATTACAATGAAATATTCAGATGATCTGTTAGAGACTTCCCTTCTGCTCAAATGATTTGTTTATTCCTACAACCAGTCCATAGGGTTTATTTAATGTATATTATAATAGTTTTCATATCTTATATAATGACACCACCTTACTCTTTTTCAAAATATTCTTGATTATTTAGAAACATTCTTTTTTGTAAATAATCTTTTGAATTGCCATGTCAGGTTTTGTGAAAATCATATTTCTTTGATTGAGATTGCTTTGAATTTATAGATTAATTTTCGGGAAAACATTAATTTTTCAAACTCTCCTTCCAGTAAAACAGAATGCCCCTAATATTCTGGTTTTATTTTGTTCTTCCACTAAAGTTTTATCATTTTTCTCTTTATAGGGCTTTCATATTTCTTGTTCGTTTTTTTCCCTAGATATTTCATGACTTTTGTGCTTTTGCATATGAAAGTTTTTACATTATTTCTAATTTTATATTATTTCTAATTATTTCTGAGTAGAGGAAAATTATTGATTTATGTTGAATTTATATCCAACAACTTATTAAACAATTACATTAATTCTAATAATATTTGTTGATTTTTAAAAATTATTTATGTAGACAGTCATATTAGAGAGAGAGACAGAGAGACAGAGACAGTATTATTAATAAGTATTGATAGTTTTGTCTTTCTTTTTTTCAGTTTTTTTAAAAATTGGATAGGTCTTTCATGCATTGTATTTTGTGATTATAATATGCCTCCTCATCTTGCCTTATATTTAATGAGGTTGGCTATGTTTGCAATATGTTTGTGAAAAGAGATCCTTTGTTACTTAGAGGAAGTTTCTTTCACAACTGCTTTTTTATTTTTAAATCTGAAAAGGGTGTTGAATTTTTAAAAATCAATTTTATTGATACATATTAATAAAGCATAAATCTATCCAAAGTGTACAATCAATGGTATTCGGTGTAGTCACATATTTGTGCCTTCACCACTTCAATCATTCTTAGAGCACTTTCATTATTCCAATAATAGACAAAAAACAAACAAAACTCATCACCTCTCAATTTCTCTATGCTTCCCCTGCAATACATAGCTGCTATTCTTTTTCCTTCTCTCTAGTATATTAGTATTTATATTTTGTAAAGACAGTTTTATATATGCAATATCACCTATATTCTTGTTTTACATGAGGGTTTACTATCTTATTCAGTCCCATGCTACTGTTTTTAGATTTCCTTCTAGTAATGCATGACCTTAGATTTTCCCTTTCAATCACTGTCATACCCATATAGTAGCTTTGCTAGTTACAAACACCATGATGTGCTTTCACCATTTCTATTCATTTCCAAAGATTTACAAACAACCTTTTTTTTTTATCAATTCTGCACAGATTAACCTTCAGCTTTCCATTCCCTACCCTCCTTCTATTTTCTGGTGACCTATATTCTAATTATTAACTCCATGAATTTAGACAATATATTTAGTTTATAATAGCGCAACCATACAGTATTTGTCTTTTGTGTCTGGCTTGCTGCACTCAGCATAACGTCTCCAGGTTCATCCATGTTGTCATATGCTTCATGACTTCATTTCTTCTTAGCACTGTATAATATTCCATCAGGTGTATATACCACAATTTGTTTAGCCATTCATCAGTTGATGGACACCTAGGTCATTTCCAACTTTTGGCAATAGTGAATAACACTGCTGTGAACATGCGTATTCAGGTGTCTCTTCGTGTCTCTGCTCTCAGTTCTTCTGGGTATGTGCCTAGTAATGGTATTGCTGGTTCACATGGCAAGTCTATATTCAACTTCCTTAGGGAGTGCCAAACAGTTCTTTACGGTGGCTGTACCATTCTACATTCCCACCAACAGTGAATAAGCATTCCTATCTCTCCACACCCTCTCCAACATTACAGTTTTCTGACTTTTTCATAGAGGCTAGGGTGTTGAATTTCAAACAAAACTTTTTCAGCCTCTATTGATATCTTCATATGGTCCTACATAATGGGTTTCTACTTATGTATCTGAAGTGAAACTTAGGGACTAAAATACTGCTAGATGTAGTGTGAAAATATTTCTTTCATGTTACATAGATTTTTTATTCTGTGTTTTCTATTTTTGTCTTTTTGCATCAAGGTGAGGCTAGCCTCAAAGTATGAGCTTGGAAGCTTTCTGCTGTTTCCTATATCCCCCCAAAAGGTTATATAAGATGGGACTTTAAGGTTTAGTAGCACTTCCCCATAAAACTGTCTGGACCAAAGGTCTTTTGCATCAAGGTAAATATTTGATTACCTTTGTAATTCAAATTCTACAGCTATTGATCTATTCAGGTTCTCTACCTCTTTTTGACTCAACATATGATTTTCCATATTTCTGGGAAATAACATTTTGAAAAATGTTGAAACATGTCCATGTCTATAACATTCTAATTTTTAATGTTGTTTGTGTTTCTTTTTGGTATCATTCAGAATTTCCCTACGTTTTTCAGTTTTACTGGTATATTCAAGACTCAACTTTTGGTTTTATTAAACATTCTACTGCTTTTCTTTTCCCTTACTCTCATCTAATGTTTTTAGATTTAAATACATTACTTCCCTTCTTCTATTTTCATTAGATTTTCTTTCTTGTGATATTTTGAAATTGATTTTGTTATTTTTCTTTTTTCACTGAGTTAGGTTTTAAAGTGTCTCGTTTAAAGATAAATGCAGTTAGAATTATGGATTTTACTCTCATGAATTTTGATATTTGCTTGCATTGTCCTATATTTATGTGCATTTATGTTTTAAATGTTTAAACTTATTCTTCAACACAAAGGTTTTTAATAATTTCTATTGGATTAAATCTTTGTTTTATTGCATTTTAGCAGTAATATTAGTTGTGTTATGGGAATTTATTGAGATTTTATTTGTGATCTGCTATATGGTCTTTTAAAAAAATCATTCACATATGTTCTAAATATTTTTTATGAGCTATTAAGGTCTCTATAAAATTATGATTTAATTTAAATTATTCAATTCATTTCAATTTTTACTTATTTGGGATGATTTAATTTGCTAATTTCTGATAGATTTTGTTTAAATCTCTGACTTTCATTACAGAGTTGTTTCTATTTCTTACCTCTGCATCAATATTTTGATTATATATTTAAAAGCAGGCTCATGAGATGCTCAAAGAGTAATAGCTATTGATTTGCCTAATTCCATTGTGTATTTTATCAGTAAAAATGTAATTTTAATACTATATATTTTTGAATTATATATTATTTGACACTAATTACTATTAATTAATGAATATGGCTGTTTTTCTTTTGCTATCACTTTTCTATATATATATGTATATATATATAATTCATACATATATTCTTACAGTTTTTTAGGTTTAGTTATTTTATGTCAGTTTGTTTTATCCTGTCTCTGATTGACAGCTTAGAACTGGATTTTTTTTAACCTAATATACTCACTGTCTTTTCCTGGGGTAATTTAATCCATTCTGTTTACTTTGTTGTTTTTATGTTTGGGCTTATTTTCCTTGCTTCTGTTATTATTGTTTCTATTTACTGTGCTTTCTTGTTGGTGGTATTCCACTGCTTTATTGTCTTTTCCTGGATTTATCAAATTTTCTCTCCTCTTTTTTTTTCATCCTCCTTATAGTTGGTTTGAGAGTTATAAGTCTATTTCTATTACTCTAGTGGCCACCCTTGACATTTTAACTTATATTTATGTTTAGAACATTATATTACAGATGAAAGTGTCAAGGACAGAGAGCTTAAATGATCTGTCCCTTATTACTCAAGTGATAGACGTGCCTCAAAAACTTAATCCCCTTACGTTCAGCTTGTTTTCTTTCCCAGGCCTCATCCTTTTCAAAATATTTGAGCTGACACAACATACTTCTCTTATTAAGCTTCTTTCTCCTTTGAAGTGCTGGCAAATCTGTTGATTAGATAGCAGTCTATTACTCCCCTATGACCTTCAAGCTACAAACTTGGTCAGACATGGCATACTTCCTTGTCAGAGCAATAACATTCCTTGGTTGAAGAAAAATGATAATAAAAAGAAGGTATGGTCATTTACTCATCCATCTTTTATTAAGCACTTCCTGAATGCTAGACATTATATTAGCTGAAGAAGGTACACAGGTGGATAAGGTTTTATTCTTGACCTAAAGTAGTAAACACAGCTAAGTAGAGTAGACATACAATTAAACAGAAAAAAAGTACATAGATGTAAAGTATGTTTGAAAGTAAGTCCTTGTTATTCAAAGTGTGGAGCATTTAGCAACCAAGCTGTACTGGTATCATTTGGAAGCTTTCCAAAAATGTAAAATCCCAGGCCCACTCAAGACCTCCTGAATGTCCCATGATCCTAGGTAATTTCTTATACACATTAATATTTGAATACCAACTACAATCTTATTTTCTTCATCTCCTGACACCTAAGAAGATCAAATAAAATGATTGCAGTCCACCTCTCAGAAAGAGTACAAGAATTTATGACATACATTTGGTCATCTCTGACTTGATAATTTTTATCATACTTTTATTTTTTTTTCTATTTTTAACTATTTTATCATTTTCTATAGCTATATGAAACTTAGTTGCCTCAGAAACATTTTGCATTGGATAGAAGGCAAAATAAAAAAAAATAGTTTCTTTGTGATTAAATGCTATCCTGTCACAGTATGATCAATAACAATTTTTCTCTAGATTTTACATATTTTCCCAACTTTTTGTTGGGAATGAAGGAATTCATTCTAATGCTAAGTTTTCAGTGCCTAGCAAGCTAAATTATTTTACATGTAAAAGCTAGTGCCCAGGGAGCAGATGTGGCTCAAGCAGTTGAGCACCTGCTTCCTATGTACGAGGTCTTAGGTTCAATCCCTGACCAGGTACCCAAAAAAAAAAAAAAAAAAAAAAAAGAAAGAAAGAAAGTAAAAAGCTAGTGCATACCTGTTCTTCCTAGCAAAGATTCTGGTTTAGAAACATGTCATAGTGCCATAGTTACTCTCCAACAACTGTTTTCTTTAGAGCCATTTGTCCCAAAATCAAAAGAATTTTGAATACAAGGTAGAAGAACACACTGATATGGCTTTCTACAACATTCTTGGGTGAGAGTGCATTCCTTGAAATTACGAAATTGACATAAACACATTATTAAACACATTCTTGTTTTTCAGCATTTACTCACAAATAATTGCACCTTTTAAAAATTTGGGCAAAATGTTATATAGTTTTATTCAAAATTTCAATGAAATGATTTTATACAAGCTTTCTATATCTATATCACTATAGACTTCAGGACATTCATGAAGGAAAAAAAAAACATTTGGTTAATTCATAATGAACTGCATTAACAGTTTTTTTATTATTTCAAATGGATAATTATCTTACTCAGCATTTCTTGTTTGTGTCTTGTTTAAAGAAATAATTGCAAATTATTTGATTATAGGAGTATATTGTTTTGTATCCTTTTGCCTTACACCTAGAATCTTTCAGAGTACTTGTTCTAAAAATTTCTGTAACTTTTCACTGATTAAATGGTACTTCTCAAACTTTTTCACCAAAATATTTCTGAATGTAAAGTTTATTTCTGAGGATGTGGGACTGTGATAGTTTCCTGGCTGCTAAAAACAAACAAACAAAAAAAACTATATAATGAGTTAGCTCACAGTTGTGAGCTAAGAGAAGTCCAAAGCAAGACAATGTATTCTCTGAAGACTGGCATTTCTGGGACTGGCTGCCAGTGATCCTTGGTCCTTGGCTTTTCTGTCACATGGTATTACACATGGTGGCATCTTCTTTTTCTTCCAGGTTCCAATGACTTCTAACTTCTGGTTGCTTCCTGTGGCTTTCTCTCTCTCTGGCTTTCTCTATAAGGTCTCCAGTAATAGGATCAAGACCCAGCCTGATTTACTTGGACCACACCTTAACTAAAAAGAACATCTCCAAAAGGTCCTATTTACAGTGGGTTCACATCCACAAGAATGGATTAAGAATAAGAACATATGTTACTGGGATACATAGCTCCAAACCACCACAAGGTCTTAAACTGAAACAGGGTCTCAAACTTGAAACTTATTTCAAGAGGTTAGAAGTCTTAGATTATATTAAAATTTTGTGCACAATTTGCATTATGTTTCATAATACATTATTTTTGTTTTGTTCTATTTTTCAGAGGAAAATAATGTTGTTCCTAACACTTTACCCTCCAGGTTCTCCTAGTAAAATTAATGTCCTCGGAAAATAAGACATATTCAGGCCATGACTTAGCTTTCCTCATGGCCATGGCTATTGTTTTAGTTTGCTAAAGGCTGCTGGGAGCAATGCACCTGAAATGTGTTGACTTTTATTTTGGGAATTTATTAGGTTAAAAGCTTATGGCTCTGAGGCCATGAAAGCAGAGATGCTGTCTCACTAAGCTGCAGCTGTGGGCGATCAGGCATTTGGCTCCTATCTTCGTTCTCCTCTGGCCTCATCTCTTTCAGCTTGGGGCTAAAGTGGTTTCCTCTCAGCCTCTTTGTTCCATTGATCCTAGCTTCTGGGTTCTTATCTTTCTCTGTGGCCTTCTTTCTGTGTCTGTGGTTTTTTAGTCCTCCATTTATAAAGGACTCCAGTTAGAAGATGAAGACCTACCCTAGGTCTTATCAAAATGGCCCTTAACTGAATCTAATCAAAAGGTCCCATCTGCAATGAGTTACAGGCACAGGAATGAGTTAGCTGTAAGGACATGATCTTCTGGGATCCACCCAGTTTCAAACTGGTAAGTATATATAGGCAATAGAGGGGATTTCGATCCTCTGCCTGAGTGTTCTAGATTTATTTTTTGCATCTTAATTCCTACTTTCCCCCTTCAACCACCTTTGCCTATAGCCAACTGAACTACCCTTTTCCACTAGGATATTCATGTATTTTTACCTCCATGTAGAGTTGCCAGATGCAGCAAAAAAAAGTACAAGACACTCAGTCAAATTTGAATTTCAGATAAACAATGAATAGGTTTGTGCAGAGATATGTCCTAAAATAGTGCATGGTGCATATGTATACCAAAAAATGCTGTGTCTTTGAAATGTAAATTTAACTGTATGTCTGTATCTTATCTGGTAACCTTACCTCCACGCCTTTGCTTCCCAAATTTGGCTACACTATCTTTCAGAAACCCTAGTTGGACTTTTTCTTCGAGGCTTGGCTCAAATGCTAACTCCGCCAAGATTTTCTTGATCTCTCCATCTGGAATTAATTTCTCCCTCTTCCTAACTCCAGCAGAACTTAATCTACACTTCACCTGTGGCATTTGTCAGGCTCAACTTTGTATTACAATTATTTATACATGTATCTTGTCTACACTATTAAAATATTACTTGAGGGCAGAAGGTTTTTGTGATTACGTTTTCTCTCCTGTTCAGCATCTAGCTCAGCTCCTTGAGACAGTAGGCATGGAGGTAAAAAAGAAAACAAAAACAAAAACTTGTTCTTATTTGATTTGGCTTGCTGAAGTAGAACAACAGCATTACTTAGTAATCAAGAGAGATAGAGAGACCTGCCCAAAATCCCAACCACTGGTGGAACTCTGAGTCTTTAACAAAGTGCTAGCTGTTTCCTAATGTGCTGCCTCCTCTGAAGCCACTTATTTGACCTACACTAAAACTTCATCATCAGGAATAGACTCCTCATTTCCCTGATTTATTATAAAGGATTAAAGTGCTCACTGGTATTTACTTTTGATGATTTATGCCTAGATTATATTTACAGTCAGTGTGGGAGAAATATTGAAGGGTGAATTCACACCAACATTTTTCAGAAACACTCTGGCTGAGTGTGGATTAGCAGTACACAATAAAAAGAAGTAGGAGAGCCAGGCTCATTTTTAACAGCAATAATCCTGCTGTATACTAATTGCAAGGTAGAGATGCTTTTTATTCATTCTTTCATTTTTTTTTTTCTGCCAGTCAGTGAATCATTAATCATTATTCATTGAGTCAGTCAAAAAACATGCTGCTATGAGTATGGTCTGGGCAATGCCTTCATTGCCTTTGCTATGGTTGGTGCTTTTACAAGAAAATTCAGTGGAATTCCTCAAAAATATTCATGCCAAAGGACAGAATTAATGTTCCCTTTAAATCCTAATTAAAAATGTTAACATTTAAAAAAAATACTGCTTTTCCCTAAACTGGTGAATTTTGGATCATTGATTTGCCCAATATTAATAGGTATTTACTATCCTTTCCTCCACTTGAATATAAGAAAATAAAGAAAACAATTTTGGTGCACAAATAGGGTTAGGGTTTGGAAATACCATGTTAAACAGGCTTCTTCATTGAAGGGATTCTTAGATCTTTTAATATGTCAATGTTCCTGTGTAATCACAGGTCTAATTTTTGTGTGCTTTGGGAAACAAAACCATACTATTTTATCTTGCTTTTACTTTACAAACATATCTTGAGGACTAAGTCTTGATCTGTATATGAGAATCTATATGATCATATTTGCTCTACTCAGCATCTTTGGTTGTAATTAATATCTTCTAAATGTCAATTTGACAAAAATTTCCCCTATAAATGATTTGCAAGATATGCCAATTAAAGTGTTATAAGGAATGTTTTACAGGAATAATAGTTTCCACAAAAATAGGGGTCACTGGGGAATGGATCTGAAAGGGAATATTAGAGGATCATAGATAAGTAATTAACAGGTCTTCTAAACCCGGGTGCATCAGTTGCTACAGTCAAACCAGAAAAGAGTGTTGGTAGAGAGCTATGGAAAGCTGTTGTCTCTGCATTTGGGGTCACTGTCGGTCAGCAAGGTTGACAGATTGAAAGGAGAGTGGGGCATGGAGTGAGGGAGAGTGAAGGCAAGCTGGCATCGGCTGCTTCTTTCACACAGCTCATGATGGTGGTTTTCAAACGATTATGGTGCTGCTTTGCTTCTGCCATCCAAATTTCACATGAATTTTTCTTCTGGAAAACATACAGAGAAGGGAATTGTGAGAAATGCGGTTCCAGTTTAGGTAAAATGAAAGAGTATAAAGCCACCTCAGGGAGAGTTGGGATAATTTCCTGAGTTCTTATCAGAATAAATATACTTTTCATCTGGAGTCCTCGTTCTGATTTTAGCACTGCTGTTAGTGCTGTGTGATCTTGGGCAACTAACTGAAGCCCTATGACTTCAGTTTCCTTATTTATTAAATGAGGCAGTTCTTAGGGGCTTTCCCAATTTTAAGATTTCAAGAAGTGAGCACCCACGGCCCACTTTTGCTAATACAATACATTAAAATATATTCTGTAGAAACATAGGAAAGATTGTATAGGAATGCAATAAAAAACAGAAACAAATCCAGAAAAATGCATTAGCCTCTATGAGGACCAAAATAAGAACTGTCTAAGGATACATTCTCTGCATTCTGTAATGGTGACAGTAAGCTTAAAGCAGAAAGAAAGCACTTTATTTCATTCCTATCTAGGTATATAAAAGAAAATGTAGAAGAATTTTGTTTCTCTGCAAATTATTAAGTGTTGCATTTTTTCTAAGGTGTTTTAAATGATTGGTTTTTCTTGCTTTGTAACTTCTTCATTGTGCTTTAAAGATAAAACTTGCTTCATTGGTAAAGTTAACTTCTACATGAATTTAAAGGATTAACAGAAGAAATGGTTTTGACAATAGTGAAATGAGGTTGCATTTTCTGTAATTAAAATAGATTGTATATACAACTTTATTATTTTTGCCAAACATTTATGAGGCACCTACTGTGTGCCAATCACTCTGCTAATGCTGACAATACAGATGTTCAAAGAAACACAAGTAACAGGCTAATCAGATGGGTAATCATTCACAAAGGTAATTTCAGTGTGAGAAACTGGATTCTATGATTGAGGCACTCAAATCTTATGAGAGCAACAAAGAAAGCAGTCTAGGTTTGAGAAGAAACATTTTTGAAGGGGTGATGTCTGAGCTAAAGGGACTCCTTTCTCTCCATTTTTGTTTTTGTTTATATGTTACAGCTTAATGAAAAGGAGTCAGCCTGATGAAGGTGAGAGAATAGGAAAGGGAAATCTAGTCATCAGAACAGCAAATGGAAAGAAAAACAGGACTCGTTGGAATGTGTGCTAGGCACAGGGCTAAGTGCTTTATATCATTGCAGGAAATAGAACAGGTAATGAGTTATTTGTTAATCTCAGATACAAGAGAAGACATAGCATGGGTCTGGGTTGGAGAGGAAAGGAGATCCTGGGTCATAGAGAGTCTTGATCTAGTGAAGAAGCTTGGGCTTGTTTGCTGAAGGAGCAGTTTGGCATAGTAAGATTTGTAGTTTTGAACTTTATGACAGGTGTTTGGAGGATGAATATGAAACGGGTTGGAGTTGAAAGGACAGGACCCAACTAAAAAGTAAAAGTAATAATCCTGATTTACATTAGAACAGCGATGGAAGAAATGGAGAAAAGTGAATGAATTTGAAAAATATTTAGAAAACATTAAATATAAACATTTAATAGTCTCTTTAAAAAAATTTTTTTTAAAAGATACTTAGATTACATAAATGTTACACAATAAAATATAGGGATTCCCATACGCCTCACCTCCCACACCTCCCACAACGTCCCACATAAACATCCTTCATTAGTGTGATGCATTAATTGCAATTGATAAACACATCCTAGGGCTTTGCCATTAAGCATGGACCATAGTTCACATTGTAGACCACACTCTCTCTCATACAGTTCTGTATGTTATATGATGATATAAAATGGCCTATAGCTGTCATTGCAATGTCACTCAGGACAATTCCCAAGTCCGGAAAAAGCCCCTATATTACAACAACTGCTTTTTCCTCTCCCTGCCCCCAGAGCCTCCAGTGGCCACTGGCTCCACATCAATGTTGTAATTTCTTCCCTTACTTGAATCACAATATGTCTATAACAGAATACCAGTAAGTCCACTCTAGTCCATAGCTCTTTCCCCAATCCTGAGGAGTCTGGGATGGTGATGTTCAGTCCACTCCAACTGAGAGGGGGCTTATATCCCATGGGGAAGATGGATGGGATCATCCTGCCTGCAGCTGCAGACTCTCTCCATTTCCTGTGATGGCCGCTGTCCATCATCATCTCCCCGCCAGTTGTGGGTGAGTCCAATGAGCTGTAGAGTAGGAGTTGCTGCTCCACCAAGGTTCCTGACCCAGCTGGCACATGGACAGCCCAAAGACTCAAGTCTCTGGACATACACCTACAAACTCCAACACCAAGTATAGGTTTGAATAGAAGGGACAGATGAGCCATGTGTAGGGAAGACATAGGTGAGTCAAACTCTGTCACTCTCAGGAACACAAACTCCAAAGTAGGGCCCACAGGCAAGGCATAAAGCTCCAGAGCTATCCGACATGACATAGGACCTGGGTGTCTCCAGAACCCTCAGGAGCCCCACTATTTAGGGTGATATCCACTTTGGAATTATATGAGATAAGCGTTACCTCTGGGATGACCTCCCGACTCACTTTGAAGTCTCTTAGCCAGATAAACTCATTTGTCTTCACCTTTTCTCCCTTTTATTCAAGGTCTTTTTTCAGTCACATTGCGAGTTTGTGCTTGGGAGCAATCTCTCAGTGCCAGGGAGGCTCATCCCTGAGAGTCATGGCCCATGCTGGGAAGAAGGTAATTCATTCATATGCTGAGTTTGGCTTAGAGAGAGGCCACATTTGAGCAGCAAGGAGGCCCTCAGGAAGCAACATTTAGGCACCATAACAATAGACTAAGTTTCAATTTCAAGCAAAGACTCATAAGGCTAGTCATCAATATCAAGGGCCCATTAGTGGATCATCCTCCTTCGCCAGTCACTGCCCCTGCACTTGAGGGACTGTTGCTGCTCCCTTGGAGAATGTGGCAGCGCTCTCCAAGATGGAATTCAATATTCTCTCATTTACTGAGTGATTCTCCACCCACTGTGACAATGGCCCTTGAACATTTGAACATTTTTATATACCTTATATTTAAGCTCAGGTGAACTTCCTCCCATGCATACCCCATCCCTGACACCCCACACCAATGATCCTCCCCCATCCCAGTTGTAACCCTTCTGTGATCCAAAGCTTCTTTAAAGATAAAACCATTACAATAGCTGAATACAATTAATAGGAAAATGAAACCATAAAAAGTTTAAGTGTAAGAGATAAAATACATAAAATTTTTTTTAAAAACTAAAAATAAAATAAAATTAAAAGATTGGGATACTAAAAAATGAAAAATATTAAAAAAAATTTTTTTGACCTTTTGCCTTTCATCACTGCAATATCTAGTGTCCAGTCTGTACTGTGGCACCTTCTCCCTCTCATTCCCCAGTGTCTCATTATTTTTCATTTTGTTTTCAAACAAGTTTTATGTCACAGCAAAGTCACACACAGAATACAGGATACTCTCATATACCCAACATCTTCCCCCTTCCCCGCCCCCATATTAATACCTTTTTATATGTGGATGGTTGCATTGTTATAACTGATATACAAATAGTGAAACATAGCTACTAAACATTGTCAATGGTTTACACTATGGTTTACATTTTAGACTGTACACTTTTATAAATTTTAATGATATTTACCATGTCCTGTGTCTATCACTGTATGGTAATGAAGAACATTTTCACTGACCACTAAGTACCCCCTGTTT
The DNA here is from genome assembly GCA_026826555.1 of Tolypeutes matacus. Classification (NCBI taxonomy): domain Eukaryota; kingdom Metazoa; phylum Chordata; class Mammalia; order Cingulata; family Chlamyphoridae; genus Tolypeutes; species Tolypeutes matacus. The sequence goes on from JAKSZT010053887.1 coordinate 53,481,985, forward strand.
GATCTATTCTATTCCTCCCACCCCACCCCCCTGGGGCCCATGACAACCCCCTGGCTTGATTCATTGGATGACAAGATTCATAGTTACATGCAACAAGAGATCTTGACACACTGGTTTGTCGTCCCATATTAGGATCTGCCCTTGCTCTTGAGAGACTCCTGCCTGTCTATTTCTGAACAAATCGGTCCTCCCAAAGAAGGGAGTCCAATTCCTTCCTGCTCATTATGTGGGTCTCCACCCACTGATACAACACACTATGACAGAATGAATACTCACACACCCCCTAGAAGCCTGCACCAGGTGCTCCCTGTCCTGAATGCCCCCCCCAACTAACACCTTAAACTAGTGACCCTTCCTTGTCATATTGCCATAAGAGCATTCCCACCTCTGTACTTTCAAACTCATACCCACAAAATCCCAGTGTTCACCTGGTACCTCTCCCAACCCTCCCGCCAGTATCCTGGACCTTCTAACCCATGCTTCCCAATCTACCTACCTGTCAACCCTGCACCACCCAACCCAATAATATCACTACCCTCCTGTCCTATCCCTTCAATATGCAACTACACTGTATCACTTTACCATAGATTACGTCTGTATGGGTGATGGCTCACAACCTTCTCTTCTCTTTCTATTTCTTGTAAACCTGTCTTACAGACAACACCTCTCTGAGACTGCTCAATTTCCTTAATTCATATCAATTAGGTCATGTATTGTTCATCCTTCAATGCTTGGCTTGCTTCACTCAACATAAGGTCTTCAAAATTCATCCATGTTATCCTATGTGTTAGCACTTCATTCCTTCTTACACCTGAGTAATATTCCATTGTATGTATGTACAACATTTTGTTTATCCATTCATCTGTTGATGGGCACCTGGTTTGATTCCAACTTTTGACAATAGTGAACAATGCCACTATGAACACTGATGTGCATATATCTGTTCATGTCTTTGCTTTCACTTCTTCAAGGTATATACCCAGCAGTGGAATCACTGGATCATATGGAAATTCTATAGTTAGTTTTTTGTGGAACCACCAAACTGTCCTCCATAGTGGCTGGACCATTCTACAATCCCACCAGCAGTGGATAAGGGTTCCTATTCCTCCACATCCTCTCCAACACTTATAGTCTACTGTTTTTTAAATAGCCACCATTCTAATGGGTAGAAGATGGTATCTCATTGTAGTTTTGATTTCCATTTCCCTAACAGCTAGCGATGTTGAGCATCTTTTCATGTGCTTTTTAGCCTTTTGTATTTCTTCCTTGGAGAAGAGTCATTACAAGTCACTTGCCCATTTTTTAAATGGGTTGTTTGTCTTTTTATTTTCAAGGTGTAGAATTTCTTTACATATGCAGGTATTAGGCTCCTATCAGATATATGGTTGCCAAATATTTTCTCCCATTGAGTAGGCTGCCTTTTTACTTTCTTGATAATGTCCTTTGAGGAGCAAAAGTTTTTAATTTTTAGGAGATCCCATTTATCTATTTTTTATTTTGATGCTCGTGCTTTGAGTGTGAAGTTCAAGAAATCATTTCCTATTACAAGTTCCTGTAGATGTTTCCCTACATTATCTTCCAAGGTCTTTATGGTCTTGGCTCTTATATTTAGATCTTTGATCCATCTTGAGTTGATTGTTGTATAAGGTGTGAGATGGTGTTCCTCTCTTATTCTTTTGGATATGAATATCCAGTTTTCCAAGCAGCATTTGTTGAAGAGGCCATTCTCTCCCGACTGAGTGGGCTTGGTGGCCTTGTTGAATATCAGATGACTGTATATGCGAGGATGTATATTGGAACTCTTGATTTGGTTCCATTGGTCAGTATGTCTATCCTTGTGCTAATACCATGCAGTTTTGACCACTATAACTTTGTAGCAAGTTTTTTTTGTTTTTTTTTTAAAGATATTATTTATTTATTCATTTATCCCCCCCCTTGCTGCTTGTGCTCTCTGGGTCAGCTAACCACGCCGTGCGTGCGGGCTTGCCTTCACCAGGAGGCCCCGGGAACCCTAGTAAACGGGAGCCCTACTGATTGAGCCACAGCCCCTTCCCGTGTAGCAAGTTTTAAAGTCAGGTAATGTGATACCTCCAACTTCATTTTTCTTTTTCAATATGTGTTTGGCGATTCAGAGCCTCTTACCCTTCCAAATAAATTTTGTAGTTAGTTTCTCCAATTCATTATTTCTGTGGGGTCAGTGGTGATATCCCCTTTCTCATTTCTTATTTTGTGTAATTGCATCTGCTCTCTTTTTCTTTGTTAGTCTGGCTAAGGTTCTGTCAATTTTATTGATCTTCTTGAAGAGCCAGCTTTTGATTTTGTTTATTTTCTCTAGTGCTTTCTTATTTTCTATTTCATCTAGTTCTGCTCTAATCTTTGTTATTTCCTTATTTCTACTTCCTTTGGGGTTAGTTTGTTGTTTTTCCATTTCTTTTAGGTGTGAAGTTAGGTCTTCAATTTTATCTCTTTCTTCTTTTTTGATATATGCATATATGTCTATAAATTTCCCTCTCAGTATAGCTTTGGTTGTATCCCATAGGTTTTGAGATGTTGTGTTGTCATTTTCATTTGTTTCAAGGTAGTTACTAATTTCTTTTGAGATATCCTCCTTGACCCACTGTTTGTTTAAGAGTGTGTTGTTTATCTTCCATATCTTTATGCCTAATCTGGTTCTCTGGCCCTTAGTGATTTCCGATTTCATTCCATTGTGGTCAGAGAAATTCTTTGTATAATCTCAATCTTTCTGAATTCATTGAGAGTTGTTCTGTGGCCTAGCAGGTGGTCTTTCTTGGAGTATGATCCATGTGCACTCAAGAAGAATGTATATCCCACTGTATTTGGGTGTAGCAGTCTTTATATATCTATTAGGTCCAGATCCTCTAATGTATTATTCAGAGTCTTTGTTTATTTATTCTCTGTTGAGATGTTCTGTCTAATGGTGATAATGGTGTATTAAAGTCCCCCACTATAATTGTAAAGGCATCTATGTCTCCACTTAGTCTTTCCAGGGTTTGCCTCATGTATTTTGAGGGGCCTTGATTAGGTGCATAAATGTTTATGATTGTTCTTTCTTCTTGAAATATTATCCCATTAATAACATTTAGTGTCCAGCTTTGTCTCTTACAACAGTTTTGCATTTATAGTCTATTTTGTTCAATATTAGTATAGCTACTCCCTCTCTTTTTTGGTTGTTTTCTTATAAAATTGTTTTCCAGCCATCGACTTTCAGTCTCCTTGAATCCCTGGGTCTAAGGTGGGTTTCTTGTAGACAACATATAGATGGGTGATATTTCCTTATCCATTCTGCCAATCTGTGTCTCTTCACTGGTAATTTTAATCCATTAACATTCAGTGTTATTGCTCTCAAGGAATTTCTTACATCAGCCATATTTTCTTTGTGTTTATGTGTGTCATATGTTCTTTTTATTTCTCTTTTTGTCTTTTTAGTTGTTCTTACACTCTCCTCCAACTCTCTCTTTCCTGTTTTTTCCTTTCAACCTGTAGAACTTCCTTTAGTATTTCTTGAAGGGCAGATTTCTTATTGGCATACTCTCTTAATTTCTGTTTATCTGTGAATATTTTGAACTCTCCATCATTTTTGAATGCCAGCTTTGCTGGATAGAGAAGTTATGGCTGGATGTTTTTTTCTTTTAGTACCTTGATGATGTCATACCACTGGTTTTTTGTCTCCATGGTTTCATATGAGAAATCATCACTTAATCTTATTGAGCTTCCCTTGTATGTGATGGTTCTCTTTTCTCTTGCTGCCTTGAGTATTTTCTCTTTGTCTTGGGCATTGGACATTTTGGAGTAGGTCTGTTAGGATTTATACTGTTTGGGGTGTGCTTTCCTCCCTGACATGTATGTCCATTTCCCTCTATAGGGTTGGGAAGTTTTCAGCCATTATTTCCTTCAACACTCCTCTGTTCCCTTTCTCTTCTCTTCTCCCTCTGGTATGCCTATAATGCGTGTGTTTGTGCATTTTGTGTTGTTATTTAAATCCCTAAGACCCTGTGGACTTTTTCTATCTTTTTATATATCTGTTCTACTATCTGTTTGATTTCAGATGTACTGTCTTCCACATCACTGATTCTTTCTTCTGCCTGTTCAAATCTGCTGTTATGTGATTCCAGTGTCTTTTTGATTTCTTGGATTGTGCCATTCATCACCATCATATCCATTATCTTTTTATGTATGTTAACAATTTCTTCAGTATGTTCTCCCAATGTCTTCTCAATATCCTTAATCTCTTCCTTCTCTTCATTAAGTTGGTCCATGATATTTGTTTGGGCAGCTCTGATTCATTGTTTAATTTTCTGCATCTCTTCCTGGATTTTAGTTTGTTCATTGGACTAGTCCATATCTTCCTGTTTCTTAGTATGGTTTGTAATTTTTTGTTGCCCTCTGGTCATCATTTATCTGATGGGTTTATTCAGTCAGTTAGCTTCTCTCTCTGCTCTAGAGTTTTGTTTAGCTGCTGTTTTTGTGTGTGTGTGTTAAGTTTTCTCATTGACACTTTGTTCTTCTTGTTTTATTTCCTTGCTGTTTTCTATGTTCCCTTTAAGGAAAAAAATTAGGGCCAGAGAAATCGAAAGAGGTAAGAAAATAAAAAGGATAATAGTAATAATAATAAAAGTTAGAAGAGGGGCCATATAAGTTTTAGCAAAATGAATATTTAACTCATGTAAGCAGTGTAGAGTAATAGGTATAAAAAAGTGGAGTACCTACAATGAAATGGGAAACCAAATAGAGAAAAATATATAGAATGATTTAAAAGGCCCAAATGATGAAGAAAGAGAGAGAGAGAAAAGAAAGGAGTGAAAGAAAAAAGTTAATTAAAAAAAAAAAAGAAGAAGAAAACAGTATAAACAAGATAGAAACCGAAACCAGTAAAGGTGAGGTCTAATAAAGAATAGTGTAATATAAGAACCACAACAGAAAGGAGAAGATAGAAAGATGAAGGAAGGAAAAGAGATAGTGTTGGTAGACAACATCAGTAAACACAGAAAATGGGAAATCAAGGAAGAAGAAGCACAGTAAAAAAGAAAGAAACTAGCATCACCTACTTTTTAAAAAAAGGTGGGGGGGAGAGGAAAGAAAAACAAGAAACAAAACAAACAAAAAAACAAATACAAAAAAACAACAACAAAGAAGCACACAAGCAAACAGTCAAACAAAGCTAAGGAAGAACAGCGTTCCTTCTTGGGCCCTTGTGGAGCCTCTCAGGCTGACTGTTCATCAATCCATTACCCTGCAGGCTTCTCTGCAGGTTTTTAGGTGAGTTTTAAGTGAGTAAACTAAGTTAAAAATTTTAACCTTTGATTTTTGTTTTTGTGTTTTTTTTTTTTTTTGGAAAAATAAGGGACCCAATAGAAGCTAGTACAAAAATAATGTCTATGTTTTCCCTGTCCTATGGTATCAGCTTGATATTCGATATCCTGAGGGATGACTACTCTTTAGGAGCCAGGAATCGAACTAGAGACCTATATATTCAAAGCAGAAATTCCTTCACGGAGCTACCTTTCTAATTGGGTCAGTTAGCTCTTCAGAAAGCTATTCCCCCGGGCAGGTTTTACTCTCCTAGGGTAGCTGGATTCAGCAGGCTGTGTGAGCGGATACCCCCTCCCCTCTCCTGGTCAGGTTGAGTTCCCTTTTGAAATTCAAATGGGACCCTGATGACTGTGTTCACCACACCGCAGGGAAATGATTTTCAAGCCTCTTCTAGACTACCCCTCCTCCCATGGGACCCTAAATAGGCTCTTGGAAACTTGTTAAGTGCTTCCCACTGCCTAACTCCCTTAGGGGAGTTGAAATTCTGATAGTACTCAGCACAGAACTATTAAATTGGCTGACACCACCTTCTCTCAAGCCAAGCCTCTGTATCCCAGGGTGGTTAGATAAATCAGGCTGCCTCAGCAGATTCACCTCTCCACTTAGCCTGGTGCCACTTTGAGTTGGCTTGTGTGCTCCCCAAAGCTCTAAGGGGGTCCAGGCAACCAAATCCACAGAAAGTAAACCTCTCTCCACCCTTTGCCATAACCTTCCCACTCTCAGAGAATGTTCCCTCTCACTGGGTGGCCCGGGGGGAGTCGGGACTCACCCTGGCCCCCTGCCCTGAGGGTGGTGCTTAGCCATCCCTGTTTTCCAGGAATGGGGCTAAAAACTCATGGTTTTTATTTTGAGCAATTTATCTCCTTGTCCAGCTCCCTCCAGATTGATGCCCCAAAGGCTCCCACTCTGTGGGCTCCCAGAACAGCCTAATATCTCTTTAAAAGCATCACACTGTGGAAAATAAAAATTAGTCATCCTTTTCACTAGGAAAATAATTATGGATCTGAATAACTTAAAACATGTAAATTATTGTAGTTTCAGTCAATATTGTTTTTTTTTTTTTAATCTTGGTTACTTAATCTACATGACATCAAGCTCCAAAGCAATTGAACAGACTTAGTGTCATAGATATTAAGACACTCTAAGTAGCCATCTCAATATCTTTTCTCCTTTCCCATTCATTATTAAAAGAATCATACCAGGGCAGAAATATGCTCCTGACGAGGCCTTGAAATAAGACAGTAACTGTGAAGTTGAGGAATACTGGATAGATATGGGAACTAGTAAGAGAGGTAATTGACAAGAGATAATTGGTGAAGGTTTGGTAAATGGTACGCATTTCCAAGATAAAGGATCTAAGAGGAATGCAGGATTTAATAGGAACCTAAAGAGTGTTAGATATCTATAAACATCAGATATATAGATTGGACCTAAGGAGAAAGCCCTGGATTGGTTACAGAGATGTGTGAGTCATCAGTATGTCAATGACAAGGGAAGCTATGGATATCAATTAAATTCCTAAGAATAATACTATAGAGTAAGAAAAAGTCAAGGGGTACACCAGGACAGGATGGTCAGAGGAGGTGACATGGTGGGATTGATCTCGATGAAGTTACAAGAACAAGCATTACTACAGAGAGGATGGAGTAGAAGAGTCTACAGAGTCCATTAGATGTGGAGATTCAAATTATGTTTGTTTATTTCATCATTAAAGCATTTTCCAGTCTAGTATTTAATATTATTTCCTTGGTTTTTATTAAGCAATCATGGAGAAAGCACTATGTGAAGAACATATTTTCATATGTTGCAAACTGCTGAGGAAGATTTTGTTTTATGTATTACATCATATCTCCCATATAAAGTCCTATGAAATTGAATTCCTCCAAGAATTTAGTGCCAGAAAAGTTTCTGTGTTCTTCAGAATTACTACATTTCATTTAATCAGACCATGAAACTTTATGGTCCATTATTTCACTTTTTTTCTTGGTTGCCAGGATGGTTGGAAAGGCAACGCTCAATCAGTGACCGTCTGACCCCAAATTCTGGGTAGAATAATCTCAATCACTTTTGTTATTGGTTTTCTGATCTCTTTTTTGCCTTTATTTTTATTGTCTTTTGAGTTTATTATAAGGTATTTCAAATAAATTTTGGAAGGATGTGAATTATAAATTATAAGTGAATAAAAATTTTAAAATTATTTTAGAATTCATTTGATTTTTCTACTGAAATAAGATCTAGGACACGAGTAGTGGTTAATATTAATGTGTGGAAATGAAGGCTCACATTGTTGGCATCCCTTTGCATGATCTGTAACAGCAGATCTTTATTCAAGCTATTTTAAGAGTTGACTCATATCATTAATGATTCAGGTGTGCTAATCAAATAGTAAAACCTCAAATCCACATTGATTTCAATCTCTATTCAGGGCACTTGGGAAAATAATCAGTGTTTGCTGAAAGGATGAGGAAAATTGGAGAGGAAATAAATGTTATTTTTAAAACCCCTTTGGAATATATTACCTAGGGAGGAAAAATTGACAGCTATTTTAAAAGTAATTGACAGCTTCTCTTTAAAAACTATGACATTCCTTAGTACTTATGACAATTATGCCATAACATATTTAGAGCTTGTAAGTATAGAAAATAGAATGTTTCTTATCTGTTTTAACAATGTTGCTAAAATTTATTTCATCAGTGATTAGAAAGAATTAGGCATAACTTAAATTTATGCAGCATGTATATACTTTGCCTAGGTGGTTATGACCAATTTTCAATGGCATTATTAATGCCTTTGACAAAACTGATAGGAATGAAGGATAACCTAATAATGGTAAAAGTTATAGCTACAATTTTAAAAAACTTACAAGAAGTCAGGCACCGTGCAACATTTTATATGAATTATTGCATTAAAATTCACACACAAGTGGGTCGGATGTGGCTCAACTGCTTGGGCGTCCATCTCCCATATGGAGGGACCTGGGTTTGATCCCCGGGACCTCCCGGTAAAAAAAAAAAAAAGGGGGGGGGGGAGGAAATCCACACACAAGAATAAGACTAATTATCTCTGTTTTCAGATTAGTAAACTGAGTCATTGCAAGGTCATCCAGCCAAAGTGGTAGAGTTAGAATTTAAACCTACAATATTAATCATGGTTTTTTGAAACCTGGAATTCATCCTTGATGTGTTCTTTCTTATCACTTCCCAAATGCAATTATCCTTCAATCTATATTCACCCCTAGTTCAGAATATCTTTGTTTTATTCCTGAACTATTGCAAAAGTCTTATAATTGACTGTGTATCTGCAGCATTTAGAGTGGAGGGGGTTGCCATACCCTATTCCCAAAAGGCAACTATAAAACAATCATTTCAGAGCCCTGGAATTTGTCCAATGACCTGAAACAAACTGAGGAGTACTTATTAATGAAAAACTACTCAACTTCAGATGAAGAAAATGGAAATCCAAGGCATTCTTGTTTGTAGCTGCACCTATATGTTCCCTCCCCAGCTTGGTTGGAGTCATAGGTCTAACAAGGTGGCATATGCCATGAAAAATCAGTAAATTTACTACCAGATGGGGCTACCTTTATTTGGGGTGGACCCAGAGGTGGTCAGTAAAAAAATGCTATTCTCCAGTGTCAGGCAAATTGGGAGGACCAGCAGATCTACTAGACTAAGGTTGCAGTGATTGTTGGGACAGTAATAGACTGATGGACTAGTCAGAAATTTATCAAGGAGATAAAGAAAATGAGATTGATATAGAAGCAATTCTTAAGTTCACCATATATTTCTGTCTGATTAGAGAAATCACGCATGTGCAGGAAAGACTAGAGAGGGTCCAAGCTATTCTCATATCTCTGGCCTCACAGGAGCCTGCATACCTGCTTGGAGGAAGCACAAGAAGCACAGAGAAAGTAAAACCCAGGGAACACTTGAGAACTACCTGAAAGTTTAATGTAGTCCCCAAAACATACTGATCCATTGACAGATGATGGAATACTTATTAGCTTGAGGTGCTAGATCAAATATCACCTGATCACTGGGCTATGCAGATACAGGAAGTAAGGCTTAAACACAAAAATAAGAACAATGACAACAACAACAACAACAAAAACAAACAAACAAAAAACCTGAGCAGAGGTCTCAGTAGCCACACAACATGTGGGACAAAATTTCACATATTTAGTCCAGGAAATTACTAAACATAAAAACTCAAACACATACACACACACACACAGTCAATAATACTTGGGGTGGTGGGGAAGAAGTCAGAATCTAGAGTTGCTACAATATATTATATAAAATACCCTAGGACACAGCAAAGTGTGACTCATAATTATGAAAAAATAAGCAGACAACAGGACTTGCCTTGGAGATTCTCCAAATGTTGGAATTAGTAGGCAAAGGCCTCAAAACAATTATTACATAACAATTCAAAGAACTAAAGGAACCACGTTTTAAAAATTCAAGAGGGAAAATCAGAAAACTCAAGAGATAGAAATATTAAAACAGGTGAAATGTGAATTCTGGAGTGGAAAGCACAATTGTTGAAAAGAAAATTTCACTACACAGTCTCAAACAGTAAATTTGAGAAAGAAAGAAGAAAGAATCAGTGAACTCAAAGCTAGATCAATACATATTATTCCAACTGAAGAACACATAGAAAAAAGTTAAAGAAAAATGTATAGAGTCTCAGAGATCTGTAGGACAACCCCAAGTACAACATCATATGTGTGATGAGAGACTCAGAAGAATAGGACAGTGAGAAAGGGTAGGAAAGATATTGAAAGAAATAATGACCAAACCTTCTGATTTTGAGGAAAAAAATTCAGTAATCCAGAGATCCAAGAAGTTCCATGAACCCCAGGTAGGACAAATAATGAGACACATCAAAATCTAACTGCCAAAAGAGAAAGACAAAGAGGTAATCTTGAAAGAAAATGAAAGACAGAGAATATGTTACTACCAGATATGCCTTACAAGAAAAACTAAAGACAGTCTAAAGGAAGTTACTCCAAATGGTAACTTGAACCCACAGTAAAAAATAAAAAGCACTGGAAATTGTCAATAAGTTGGTAAACATAAAAGACTATAAATATACTATTGTATCTAAACCCCTTTAAAAGAAATAAATCTAAGTAAATCATTATCTGCTGTATTGTAAAATTTATAACATATATATACATAATATATGGCTCAATAATAGTGGAAAGCAAAGGGAAAGAGTTGGAAATATATTGGAGCAATATTTCTGAAATTTACTTGAATTGGTTTAGTATTCATCTGAAGTAGAGTGTTATAAAGATTCACAATGTAATCCTTAGAGCAACCACTAAGAAAATAACTAAAAATAATAATTAAAATGGTATACTAAAAAAAAATATTTAACACAAAAGAAGTCAACAAAAGGGGAACAGAGAAACCAAGTAGATATAGAACATTTAGAAGTAAATAGCAAAATGGCAGATGTAAATCAAAACAAAGTGATAGTTATATTAAAGGTGAAATGATTAAGCACGGCAATCAAATGAAGTCATTGACAGCCTGGACCATGTAAACAAAATCCAACTATGTGATGTACTCAAGAGACGAAATGTAGATTTAAATTCACAGCTAAGTGGAAAGTAAATGAATGGAGAAAGACATTGCATGTGAAGAGTAACCAAAATGGATCTGAAGCAACTATATTAATATCAGTCAAAATAGAATTTAAGATAAAAAATTACTAGAGACAAAGAGGGACATTTCATATAATAAATATGATAAAAGGTCAATTTTTCAGGAAGATAGAACAATTATGCATATATACAGACCCAACAACAGAATCCCCAAATATGTAAAAAAAAAAAAAAAAAAAAAGACTTAAAAGGAAAAATGGACAATTGAGTAATAAGTTGGGTCTTTTAAATTTTTAAAAAAATTAACGCAGTTGAAGGTTTACAGAAAAAGCATGTAAAAAATACAGTGTTCCATTATGGCCCCCTATTGATGACACTTTCTTTGCAATAGTGTGGTATATTTGTTACAATTGATGAAAACATATTAAAATAGTACTATTAATGATAGTACATAATTTACATTATGTGTAATTTTCCCATATACAACCCTATTATTAACACCTTGGACTAGGGTGGTATACTTGTTATAATTCATGAAAGAATATTTTAATACTTGTACTATTAACTAAAGTCCATTGTTTACAATAGCATTTGTTATCTTAAACAGTCCTATGTTCTATCTTTTAATTTTTAATCTAATAACATATATATAACATAAATGTTTCCCTTTAAACCATATTCACATATATAATTCAGTACTGTTAAATAGACTCAAAATATTGTGCTAATATCACAACCATCCATTTCCAAAACTTTACAATCTACCTAAATAGAAATTCTGTACAAATTATGCATTGACTCTCCATTCTCTATCCCCAGCCACTGGTATCCTATATTCTAAATTCTAGCTCTATGAGTTTGCTTATTCTAATTATTTTATATCAGTGAGTTCATATAATAATTGTCCTTTTGTATTTGGCTTATTTCATCCAGCATAATGCCTTCAATATTCATCTATGTTGTTGCATGTACCAGGACTTCATTTGTATTTACAAATGAGTAATATTCCATTGTATGTATATACCACATTTTGTTTATCCATTCATCAGTTGGTAATCAATTGGGATGCTTCCACCTTTTGGCAATTGTGAATAATGCCACTATGCATGTTGGTGTGTAAATATCTGTTTGAGTCCCTGCTTTAAATTCTTTTGGGTACATACTTAGAAAAGGGATTTGCCAGGTCATATGGTAATTATATACTTTTCTTTCTGTGGAACTGCCAAACTGTCTTCCACAGCAGTTGCACCATTTTACATTGCCACCAGCAATAAATGAGTGTTTCTATTTTTCCACATCTGTTCCAACACTTGTAATTTTTCATTTTTTAAATAGAATCCATTCTAGTGGGTGTGAAATGGTATCCTGTAGATTTGATTTGCATTTCCCTAATAGCTAGTGATGTTGAGCATCATTTCATGTGCTCTTTAGCCATTTGTATATTCTCTTTGGAGAAATGTCTATTCAAGTTTTTTGCCCATTTTTTAATTGGGATGTTTCTCTTTATTTTTGAGTTGTAGGATTTCTTTATGTATTTATATATTCTTAGATATATAATATTTATTTATTTATATATTTTGAACATTAAACCCTTATCAGATATGTGGTTTCCAAATATTTTCACCCATTGAGTAGGTTGTTTTTTCACTTTAGTGATACAGTCCTTTAATGTACAAAAGTTTTTAATTTTGATGAGGTCCCATTTATCTATCTTTTTTCTTTTGTTTGTTGTGTTTTGGGTGTAAAATCTGAGAGACCATTGCCTAACACATGATCCTGAAGATGCTTCCCTACATTTTCTTCTAGGAGATTTATAATCCTGGTTCTTATATTTAGGTTTTTGATCCATTTTGAGTTAATTTTTGTGTATGGTGGGAGATAGAGGTTCTCTTTCATTCTTTTGCATATGGATATCCAGTTTCCCAGCAATATTTGTTTAAGAAGCAATTCTTTCCTAATTGAGTGGACTTGACAGCTTTGTCAAAAATCAATTGGTGGAAAGTAGCTATACTTACATCAGATGAAAAATACTTTAAAAGACACTAGTAATGCACAATGAGGAGGAAGTCAGGAAAAATATTCCATTTATAATGGTAACTAAAAGAATCAAATATTTAGGAATAAACTTAACCAAGGATGTAAAGCACTTGTATTCAGAAAACTACATGCATTGTTAAAAGAAATAAAAAAAGACCTAAATAATAAGTCATGGATTGAAAGACTAAATATCATTAAGATGTCAATTCTACCTAAATTGATATACAGATTCAACGCAATCCTGATAAAAATTCCACCAACATTTTTTAAACAAATGGAAAACACAATTGTCAAATTTATTTTGAAGGGTAAGAGGTCCCGAATAGCCAGAAACATCTTAAAAAGGAAAAGTGTAGTTGGAGGACTCTCATTTCTGAACTTTAACATATTACCTAACAACAGTGGTAAAAAAAACAAACAAAAAAAAGCACGGTACTGGCATGAAGACAGACACATAGACCCATGGAACCAAACTGATGGTTCAGAAACAGATCCTCACATCTAGAGTCAAGAGATTTTTGACAAACCTGTCAAACTTACCCAGCTCAGGCACAACAGTCCATTCAACAAATGGTGCTGGGAGAACTGGATATCCATAGCCAAAAGAAGGAAAGAGGACCTCTATCTCACACCTTATACAAAAATTAACTCAAAATGGAAGAGAAACCTAAATATAAAAGCAAGAACCATAAAGCTTCTAGAAGAAAATGTAGGAAAATATCTTCAAGACCTGGTGGTAGATGGTGGATTCTTAAAGGAGATAAGAGGAGGACTGAGATGGATTACTGATGTTTAATGTATGTAGAAGTTTTAATTAACTTTGCTGTAAAAGTGTGGAAATGGGTAGAGTTGATGATAACACATTATAGTGAGTAATGGCTTATTTATAAATTGGACTGTGGCTGAAAAGGGTAGTCTAGGGATGTAAAGGCCAATTTACAGAAAGCTAAAGAGTAATCTACGGAATGAATAACACAGTAAACCCAGAGGTGGATGAGGATTGTGGTTGATGGTACAGATAAAACAGTGTCCTTTGTCAACTAGAGAGATATACATCACTATTGCAGGGTGGTGGGAATGTGGAGAAGCAATGGAAAAATACAACTGGAAACTGGAGTGACCTATGGACTGTGGTTAACAGCAATACTGTAATATCCATGCCTCTATATCAAGGATGTACTGTGTTTATAATGGTGGAGTATTGAAAAAGTGTGCCAAATATATGCTATGGACCATGGTTGATGGTAATAGTCTGATGAAATTATCTCATGATCTGTAACAAATGTCCCACCATGGTGTGGTGTGTTGGGGAAGGGGTGCTGTATGGGAATTCTACACATGTGCATGATTGTTTTGTAAGTTCACAACTTTTGTAATAAAAATATATTTAAAAATAATAATAGAGTGGGTTTGGGGAAAAATACACAAAATGTAAGATATGGACTATAGTTATTAGTAAGATTTTGAGGATATGCTTTCACAATTTGTAACGAATACCTCACAACAATGCAAGGTGTTGGTAGATTGATGAGCGGGACCTCTGTATGTTGTTAGGCATGTTTCTTTTGTAAGTTCACATACAAGGTCCCGGTTTCATTCTCCAGCACCTGGTATCTAAAAAAAAAAATCAATTGGCTATAGATGTGAGGATCTATTTATGAGCTTTCAATTTGATTCCATTGGTCGATATATCTATCCTTGTGCCAGTATCATGCTGTTTTGACCACTGTCGCTTTGTAATAAGCTTTAAAGTCAGGAAGTGTGAATCCTCCAACTTAGTTCTTCTTTTTCAAGATGTTTTTGGCTATTTGGGGCTACTTACTTATCCAAATAAATTTGATAATTGGCTTTTCCATTTCTGAAAAGTAGGCTTTTGGAATTTCGATTGGAATTGCATTGAATCTGTAAAGCATATGGGTAGAACTGACATCTTAACCATAGTTAGTCTTCCAATCCATGAACATGCATGTCCTTCCATTTATTTAGGTTTTCTTTGGTTAATTTTGGCAATGTTGTGTCGTTTTCTGTGTACATTCTTGGTTAAATTTATTCTTAGATATTTGATTCTTTTGGTTTCTGTGGTAAATGGATTTTTTCTTGATTTCCTCCTTAGATTGATCATTACTCATGTATAGAGACACTACTGATTTTTCCATGTCATTCTTCTACTCTGCCACTTTGCTGAAATTATTTATTAGCTCTAGTAGCTTTGTTGTAGATTTTTCAGGACTTCCTATATACAAGATTATGTCTCTGCAAATAGTAAAAATTGTATTTCTTCCATTCCAATTTAGATGTATTTTATTTCTTTTTATGGCCTAACTGCTCTGACTAGAACTTCCAGTACAATGTTGACTATCAGTGGTGACAGTGGACATCATTGTCTTATTCCAGATCTTAAAGAGAAAGTGTTCAGTCTTTCACCACTGTACATGATGTTAGCTGTGGATTTTTCATATATACCCTTTATCATGAAGGGGAAATTTCCTTCTATTCCTATTTTTCTAAGTGTTTTGTTATAAAGAAAGGATGCTGGATTTTGTCAAATGCCTTTTCTGCATCAATTGATATAATAACGTCGGCTTTTCCCTTCATTTTGTTAATGTAGTGTATTACACTAATCGATTTTGTTATGTTGAACCACCCTTTCATACCTAGGATAAAACCCACTTTATCATGGTATATAATTCTTTTAATTTGCAGTTGGATTCAATTTGCGAGTATTTTGCAAGTATTTGTTGAGAATTTTTGCATCTATATTCATAAGAGAAAGCAGTCTGTAATAATTTTTCTTGTAATATCTTTTTCTGGCTTTGGTACTAGGTTGACATTGGACTCACAGAGTGAGTTACGTAGTGTTCCTATCTCTTCAAATTTTGCAAGAGTTGGAGCAGGATTGGTATTAATTATTCTTGGAATCATTGGTAGAATTCACCTGTAAAGCCACCTGGTCCTGGGCTGTTCATTGTTGGGTGATTTTTGATGACTGAGTCAATCTATTTTCTTGTAATTGGTTTGTTGAGAAATTCCTTTCCCTCTAGAAGCATTGGAGGTTGTTGGTGTGTTTCTTGGAATTTGTCCATTTCATGTAGGTTGTCTAATTTGTTGGCATACAGCTATTCATAGTATCATCTTATGATCCTTTTTATTTCTGTGGCGTCAGTAGTAATGTCCCCCCTCTCATTTTTTATTTTATTAATTTGGTTCTTTTTTTTCCTATGTCAGTATAGCTATGGTTTTGTCAATTTTATTGATATTTTCAAAGAACCAAAAATTTTTTAAATGCTCTTTATTCTTTTTTAAAATTCTCTGTTCAATTATTTCTGTTCTAATCTTTGTAGTTTCTTTACTTCTCCCAGCTTTGGTTTTACATTGCTGTTCTTTTTCTAGTTTATCCAGTTGTGTGGTTTGATCTTTGATTTTAGCTGTTTCTTCTTTTTAATGTAAGCATTGAGGGCTATAAATTTCCTTCTCAGCACTACCTTTACTGCATCCCATAAGTTTTGATATGTTGTTTTTAATTTTTAATTCATCTTAACATATTTACTGATTTCTTTTTCAATTTCTTCTTTGACACACTGATTATTTAAGAGTGTTTTATTTAACTTATATATATTTTTTGGATTTTCCAGTCCTTTGCCTGTTATTGATTTCCAGCTTCATTATATTAGGTTCAGAGAAGATGCTTTGTATCATTTCAATCTTTTTAAATTTATTGAGTCTTATTTTGGGAACAACATGTGGTCTATCCTGGAGAATGATCCATGTGCATTTTAGGAGAATCTATATCATGCGGTTTGGGGATGCAGTGTTTTGTATATGTCTGTTAGGTCTAATTCATTTATCATATTATTCAAGTTCTCTGTTTCCTTATTGATTTTCTGTCTAGATGTTCCATGTATTGATGAGAATGGTATATTGAGGTCTCTAACTATATTGTAGTGGTATCTATTTCTCCCTTCAGTTTTGTCAGTGTTTGTCTCACGTATTTTGGGGCACCATG
This sequence comes from Tolypeutes matacus, assembly GCA_026826555.1. NCBI lineage: Eukaryota > Metazoa > Chordata > Mammalia > Cingulata > Chlamyphoridae > Tolypeutes > Tolypeutes matacus. The sequence goes on from JAKSZT010053887.1 coordinate 53,498,970, forward strand.
ATTAAATGCATAATATTCATGATTTTTATTTCTTATTGGTGGATTGCCATTTTTATTAATATATAGTTTCTTTCTTTGTCTGTTTTAACAGCTTTTGACTTAAAGTCTATTTTGTAGTATATTATTATAGCTACTCTAGCTCTTTTTTAGTTACTATTTCCATAGAACATCTTTTTCCATTTTTTCCTTTTCATCCTATTTGTGTCTTTGGGTCCAAGGTCAGTCTCTTGTAAACAACATATAATTGGATCAGGCTTTTTTTTTAAACCATTTTGCCAATCTGTGTCTTTTTTGGGGGAATTTGTACCTTAATTTTCAGTGTTTTTACTGTATAGGCAGTACTTACTTCAGCCATTTTGTCTTTTAGTCTGTATATGCTGTATCTTTTTTTGTGTTTCTCTTTTCCTCTATTGCAACCTCTTTTTCTGTGTAGTTTATCTTTTGTGATGTATCTGACTGATCACTTTCTCATTTCTATTTCTGTACATTTTTAAAATACTTTCTTTGTGGTTACCCCAGGGTTTATATTACACAACCAACATTTATAACCTACTAATTTGAAAAGATACCAACTTAGCTTCAATAGCATACCTGTTCTCTGCTCCCATATCCTTCTGTTTTCCCTCTTTATGTTGTTTTTGTCCCACTTTACCTCTTTTTTTTTTTTGTATATCCATTATCAGGAAATATCCCTTTTTCTTGTTCAATTGTATTCTGACTCTGATAGGATTTAAAGAGTAGAGTTTTATATTGAGAATACAGTATTATTGGGTTTTGTATTTATCCTTTTATTTACCTTTACTGAAGATCATCATTTCTTCACACTACTCCAAGCCACTCTCTCATTTTTTTTTCATTTCAATCTGCAGAACTCCCTTTAGTAATTCTTGTAGGGCAGGTTTTTGTTGATGAACTCTCTCAGTTTCTGATTTTCTGTGAATATTTTAAACTTTCCTCATTCTGAAGTTCAGTTTTGCTGGATAAAGAACTTTTGATTGGCAGTTTTTCTCTTTCAGTATCTTAAATATATCATACTACTGCCTTATTTCTTCCATGGTTTCTGATGAGAAATCAGCCCTTAGTCTTATTGAGTATCCTGTGTAAGTGACTAATCATTTTCCCCTTGTTTCTTTCAGAATTCTGTCTTTATCTTTGACATTTGACATTCAGATTAGTATGTGTCTTGTAGTAGGTCTATTAGAATTTATTCTATTTGTAGTACCTTGTACTTCTTGGATCTGTGTTTTTATGTCTTTTATAAGAGTTGGGAAGTTTTCAGCCATTATTTCCTCAAATATTCTTTTTTGCCATTTTTCCCTTCTCTTCTCCTTCTGGGACCCCATAATGTGTATGTTTGTGTGCTTCATGTTATCACTCAAGTCCCTGAAAAACTGCTCAGATTTTCTATTCTTTTCTCTGATTTTCATTGTCCTGCCTTTAGTTTGCTGATTCTATCTTCTGCCTGTTCAAAGCTGTTGTATGCCTCTAGTGTTTTTAACCTCTATTATTGTGTCCTCTTTCCCTTAATTTCTGTTATGTTTCTTTTTGTACTTTCAAATTTTTCTTTATGCTCACACATTGTCTTTATATAATTTAACTCTATATCCATATTTTCCTTCATCTGCTTGAATTGATTTAGATTTGTTTGTACTTCTTTGATTAGTTGTTTCAAATTCTGTGTCTTCTGAGTGGTTTTATCTTGTTCCCTTGACTGAGCCATATCTTCCTGTTTCTTAGTATGACTTGTAATTATTTGCTAATGTCTGGTCATCTGATTAGATAACTCTGAAAGTCAGTTTCTCCCTCTTGTCTACTGTTTTTTTTTTTTGCTTGTTTGTTTATTGGGCTCTTGGATGCTTGGTCCAACTTATTCTGGACCTTTACAGTAGCCCATGGTTATCTGTTCAGATTTTCTCAGTTTTTCTTCATCTGATTCTTCCCTGGATATGCAGTACTGTTTTTAAGTTGGCATTATCATTTCACCTCCAGGAGAAAGCTTCCTTTTCTCTGTTCCTTCTCCAGGAATCTTGTTCTATTCTGTTTATTTTTGTGCAAAATTTTCTCCCCAGTTCCTTTGATTTTTTAAAAATTCTCTCCCTCACTTAGTGATCCCTTTTCCTTACACATTTCCATTCTGGGACCCATTCTGTCTTATAGCAGTTCAACTTCTCCCCTTTTTTCTTTCTGTGTGGCTTTTCCACCTCTGGTTTCTTCCCCATTGGGGTATCCTGGTTCAGGGAGCCAGATGGGGTCAATCCAAAAAGGTGCTTCAATCCAGAAAAGTCTGTTTTGCATTTAGGCAGTTCGATCAACAGAAAGTGGATTGAGAGCATGCACTTCTTGCCAATAGTTCTGCAGCATTCGCTATCCACTCCTCACCCTTGCAGGTCCTTTTGTATGCAGCATGACTCAGCAACTTGTGTTCTGCCCTGGGTCTCTGAGAACCTGGGTACTTGTGCCTGGATATGCATGGAGTTGTAACTTGGTGTTGTGAGGGGCTCTATAATCTCTATCTATGACAGAAGCGTCCTGGACTATGCTGCCTTTACATGCATGGGATTAATTGATGGGGAGGAATCTGGACTGATGGCTCTGGAACAGAAATTTATTACCCAATCTTGGAAATTATTTTTCTTTTTCTTTGATACCGCATTTGTGGAGTCTATCTCCTGTCTTTATCTTCCTCCAGAGTTCTAAGAAAGTCGTATTTGTTATTATATTAGCTGATTCTGAGCAGAGAATTTTCTGGGGCATGCATTACATTACCATGTTGATGACCTCACTCCAAAAGTTGGGGACTTTTATACTCCACTCTCAAAACTTGATGCACAAACTAGATGAGAAGTCAGAAAATATATAGAAGACTTGAACAGTACTGTCCACCGTTTTGACCTAACTGATATTTGTAAAACACTTCATCTATCAACAGCAGAATGCACATTCCTTTTAAGTGCACATGGTAAATTCTCCAGTCAGTCAATACTTTTGATCATAAAACAAGTTTCAATGAATTTAAAATTTATGAAAACATACAAATTATGTTCTCTGATCATAATGGAATTAAATTAGAAATGAATCAATCCCTAGGTATCATCCCAATATGTACATAATTAGGGTTCACTAGGTTTTATACATTATATATGTATACCTTATTGATACATGACAATGAGTATCTCTAAAATATTGTATAATATTAATTTTATCATTAGCATTCAGTATGCAAATTAACAAGGTTCTAATTAATTCATTAATTATTTTCTTAGTGCCTATATAGGCCAGGTACTGTTTTTGCTGTTGAGGAAATAGCAGTGAACAGGAAAAATATAATCCCTTCCCTCACTGACCTTACGTTCTAGATGTGGAAAAAAGAAAATAAATAAGTAAATTTGGTGAATATTTAAAAGAAGTAAAGGCTATGGAGAAAATTGAACAGAGAATGAGCATAAGGAATCCTGGAATGGTGGGGTAGGGTTGCAAATCTTAAGTCAGGAAAAGTCACACTGCAAAGGTGACATTTGAAGAAAAGTTTGGTGGAGGTGAGGAGTGATACCAGGCAGATATCAGGAAGAAGGGCCCTCCAGCTGGAGGAAACAGTTAAGTGCAAAGGTTCTGGGCTGGAAGCAAGCTTCTTAGGTTGAAGGAACATTGTGTCTAGAGAAGTGAACTAGGGAGAAGGTAGTGGGGGGTGGGGTCAGATGGGGCTAGAGGAGTAGATTATGTAGTAAGAACTTGCTGAGTGTGGTGAGGAGTCATTGGAGGGTGGGAGTTGAACAGAGGAAAAACACAATCTGGCTTTCCGTATTAAAAGATCACTCTGACTGATGTAAAGAGAACTGAATGTAGGAGACCAAGAATAGTAGCAGAAAGACAGATTAGAAGGCTACTGCAATTATCCATGGAATACATGATGGTGGCTTTGATCAGGCAGAGAGTGCCGGAGGTGCCCTGTCATAGGTGGATCCTAAATAGGCAGTGTTGTAAAGGAAAGCAAACAAATCTCCTAACAGATTGGCCATGTGGAATGAGAAAAAGAAAGAAGTAAAAAACGACACCCAGGTCATAAAGAAAAACCTATTTCTTACATTCCTTTCGATAATAAGCAAACTCTGCCATTGCCTTATGGATGGCTGAAGCACTTGTGGTAGCCAGCTCTGGAGTGTGTCCTTTCTAATTAAATGCTCACTGACCATTCCTGTAGTTTGTATTCCTCATTAGGGCAAGTGCCTGCTTCTAGAGTAGAGATTGGCAAACCTTTTTTGTAAAAGGAATGATAGAAAATAATTCAGGCTTTGCAAGTCAGAGTATACTCTGATGTAACAAGAACACAATCATAGACAATAGGTAAACAAAGGAGTATGATTGTGTTCCAATAACATTTTATTTACAAAAAAAAGGGGTGGCAGGCAAGAAGTAACCCACGCTCCATAGTTAGCCAACCACTGCTCTGGAGTGTAGCTTAAACTGACACTAACATAATATCTCACTGCCAAAAATAACACTCACTTATCCGGACGCTCCAACTTCCTTGTGGTTCCTTGAATAATATAAGGTTCCTATTCCCTTCGCTTGGAATGTTTGTCCCTCAAATAGTCATATGACCATATTTATATGATCTTCTGTGTCACTTATTTCCTCATAGAAGCCTTCTCTGACATCTAACATAAAATGTAACCCCATTAGCCTCTTTACCCTTGGTTAATGTTTCTTTAAGGCCGTTCCACTGCTGACATTACTCTCCAGGCTACTCTTCCACCATTCCTGCCACTGCCATGGTGTGCATTTTCTGAATTAATTACAGGCCCTATCACTACCCCTCTACCACCTCCTGCACACACTAAGACCTTTCACATTGCTGTATCTATCCTCATGCTGTTTTCTCTCCCAGAAATATCCACTTACTCCTTCTTTGCTTGACTAACTCATCCGTCAACATTTGCCTTGGAAAGCTTAGGAGATATGTCCAAGATATTCCATATGTTCCCATAGTACAGTGTTCATTCTTCTTACCATGATATTTTCCATATTATTTTGAAATTATTCATATTATGATTCATATCCAAGGACAGGCACAAAGTCTCACTCCTCTTTCTGTGCTCAGTGCTTAGGAGAGTAGATGGGGTAGACAGAAATTGAACTGATTGGTTATATGTGTAATATGTCATAATCATTTTTGTCACCAATTAATTCATGATGATTCGATAACATGAAGTATGGGGCTTGGCAAGAGGCAGGAGGTAAGATTTTAAAATAGACTTCTCCAACCTTACATCTTCTGTCATTTGCAATCAAATGTATCTTTTCCCAATTTTATTTGATGTTTCAGTGAAAAAAGTCATCTTTTTTCTTAGCTCCATAACAAATTAATGAAAAACTATTATTTTTTTTTTTTTAGGATTGTTGATATGAAAGCTTCAGGTGTGATCAACCAAAATATTTGATATATTTCTCAAAGATTAGCTATATCTTTGTGGGCCTGCTTCGTAACAATAACCCCTGAGGATAAATTCCTGGCTTATGCTACAAGGCTAGTGCCACTTTTGAATCTGAGGCTTTGTGGCACATTTGAAGCACAAAGGGGTCCTTCAGCACTCGCCCCTTAATTATGCCTGTATGGGGTGAAAGTCTGTTCACAGGATGTAATATTGCTCTGGCTGCCCTTGGGTAGTACTACTAATCTTCTGAGGAGATAAGCAGTAGGAAAAGAATCATGGGACCACCAGTTCAAGGTCATGTCAGTTCGAGTTCATCATGATTTGTTGCATAAAAAGGGGAAGATAAGAGTATTTATAGGCATTGGCTTATACTTTTAAAAAGAAATAAGATAAACCAACAACTAATAAAAATATCTACATGGAAAGTAAAAAAAAAAAAAAGGATATAGGGGAAAATAGATTAAATTAGACCCTCTGAATGTACCTGTTTCAGAATTTTGATTAAACCAAGCAAATGTAGAATGTTTAAAATGTTTACATGAAAAAGCAGTCCTTAAAAATCTAAAACAGACAGAAACAAATTAATCTAAACTGGTGGCATAATCACAGAAAAAAATTGCTTTAAGTGACTTTATAGCACAATACACTGACTAAACATCCTTACTGGGTTTTATTCCACAGACAAAAATAAGCACAAAAATTTAGGTTGCATTTAGCAAACTTGTATTGCTATTTTGAAGTATTTATATAAATGAGATAATTGTCATATTATATCATCAGATAAAGCAAATAAGTATCAAGTTAATTTCATTAGAAACCATGCTAATCAGCATAAGAAAAAGGAAATTCAAAAATAAAATTTAAGCATTTAAGTAAAAACCTTGCAATTTTTAATTTGAATAGGAAATATCAGTATTTATTTGTATTCATTATTTCATTTTCTCTTTCTAATATACATAATATTTTTCTAGTTCTGATCACAGAAAAGGCGTAGAATTAATTATAGGATTGTAGCAAGGTATACCCGGAGTCCACATTGTACTTTCTAAATATAATTTTTCACTAAAAAGTACCAGGTCTCCTTGGAAAAATGACTGATTCTAGGTTTAGGACAGAAAATGTTCACACATTGAAATATGTGTTAGCAAGAAATCAACTTTTTTGTCAGAAAGCAAAAAGCCTATTCAATACAACTGAAGTCACACCAAGGGAATATAGGAGCCAACTTGATTTGGCTCACATGGTCCAACAGTATAGAATTTTAGCATCAAATAATCCTCAAAATGGATTAAAACATATCAATTACATGAATTCATATGATACTAAAAAAGAAAACTCACTTGTGATTTTTGAAAGTTGTTCGAGCACCAATTCATTATTTTGAAAACTGATTCCCTTTTGAATGGTACTTCAGAATAAATAAAGAGTTGATGAGAAAAAGTTATTTATATAATAATACTAGCTAGTAGATGCAGATGGCATTACAAAATCACTATCATTAAATGGGTCCAAGGATGAGTTATCAAAGGCTACTAAAACCATTAAATGATAGGCTGATGAGAGACTAGATGAGGGAAGGTTGGCTGACATCAATTGAACCCATTGATTAAGCTTAACCTCACCAAAGCGATCAACAAGACATTATGTATTTTTTGAAGATCACAGCAAAACTTATGTAGTATGCTTTCTGAAAGAATTGAACTTAAATGTCATCAAATAAATCAAACATGAAATACAGGGAAGATGCAATACAGGAAACAGAGTTTCATGTTAAATGACACCACATTGATGCAATCATATAAATCCAGATTGTGGGGATTTCAATTTGTTCAATTACTAAATGGCATTTAAAATATGTGAGTGATAGGAGAAACTGTTACAGAATAAATGAGACTCAAGAGTCATATCAACCAAATGCAATGTGGGAAACTTGCGTTGATCCTGATTCAAGCAAATCATCTCTAAAAATTGTTTTAGAGGCAATCAGGGAAATATGTATATAAATTTTGTTTGGTGGATAACATCAGGATTATCAGTGATAATACTGAAGCCTGTGCAGGTGAAATGATACAAAAACTAGGATTTGCTTTCAAATAAAAGTGTAGGTCACAGATGAAAAAGAAAGCTGAAAATTGTTGAAACTAGATGATGGGTACAATGGCGATATTTTGCTGTCTATCTGCTACTAGCATGTATAGAAATGTTCATAATAATAAGTTAAAAAGAGTAAGTTTTGCTTTGCTAATCAAATTCTCTTTAAAGGGAACTGGTGAATCGTCTATAGGCAAGAATTATGCCTTAAAATCTTAAAAAGTTCTGGGCTCCCTTCCAAAGCTCTCAGGACTGGCCATAGCCATGGGTCACTTTAAAAACCAGCATAGTGGTAGGTATTACTTCTGGCTAAGGGGGTTAAAATTGTTGTATAATGCTCCACATTTTCTCTCCTGTCCACCTGCATCCTCCACATCTGCTGTTGGGATGACATCAGGACAAACTCCAAACCACAGGATTGTGGAATCCCAAGGTGCCATCATCCTGAGTCTTTGAGTCACTTCTACAAGGAGGTTGCCTTAAAGAACTTCCAAACCAGGAACATTTACATTGAAATATGTGTTAGCAAGAAATCAACTTAATGCATTAAGCCACTTAAATTTTAGGGTTCTTTGTTATAGCAGTTTGCCTATCCTGACTAATAGAATTTTGTATTATCATCCCCGTTTTTAGATAAGGAAAACTAGCTGGAAAAGACTGGAACTACTTGCCCTAAGGATAACAATTAGTAAATGATAGGGTCAGGATCTGAAATTTAGTCTACTAATCTTTAAGAATATGCTCTCAACTACTATATTATACCAACACACTTCCATGTCACAAAGAATTTCTGGGATGATTATCTCTGGTCTATATTCCAGCAGCCTTATTACTCTTTATATGTATCCCAAACCCTGACTTCAAATTGAATCACTTTCAAATTCCTTCTTATCCTTGAAGCTAACTTTTCCCTGTATCCTATCCTTTCTGATCCAATTTTAAACATTTTTTTTTAAACTATGGCTTGACTTGACTCTCCACTTTCAAGCACTTGAGCTTCTGGTCATTTTTCAAGCTAAGGAAAATCTCTGGGAAAGTTTCCCCAGGGAAAACACAATGCAATCAACTAGTTTTAAATACTTACTTAGATCAGTGGTTCTCAGCACCCCTAAGAGGAGTTGTTTTCAGAGAATCTTCCCGGGACCAGCAGCATAAACATCAATATCAACTTGTGTAGAAATGCAAATTCTGAGCCCATCCCAAATCTTCTCAGTAGGAAACTCTGAGGTTGGGCACAGCAATCTGTGCTTCAACGAGCTTTTTAGGTGATTCTCATGCTATGGATGGAAACCACTGATTTACCCATTCACTTTACAGCCCTGTTTGGAATTAAAATAAACAAATGAAATAGCAAAATACTGCTCTTCTCCTCAGTAATCTCTGTGGTTATAGTGTATCTTTTGAGAGAGTGTTACAAAGTCACTAAATGCCTTTACCAGTATATGGGTATTATAGTTTGCATATCTTAATTGAATCCTGTCATAATTATTTTAATTTTCTCCTACTTTCTTTCTTCTCTAAACACTTTTTCATTTTTGCATATTTTTCTCATTCACTTTCTCCTTCCTGCTGCTATTTATTTTATTCTTGTTGTTGCTTCTCCCTGAACTCCCTTTGGGATTGCTCTTTTTTGCACTAAATTCAGACTCTATTTTGCAGCATTTATTTCATTTTTATGCTCTGCTCTTCTGACCTTATTTTCATTTGCTGCTTTATAACTGTGGCATATTCTATGGTTCCTTATTTCCTAATGACAGACCTCAAGCTACCAACATCACTAAGTGGTCCCAACTTGACTTCCTGACCATTTAAGTCACTAATGTCATTGGCTACATCTCCATAAGGACTACTTAAAAAAAAAATGAGACCGTAGGAGCCAAAGGTTTACTTAATTCTAATCCTTACTTCATAGCACAGTCATCATCAACCTATGCAAAGCACCTTTTATTTAAGTACATGTTTGTTCAATTCTATCCATTTATTTTTCTTTCTATCTTGCAGACAGTACCCCTTCTACTGGATTTGATAGATATCTTTATCTTTGTAAATAATGTGATTTTATGTGTAGTTGTTTTAAATTTACATAAATGGTATTGTTCAAACAACCTCATCCTGGATTAAAAAAAAAAAAAAATTTATGTTTTTCACTCCACACTATTTTTAAGAGTTCCTCATGCTGCTGGGTACAAATCTAGTTTGTGTTTTCCAGATATTGAAAAGTACTTGAGGGTGTGCACTCAACATATTTTAGAAATCTTTCCCTCCACTCAATCTCTGTATCAGGGATACTCACCTTATTCTGGAAATTTGTTTGCATAGAAAATAACAGCTTTTGGCAGGAGGCCCATGGTACTAGTGGGAAAAACAAGACCTGATCTGTAGTTCTTCTTGGGTTCCACTTCTACTTTTTACCTCTGTTTCCTATTAAGTATGAGGTGCTTTGGTATATTACTTTTTCTTTATCCTCGATGAAGAGTGCAGTGGATCATTCTTCCTTGTATTTATTTTAACTGTATTCTCCAAATCTGTTTTCCCTCCCAGTGAGCCCATTCCTGTTGTTCAATTAAATTCCAGCTTTCATAAAAAATATAACTCCAACACAATTTTTAACAGTTAATTCTTGGCCAATGGGAGCCACACCTTTGTTTTTCAAAGGAAGAGTTAAGAAATGCAATTTCATGTAATTATTTTGCATTTATAAAAAATGTTATTTACTTTTAGCAAAAGGAAAAGTTTTGGAAGAGGTCAATAATATACTTTTATGATTTTTTTCCCATGGTTTTCAAATCAAAGAATTTTATGGTGCTCAACTGAAAATAAACCTGAGAAACTCATATTGACTAAAATTTCATATCGATTAACTCTTACTTTAAAGAAGTTTTAGCTTAGAAAGTATTTAATGATCTAACTTTTTTACACCAGTTACTTGAATCAAGATATTAGTGAATCAAGATATTACCAATGACAGCAAAATAAGAAAACTTTACATTTTATATTGCTTTATTAATTTTAATAATTTATCTTACATAAACTATTTGATTTAATGATTTTTTGTGGCCACTAGCATGTATTTCCATTGCCAGGAACACTACCTAATAAAGAGTTGGCAATCAAAATTATAACTGATTGGTAGTTATTTTTAGCTTATTTTAGAAGTGAAAAACTAAACAAAGAAATAATCAGTGACTTTTAAAAAATTACATAGATCTGTGGAAGAACTTGACATCAAACCCAGGTTTGCTGACACAAAATTGAGTAACTATATCTTGGTTTCCATTGCATCTATATCCCAGATGATATTTTTTGAAATCTTCTGTTTGATTCCTGCCCTACTATCCTACCTCATTTAGTATATTGGGTATTAAAATATTTGACGTGAAACAAATTTGGGGGTTAGTGTAACCAAATGGTATCATCCTCACACAGCAATGAATTTAGTGATGGTAAAGAAGCTCTTTTATTTTGTCATTTCTTTTTTTTTTTTTTTTTTTTTTTTTAAAGATTTTATTTATTTATTCATTTATCCCCCCCTTGCTGCTTGCGCTCGCTGGGTCAGCTAACCACGCCGTGCGGGCGGGCCTGCCCTCACCAGGAGGCCCTGGCCACCGAACCCGGGGCCTCCCATATGGTAAACGGGAGCCCCACTGATTGAGCCACAGCCGCTTCCCTTTTGTCATTTCTTAATTAAGTTTCTAGCTATATTGGCTGATTATTTTTAATTATCACACTCTTCTCTGTTTTTACTTATCTTGCTATAATGAGAAATTTAACCAGGTTGATAGGAAAGTACCTATTGCTTGTCAATTCCTCAAAAGACCATCAGAAAACTTATTGGTCAAGCAAAGCTAAGATTATTAGTTCTACTGCAGTAAAAATAAACACCTCCTTAACAACCTTAAAAGTGTTTCAAAGTCTATAAGGAAAAGACCTTTATATAGTTATGGGGTCTGGATTCAAGTGGGTTAGGGTCTTTCGAGGCTGAAAATTGACAAGGAATGAAAAATATTGCATGTCATGATAATTTAGGATTGGCAAATACAGTGAGATGAGAGGCTCCCTGGTGTTTGATATACAAGTTGTTTGCCAGCTGTGCAATATATTGACTTCAGAGGAGAGTTATTTTTCAGATGGACAAACTATTTTTCTCAGAAAAATTGGTTGCAAGAATTTCTTGAAATAAATACTTACATTATTTATTGTTCTACAGACTTATACCTCTGGGCAAGAATTTCCTGGAGCACATAGTTAAGTCATATAGACATAGACGGCCCCAGTTCTCTGTCCTAATAGTTAATCTAAGTAGATAATCAATTCTTAGCCACTGCTTCCTCCCATCAGGATAATTCTTCAGCCTAAGTTGAGGAAATGATCAGTACAGATCTGCACAATGTTTGCACTATTGTGAGGAATATATATACAGTATGTACAGACAAATACTAACAGAATATTTATGATCAGAGTGTGGTGTCTACTTTTAAGACAGAAGCCAAGAGTCTCTAAATAAACCAAGAAGACAAAACCCAGCACCGGTCTGAAGAGTTTACAGAAAAATATATGGGAATATAAACCAAATTATCTATTTGGTCACTTTTTTTTGCCAGATTGTTCTACATAATAGTAAAGATTCCAGAGGTCTATAGGAATGTAAGTATAACATTCTTCCCCTTAGACAGGACATGGTCCCACTTGAAAAAACAGTATTATATCTAGTTATCTATTTTGATCCACTTCTTGTCCAATTTTATGAAAATTTCAGGTGAGGAAGTCAACAGATGGATTTGTTGACATTGTCTTGTTCTCCTACTCTAGTTTGAACTTTGGCTTCAGAGCCTGCTACAGAATTTGTGGGAGCCTGTGTAATATGAAAATGTGAGACCCCTTATTCAAAACTTGGGGAAAAAGTGCAGTTAAAGATACTAAAGTATAAAGCTCTTTCTTTTAAAAACGTTTTTAAACATAAAATGTAACAGGAGTAATAGTGATACTGAAAAACATGAACTTACAAATTGCAATATATTACTTTGGTGTAATAATTTTATGTATTATAGCAAATAAATATATTTTATTAATATTATATCTTGATTTGCCATAAAAATATTCTGGCTTGTTTCCTGCAAACTCATTGATTAGGTCATCGAAATTTATACTTTAGCATCTTCATTTTCAATTGATATAACTGAAAGTAATGTCAGTCACTCCTGGCAAATGCAAGATCACAAATAATCTTTGACAAATTTTAATTTTCAGATATTTATTGCTGATGCAAATATTACTGGAATTGTTAAGAGAATGTTATAGGCCGTGTCAACATAGGGGCACATTTCAGATAAATTACTTTAAAATATAAGTTTTAGTACATCTAGAGCTCATGATTCTTGCAGAACAATTTTTCTAAAAAGATTTAACTCTTCAGACAAATAAGTTTTGTGTAAGTCTGAATTTTATTTTAAATGTAAATTAAACAATGATGTCTTAATGGTTCCTCTGATATTTACTGTAATTTTTAGAGGCTGTATAGGAAAGTGGTGTCATGAGTTATATAAAAATCAAAATGTCTGTTTATGTTGCTTTAATTACAAGGAAAATAATTTTAAAATTGCCTTATCCTAAGTTTCACATGAAATTAGTGTTCTTTTCCATTGAATCTGACCATCTTTAAATTGAATTTATATTTCTAAACCTGTGTCTGTTTGCTTTGCAGGGATGTGGCATTTTTGAAAGCCATAGATTTTAAAGTCTTTGAACTATTTAAAATAAAGTCTTTGAAAAATAAATACTTTATTTGTTTTATTGTAATGTCTATGTGTATGCTTTTATTTTGTAATAATTTACTAACAATGTTTACTGTCTGAGCACAGGCAATTCCTGTCTTGGTATTTGCACTAGAGAGTTAAGATTTGTGTAGTTGTTGCAGGGGTGCACTCCAGGAATGGGTGGGCAAGCCACTCTCCTATTTTTGGTCCTGCCACTACTGGTACGTAGTCCCTATTCTCTTCCTCAGGGTTGTGTCTGCTGCTGCCACCACTGATACTTCTGTTGCTGCTATTGCTATCATCGATTTGGGCCAAAATATGAGTCCTGGCTATACCCTAGGGGACCGGCAGATTGCCCCAGGCATGGATATTAGTGCATGCCAGGTAGCTGGACAGCTTGGTGCATATGCTGCTCTGTCTGCTGTGCCTGCAGCACTATGAGTGTGCTGCCCCTGGGGTACTGCCTCTTCTCTCATCCATGTCCCATTTTCCTATCTAACTTCACTTACAAAACAAAAGTTCAAAGATAAAATTATTAAGAGTTTCAAGATGGCAACAGCAGAGCATTAAATCAAGCATAAGACTCTTCAGAGAATGGGTTCCTACTCAACTACAGACCTTGTTTGCCCATAAAGGTGGTCCTGCATAGCATGTAGTACTCTCCCATTTTCCATACTTCTATAAGTCATGAAATGAACATTCTTGGGGTAGGGGTAGGCAGAAGAAAACAGTACAAAATTCCCTTTCAATAGTTAAAGTTCTTGACCTGAAATCAAGGTCCAGTTTTCTCTGTCTTGAAAAAAATTATCTCAAGTTTTTTTTTTTTTGGGGGGAGGGGGGGTGATGGTGGCAAAAAACACCCTGTATTGTATCAGGAACTATCCTAATGGCAGGCATTACTTTGCCAAGATGACAGATGCTTGTCTACTTTGTAGGTAGTAGCCAATAATCTCTCATGCCACAAATCCAGTATAATTATTAGGTGCCACATACTATTTTTTTTTCCTGGCCAACATATCTTTAAGGATTTGTTGAATAATATGAAAATGTTGTTGAATCAGTCATTAAGGAAGTAAAATTTCAGGTTATGAAATTGTAGAAAAGCAGTTATTGGGTAAATCTAAAGCAAAAACAAAAGAGTTTGGGATTGATTTTGTAGAATCTGTAAACTTTTGTAAAATCTGTAAAAAGCAAAATGACCTCCAAATATATGTAATACATTTTCTCATTCTTTTCCAAGCTCTATTTCTGTGAAAATTCATTATAAAATTTAGCTATTAAAAGAGTTCCTTGGTTTTTTTTGCATAAATACCTTTTTTTTTAAAGATTTTATTTATTTATTCATTTATCCCCCCCCTTGCTGCTTGTGCTCACTGGGTCAGCTAACCACGCCGTGTGGGCAGGCTTTGCCTTCACCAGGAGGCCCCAGGAACCGAACCTGGGGCCTCCCATATGGTAAACAGGAGCCCTACTGATTGAGCCACAGCCGCTTCCCATGAATACCTTTTTTTAAAAAAATAATTTCACTTATAGGACAGTTGTAAAAATATAAAAAACTCATACAGAGAATACCAATATACTCCTTGCCCAGTTAGCCAAGATTTACCAACTTTTGATATTTTGCAACAATTGTTATATCTATCTACATATCATCTATCTGTCTATCTCTGTCTATCTATCTATCTATCTATCTATCTATCTATCTATCTATCTATCT
>JAKSZT010053887.1:53513972-53599599 GCA_026826555.1 Tolypeutes matacus
TCTATCTATCTATCTATCTATCTATCTATCTATCTATCTATCTATCTATCATGTATCTAATCTTCTAAACACTTGAGGCTAAGTTGCATACATCACACTCCTTGAACACTTAGTACTTCCATACATATTTCCTAAGAACAAGGATATTCACATGTAACCTCATTAAGTACTGTTACCAAGCTCCAGAAATTTAATATTGATATTAAACATATAGTCAATATTCCATTTTTTTCAGTTGCTCCAATCTTGTTCTTTTGGGCATTTTCTCCTCCATTATTAGATCTAGTCCAGGACAATCCCTTTAATTGTCATCGCCTCTTAAGTCTCTCTCTTTTGTTTTAATTTTGGAAATTTATATACAACATAAAATTTCTCAACTACTCCCAAACACACAAATCAATGGGTTTATTACATTCAAAATGTTGTCCTACCCTCACCACCATCCATTACCCAAATTTTTCCATCACCCCAAACAAACCTTTGATGTATGGCATGAAAGACGATTTATATTTTTACTATCTGATCTGTTGTTGTGTTTGACATTTAAAAGGCTGCTTAGCGGGTGAGTCCAAATGCCCAGAAAACCAACCAAATGCCCAGAAAACCAACCAAATTAGTTGGTTACTAATTTGTGTTATGTTACTGACATCCAAACGAAAATAAGTACAAATTCAACAATCGATTTTTCATAAATTTTAACCAAACCTCAAGCAATTTGTAGATAGGTTTTGATTTATACCAAGAAGTGATTAAGGGTGCAAAACGCGTTATTGAGACTAAGGTTTTATATGTGCTTATGCTACCGTTAATAAGTGTTGGTTAATAATCCAGAACCTTAAAACTGAAGAGAAAAGTCAATAATTAGAAGTGTAAAGAATGAAACTACACAGATTAAAGTGTAGCCATTTCTTGTTCTGCTCATCTGGATCTTGTTCCCGAGTCCTTGATTGAGATCTGTTTAATTTAGATAGTCATGTATTTGAGCTGAAGGTTTTGGGTAGAATCTACTTCATGAAGATCATCTGATTTTGTAGGATTCCTTAAGAAATCTCAGTTTAAAATCTTCTGAAAGAATGATGGTCCATGTGTCAGTGGGTTAAGCCTAGTGTATTCAAGTGGGAATGTGAATCCAGCTTTACGCACTGGAGACTAATGGCTGTACCACTGTTCAAAAGTATGTAATAAGTTCCTTTCAAATGCTGTTCCAAGGATTTTCAAAAGCATATTTTTCTTTGCTTGAGAAAATATGGAGGAATATGTTTCTATATATAATGGATAAAAGCTTGAGTACTTTGCATGCATCCCTTGCCCATATTTGCCATGTCTTCATGATGTAAGGTACAGTCCAAAATCAAAGAGAAATACCCAAACTCATAGACAAGTTGAAATTGGAAAAGTCCAATGGTTATTAGAAGATGTGGCCTTCAAGATTATGAGGCAACAGACAACATTCTTGGCCAAAGAAGTCCAAGAGTGTTAGTCCTGTTTGTTATACAATGTCATTGTCTAACCCTACTTTTCCCAATGAAAAGAGTTGTAGGGACAATACTGTTTTGTGAGTAACAAGACTTTGCAAATCTCTTTAATAATAGTCCCCCTACTACTGGAGAGTTAAATTGGTAGTTCTTAGTTTGGGCACAATATTAGTCAGTTTGCTAGGGAAACAGAACTGATAGGAGATATCTGTAAATATTATGAGATTTTATAAAATTGTCCCATGTGACTATTGGGGTGTACAAGTCCAAATTCCATAGGGCAAGCTGCAAGCCAGGAATCTAATGAAGGTCCTCGATGAATTCCCCAGGAGAAGCTGGCTGGCTGAAGTAGAGATGAAAATTCTCTCTTGACTGCTAAAATCACCACTTCTCCTTTTAAAGCCTCTAATTGATTGGAGGAAAGATTGCTGAAGGAAATCTTCTCAGCTGATTGTAGATTTAATAAGCCATAGATGCAATCACTTATTGATGATTTAAGTTCACAAAATATCCTCACAGTAACAATTAGGCCAGTGCCTGCTTGACCAAACAACTGGACACCATTACCTGGCCAAGTTGACGCATGAAGCTAACCATCACAGGCACACACAATCAAACATTTTTTCACTAGTTTATAGTTGTAGCTCTCTAGCAAGAAATGGCTCCAGTTTATTCTGAAAATAAACAATAAGAAGGATTTACTCAAACGCATTTGCATGGAGTAGTTGTATGAAATCCATTTGGAGGTGTTCAAAACAAACCTGAGACTCATGTGCATGCCCCAACTTCATAATTTTATCAGGATTATGATGGTGAGAGATGACAGATGTGACACTAATAAGAGACATCTTGGAAATTTTATTAAAGTTTTTCACCAATGTTGGTTGAGTAAGGTGGCTAAATTGCCCTCATTATGGATGATAATTTCATATTAAATGTTTTTAAGTTTTCATTTGAGCTATTATGTTAGGGTAAGTTGAAATCTGTTATTATGTATGCTTACTTATAACTTAACCTTTCAATAAACAATATTAAATTTAGAAATTCTAGAGGTGTTTCTATAAATCTGTTTGGGGCATAGATATTTCTCAGACAGAGGGTAAGCAATCATGAGTATTTTCCTTCTTCAAGTTACTAAATACTATTTGTAAGATACTAAGTCAATGTCCAAACTGATTATGAATTAATTTAGTTTGAACAGAAGAATTCTTGAGGATTTTAAAGAAGCAGCCATGAGACAACATTTAATCTGGCAATCCATTTGCACAGTTGATTCCTACTTTTTAAGTTAGAAAGTGTGCTGTCACAAAGAAGGAAAAGAATTTTCCTAGTAAAAAGATCCAAGTGTGACTGTGATTGGCTGGGGTTTTGAGAGTATCCTAGAGTTATCAGAAATACCCACATTTAATAGATTGTTTACTCCGAGGAACAGTTGTGTCCTAACAATAGAGCTTGTTTTCCAGAATTTTATTTAGCCTCTCAAGCAGATAAACATGTGACAGGGTATTCCACCTGTCTTTAACCATGCTATGATATATCTTCATCCCAAGGATAAATTAATAGCATAAGCACAGATTTAAGATTATGAAATTAAGAGTAGAGGAATCTTACCTAGGAGGGTACCTGGATAAGGAACTCATTCATGAGAGTTCAAGGGATAGGACCCAGGGGAGAAAAGATATAAAGCATGATGTCATCAAGGGTTTGCTGGAAAGAAAAATATTCTGATGGTGCATGGTACCAGCAAGCAGAGCCATTCTTTCCTCAAAGACCAGGGTCTGAGGGAAAGAAAGAAAAACTGACAGAATGAAAACATATAGGGGGAAAAATGAACCCTCCTAGTTACTAAATCCACTTAATATATGGAGTCTAAAAAGTTAGGATGGTGACTGACTTTGGGAAGTTCACTGTGTTGCTCAGTCTATTTTTCATATTTAAAATGGAGTTTGAATTAGGTATTCCCCAAGTTTCTTTTCATTTACAAATTTAAATTCCTAAAAGAGAAACTAAATTAATCTGCTAAACTTGGTAAAGGCAAACTCTATCTATACCATATGCCAGACCTCATATAATCCAGAATGTGGAAGTGCCCTACTTCAATAAGCCTGTTTTTGTTTTTTGGTATTCTGTTTTGGTAAACTAGGTATATAAACATTTGAATGATTAATTAAGAAGTGGTATGCTAAGAAATAAGGGTCATGCTTTATTTTCAATGACTTAAGAACCAAAGAGTAAAATACCTTTCATGTCTTAGGTAGAATAACAAGAAAAGTAAATAAGGGTTGGGCTGCTATTTAGGGGTAAGAAAGACACCAAAGCAGTAGACTGTATTAGAAGAGTCAGGGATATATAAGATCAAAATAGTTCTCATTTCCAGTAGAGGCATTTTGTAGAAATGAGGTCTTTACAAGATTTAGAATGAAAATTGCAGCCACATAATTTTGCAGTCATGTACAAAATATTCTGGAACCAAATACACTTTGTAGTTTCTGTGCAAAATAACACTGGGAACAGGAAAAAATGATTTAATTACTTGTTCCAGGAAACACTTGCTACTAGAAGGTAAGACTGTGAAACTATGTAAAAAGCTACAATTTGATTATCAAGACTTGCTTCAAGAGTCTAGTCTTGCTACACTCACCAATCCAAAGCTGTTATGCATAAACTCTGCCCAGTTTCCCCCACTCTCTCTTTTGCAAAATCTGTGGTAAAATCTCCTAGCCCAGGCTCAATGCATATCCACTCTAATTTCCACATTCTGAGACACAGCTAAGATTCTCTCAGGGTCATACCCTTTCTGCATATGTCTAACAAAGTTTTCTTTGCTAAACAGGATTTTTTTGTGCTATTTTGGGAGATCGTGATGACATCATAAACTTAATTAGTTTACAAACTAAACAGTTAGCCTATGTTATAAACGTCTTTATAACACGTCTTTATAACAAGTGTTTTTATGTCTATAGTTGTACTTTTTATTTAAAGATCTCTTTCTCCAATGTGAAATGATTAAATTATTGACCTTGGAAATGCCATTTTCATATAGAAAGCTTTTCTTTTTAATACATACAGCTTGTTTTATCTCTCAAAACTAAGATTCTTCAGTTCTTTGCCCTTAAGTTAAATAGGGAAGAAACAAGAACCGAGAAAAGCTTACTCTGTCAAATCCTCCTTACACATTTTGTCATTTCTCCTCTATTAACTCTGTCCTAGGGTTGAGAAGAAGTCTGCTTCCTGAATTTTCATTAACATGCAGTGCTGAAGCTGTGACTCTGGTTGCAGCCTGTTAAATTTATTGGCTGAAAGTCCCCTGAGCTATTGAATATTGAAGACTCTGACTTACTGTGTTTGAGAGATGCCACTTGTAGCAACTGCTGCTTTTTGCTTTCTACCATTTTCCCCTTGAACAATTTTTCTTACCTATTTTGTAAGTCACTTATTCTAATATACTGGTTGTTTAGTTTGCTTAATGTATATAAACATAAGACAAAAGAAAAATGACCCAGGAAAAAGCTCCAGGGCCACATCTACTATTAAATCATCTGAAGAACTAACCAAAGGCTACAAATTTGGATAGATTTTTCTTTGGCTGCAGCAAGTTCTGTACTAGTGCTGGTGGGGTTAGGACAAGATTTGTTTTCTAACAACCTTAATACTTCTTATCTAAAGGATAGCCATGAAGTTTAGAGGGCCAATCTATTTCTGAATCTGAATATGAAATGAATAAGAAAGCAAAGGAATAACAATTCCAATACCAACAACAAAGCTTCCCAAGAATCCTACTTTATTTTTCACATTACTTAGAGAATATTAGTTTGTAATTGTTGGCTCTACTACTACTAGAATTCACACCCTTAATCTGCCAAGAAGGGTCAGGAAACTAGGGGTGTTCTCCCCTACCCCATGATAAATTTCCTCTATTCTCTGTGTTCAGAAGTATTAAGGAATGTTAGGGTTAGTTTCTTCGGAATGATAGACAAAGTTCTGGAGAAAATAGAGGAAGGCCAGTGATTGAGATCAGTTTATATAACTCAGATGCTTCTCTAAACATATTTTTCACAATGGAAACTACAGAGTGAACTATAGAGACAAATTAAGGTCCATAATGAGAATGCTTCATGCATGGAGAAATACATATTATCCACCTTATTTTTCTGCTCCATTTGTCTTCTTCAAATACATTTAATGCTCAAGTTTTCTTTATCCCAATTACATACTGTTATGTTTTAATTGCCATTCCTCTTCTTGTCATCTGTGTGCAGAAGAGAAGCATCAAGTCTTGCATTCACTGATTGGTATTTTTGCCCTGAACTCTAAAATAATTTTAACTGGTAACTATTGTTTTAGAACTAATGATGTAACCTCACATAGATTGGCACAGTAGATGACTCTCTTACGATATGGCATTTAAGGTTAATCTGGAAAGATGATTTGTCGTTTGTTAGGTAAAGACTGGGCATAGGATCATTCCCATAAATAAAACCAGCAAGCATTATACTAGGAAAGGATGTGGCTCAGAAGGAAATTTTAAAAACATTACTATGATTGGTATGTAATGAACAAAGCAGTGGTATGGCTAGAGAAAATACAAGACAGTTAAATTTGAATTTCAGATAAACAATGGATAAATTTTTACTATAAGTATGGAACATACTGTTTATCTACAATCCTAGGTATACCATGAGGATGGAGAGGAGAAGTATAGTCAGATGAAACAGAAGCTTGGAAACTATTTGAAGAATTTTATTTCATTCTCAGTTCAATGAGACTGAGTTTGAGCAGGTGAAGGATATGTCCAATTCACTCTGTTGTCCTGTGGAGAGTGCATTAGAGGAGCAAGAATGGAAGCAGGGAGATGGTAATGAGGTTGTTCAAGTAGTGCAGTTTACAAAGAGTGATGCCTTGGTCTGGGATTGTGGCAACAGTGATGCAGAAAAGTGATTTGATTCCAGATATTTTGTGGAAATAGAATAAATAAGTCCGGATCAGTGGCATGTGGGTGATGGAGTCATCAAAGAAAATTCAGGGGGGAACATAGAGGCATGTTATGGGCTGAATTGTTCCCTCCCCCAATAAAAAGATATATTGGAGTCTTAACCCACAGTATCTGTGAATCTGACCTTATTCGGAAATAGAGTTTTTGCAGATATATTCAAGTTAAGATTAGGTCATACAGAATTAGGGTGGACCCTAGACTGGTGTTCTTATAAAAAGAGAAGAGTCACAGACACAAGAGAGAAGGCAGCCATGTGAACACAGAGGCAGAGACTGGAATGATGCATCTGTAAGTGGTGGAAAGTCAATCTTGCCAGCAAACCCCTGAAGCTAGGAGAGAGGAAAGAAGGGATACTTCCCTTGAGGTTTCAGGAGGAGCATGGTCCTGATGACACCTTGATTTCAGGCTTTGAGCCTCATGAACTGTGAGAGAATAAATTTCTGGTTTTCTTCAAGCCACCCTATTTGTGGTACTTTGTTATGGCCACCCTAAGAAATTAATACAAGGCGCCATATTCTAAAATGTGAATAAACCAATCACTGCAGAATGTTTGAAGGACAGTTTCAAAGTCTATATTTGTCCATGCTATATTTGGGGCACTTGTAAGATGTGCAAGTCTAGATGTCAAGTTGGCAGATGGCTATGTAGGTCTGGAACTGGGAAAAGAGCTATGAGCTAAAAATATAAATAGGCCTTCACTCGGGTTATTATACACAAGAAAAAGCAAAAGAACTGGTTGCTTTTTTGTTTGGCTTGCTTTAAATCATTCTATTTCAGTTATTTCATTCTGAGGCTATATCTTGCTCTTTTGATGGACAATGGGAAACAATCTGGTTTAATCTGCAAAATATTTAGAAAAACATTACTCAGAGAAAACCTAAACTTGTCCACCTGTTCTGGGAGAGAACTGTGCCCCATTGCTCCCTATCCTTCCCACCATGCACTGGCCAGAGTATCTGGCTTGTAATGCCCAGGGGTAAAATGCCAGGCTGCTAGAAGGAGTGAGAGAATAGTGCTGGGGAAGTCACAGACACCTCTCAGTTGCCATCTCCCAGCCCTCTCCTATAGTGTACAGATGTTTTCAATGTTCCCATTCCACAGCCTAGGGCATGTTAGGGCTAAAGCAAGGCACCAACCATATCTTAAACCAAAAACCAGGAACAAACAGCCTCAGATGTTTATAAGGGTGGGGACACTCAGTAGCAGGGCTCCCACCACACAGGCTACTTAAATACTCAACTCTCAAACAGCACAAAGTAGGGTGAGTAGGCTACCATTCACCAACCTTGACCTCAGCAGTTGGTTTGCCCAAGATACCAGCCATGATGGGATCTCTTCCCCTGCTCTTTGGGACCCTTTCTGCTGTGTTAGTAATAAAGTGTTTACTTGCAGAAAGTTTCTGTTGTGCCTCAAATGTGTCCCACAATGCACCACGTAGCAACTTGCTCCACAGATTTTTTTAAAATTGTTTTTTATTTAAAAAAAATTTTTTAATGATTTATTTTACTTATTTATTCCCCCTTCCCTTGTTGTTTGTGCTCACTATCTGCTCTCTGTGTCCATTTGTTGTTTGCTCTGTCTGCTCATCTTCTTTTTCAGAGGCACCAGGAACTGAATCTGGGACCTCCCATGTGGGAGAAAGGTGCTCAGTCCCTTGGGTCATCTCAGTTCCTTTGTTTGTTGTGTCTCTAATTGTCTTCCCTCTTTGTTGCATTGTCTTGTTGTGTCAGCTTGCCACATCAGCACGTTGTGCCAGCTTGCCCTCTTGTTTGTCTTCTCCAGGAGACACTGGGAACCGAGGCTGGGACCTCCCATGTAGTACACGGGAGCCCAGTTTCTTAAGCCACATCTTCTTCCCATCACTCCAGAGATTTTGGCGCAGCAAGCCAGGTGTACTGAGAAGTATGGAGCGGGTTGATTTTTCGGCCATTCTTTTCATCACTCTTGCATTTTTGTATCTTGGGCAACACAAGACTCATGGCTTTGTAGGCTAAACTAAATGGCCCCCCATCTTACCAGCCTGGGTAGAGATTTTGGCTCATGCTGTCTTCATTTTCTTGAGAAGGGTGGCAAGAAATAGGACTTTGCAAACCCTCCCCGTCTCCCCCTACCATGAATGCCAGAAAGTTGGCTAGGTGATTTCACACTGAGATCAGTGAGATTGGGGATTCTTCCACTAGCATACACTCCCCTGGCTCATGGCTTCTTAGATCTATTCTCATTCTGGAACCAGGCACACTCACACTCAGGCTACCCAGACTGATCTTTTGGTTAGTGTGAGGCCAACCATTATTCAGAATACTATTAGAACTGTCCTGTAGGTGGAAACAAATGTTCATGGTTTTCCAGAGAAGGAGATGTGGGATATAAAAGATAGGTATGGACAGAAGCCTGGAAAAGATCTTCTCTTGGTCTTATCCCAACTTTATGATGAAGACACCATCATCACCCTGATTAACCTTTGTAAACAATTGGTATCATGGAAAGGCACAATCTTTGTTACCCATGTTGATGCACTTGGCAAGGGCCTGTATCACATGAACATCATTGGAATGACCTACCTGCTAAAAGATGCATTGAATTGCTTTTCACATACTATGAGACTGGAGATCCTCCTGGGAGAGAGGTAAAGGATGAGCCCTGCCCTGAGGACAAGGACAATGAATTTATGCTTAGAGACATTGTCTAAATAGCTGAATTTCCCATGGCTGCTTCTGCTGCTGGGTGGATCTACCACTGAACTGGACATGGAAATTCTGACACCATGAAATTATGACCTAAGGAATATAGAGTACCTCTCTCATTAAAAGAGGTTCAATCTGCTGTTTAGCAATGTGAGAGATGTCAACTACAAGCCAGAACCCTAAAAGGGCATTTAGGAGCTATTCGTAGAGGGGTTGCACTGAACCACTCATAGCAAGTGGACTACCTCAGTCCTTCCCTGCTACACATTGGTCATGGTAGACACTTATTCAGGTTATGCCCTTGCCTTTCCAGTACATCATGTAGATGCCCTACATACCTGGGACACCTTGGAAAAATGGCTTTACCACACTTTAGCATCTCCTCTGACCAAGGACCCCACTTCACTGTGCAAGCCACTCAACAGTGGGCCCAGAATCACATCATCCACCACCCACAGGCAGCCAGCATTGTAGATAGAGTATTTTAATAGCCACCTGAAAAAGGAGCTTTGGGGTCTTCACCGTGACAACTCTCTTATTGGACAAACTGCCCTACTCAGACCTCTGGAGCTGAACTCAGTGTCTCCTCAGAAGGGAAACATGGCCTTATTCTGTGTCCAAGTGTGGGGAGGGGTTAGGGGAGGGGAGAAGCCCGAGATTGCTGTGCATCCACCCTTGCACACATCAGGATGAGGACTGGCCCCGAAAGGGGAACCAAGGACACACCACTTGGGACTCTCCTTTCCAGCCACTGTCAGGGAATCATCCCACTTTTTACCCCATTTACCCCATTGTACCTTCCACATGATTCTCAGAATGATGGGATGTTGGGGTTACCAGGTGGAGGAATAATGGAAGTGGGCCTAGATAGTTAGGCTAATGTGTCAACTCAGCCAGGTAATTGTGCCCAGTTTTTGGTCAAGCAAGCACTGGGCTAATTGTAGTACCAGCACATTTATGAGCTTTAGTCATCAGTGAGTTTACTGCATAGATAGCTGATTACATCTACATTAACCAGGGAGATTGCCATCAGCAATGAGTGATTTTTTTATACAATTAGTTAAATGCCTGAAAAGGAGAAGTGATTTCAGCATTCAGAGAGAATCTCCCAGCTCGTCTTTGGACAGCCAATGTCTTCCAGAAGGAAACTCATCAAGGACCTTCCTTGGACTTTCATTGGAGCCCCTGGTTTGCAGACTGCCTGAAGAACCTGGATTTGTCCCACAGTCATGTGAGAGACTCTTATAAATCTCATACTATTTACAGATATCTCCTGTTGATTCTGTTCCCTAGAAGACCCTGACTAATACAACACACATGGGTGAAATTTCAGTGGGCTGGACGCATGGAGCCTGACACACACTTACTGGAGTTTAGTGGGCGATTCCTACACTTGGTTGGCCACCAGTCTCCTTAGGAATGGTTATGGGATACATGCAAGGAGTCCTGACAATTCTCATTTATCAAGAAGGAGTGGAAGTGGGCTAAAAGATGTGGATAAGCCACTTAGATCAACAGAAAAGGGGTGAGGTTATATCTCAGGGAAAGGGACACACAGACTGGGTGGCTTTAGACAGAAAAGAGAAGTTACTACAAACACGCTGAGAAAAGTGTCTTCCATGAGAAGACATCACCATCCTGTCAGGACTAGTTACTGATCTTCTATCCTCTTTTCTACAGATTTGACCTGGTGACAACCTGGAAGGAAAACCCCTTTGCCCAGCTGACCCATGCCATTGCAGCGGCAGAGAACCTGACTGGCTGCAGGATCTGCCATCTGACCCTGTTCCTTTCATCCTTTGCTGGGTCTGGATTGACATTCAAGGACCTGATTTTCCCTGCTGCACATTTGAACTTACATCAGGAAGTCCTTCATTTATGTCCCGTGACAAAGATAATGGCACAGCTGTTGCCTGTGCATTCTTTCTTTTCACACTCCTGGACAACCTGTTGGAATGCAACAACTCCCAATGTAATGAAACTGGCAAATGGTTCAGCCATCTTTTCAATGTATTATCTTGAGAAAAGCATGATTCAGCAGTTTATTATTGCCCTGGCTGGAAGTAAGCTTCACCTCTTTTGGTGGATCATTATTGCCTTGACTGGGAATAAATGCCCATGAACACATAATATGCAGTCCGTTAGCAACCTTGGCTGACATTGCTGAGTTCATGGCATGAGCCCCTCAGACTCAGCAAAAATCAGTAGACTCTCTAGCCAAAGTAGTGTTTCATAATGGCATTGCCTTAGACTTCCTCCCAGAGCGACAGTGAGGCATGTGTGCTATTGCTAACACCTCTGGTAATACATGGGTTAATACCTCAGGGGAGGTTGATATGGAGGTGACTAAAATCCAACAGCACCCACTGGTGGCAAAGTTTACAAACAGATTCTATGTGAGACCTTTTCAGCTGGCTCCTGAGAGGTTCGTGGGCATGGATGCACCATTACTTCAGACAGGCCTGCTTACCCTGCTTGGAGTAAAGGTATGCATAGGTGAAACCCTCCCAAATTCTATAGCCACTGGTGTTCCCAAAGCTTTTCTGTCAACATTATTGAGAGCCATGAGCTGGTAGGCACAACCAATCTCCACCTTCATGTCTGAGGTAGGAGGTAGGATTATGTTGTGGAACCTAATGTGGAGGAGTAGGCTAGGCCTGGTCAGGAGGCTGCGGGGAGAACTTCTGGCAAAGCATCTTCCAGCTCTTGCCTACCCCCACCTCCTTTTATACTGTGTGTAGATGCTTTCAGTCTTTTTTCTATTCTCCAGCTTGGGGGAGATGTTAGGTATAATGAAAAGGCCCAACCTTACTTTAAATCCCAGGAACAAGGATATTTTCCCCTGCCCTTTTGGACCCTTTGTGCTCTATGAGTAATAAAGTGGTCATTTGCTTAAAGTTTCTGTTGTGCTTGAGTCTGTGTTCCTATGGCACACCACATAGCACTCCACAAATGGAGGCAGGAAAATTTAGATATTTAAAAGATTTTTGCAATAATCCAGGACAGGGATGATGAAAACATAAATGAGGGAGAAAAATTTGAGAGCAATTTCAGGTGTGAGATTGACAGAACTTGACACTGACCGAAGAAGAGCTATAAGGGTAAAGGACGATGTTACAGTTTCTCTCCCTGCTTCCTTTCTTCCACACATTCTAGATCTAAGACAAAGAAGCATTTCTCAAGTATTTCTACTGCTGACTCAAGTGGGGAGATTGGCTTGGAGTAATGGAATTTAAGGGTTTCTGAAAGCACTAGATTCAGCTGCTACATCCAGAGTATAAGGGGATGCAAGGAAGCCCAAATGCCTCCTCATCTGTTATAGGGATTTAAGCAGCTACTCTAGCCATTGTTTCTTTGAAGGTCAGGAAGTATCCTATCCATTAAGATCACTTAATCAAGGAATAATCATGGACATGAGAATACTAAATTGGAGAAGATTATATACTAGTGGTAAAAGGATTATATTTTTTCCTCCTTTTTCTCTTTGTTTGTGAGATTAAAGCACTGAATTCTTACAAAGTTTTATTTACCTATACTATTAATTGTGAGAAAAGTTATAAAAGAAATAAATTTTCTTTATTTATTATAGAAAGATTTTCTTAAAATCTTTTCTAAGTATTTAATCTTTATTAAATAGAAATGCTTGGAGTAATTGCATTGTGAGTTGTATATGATGCCACTTCAGTTTGAAAGAATTCCAGATTTATTTTATTATTTTTACTTAGCATATGTATAGTGCATTATATGTTAAAAGCTCTTTAAAATGATTTATTTGTTATTTTTCAAAATGCCCATTTGAGACAGATAGGTAGCAAGTATTACGTAATTTTTCATCTTCATATTGTTAAATGAGTGAGTTGCTTGATAAAACTTTTGCCCTTTCACATGGAATAGTATACCTTTTTGCAAATAGCTTTACTATTATTCCAAGTTAAGGTGTAGGTGTAATATAAAAATGTAGATATTCAACAAATAATACTAGTATAATATACTACATTTGAGTACTTCAGATAAATGAGTAAATGAAACTTCAACTACATATATCACATTAGTGTTGTATTAGTCAGCCAAAGGGGTGCTGATGCAAAGTACCAGAAATTGATTGGCTTTTATAAAGGGTATTTGAATGGGGTAGAAACTTACAGTCACAAGGCCCTCAGAGTCTAACTCAAAATACCATAAGATATTTTCTCACCCAAAATTATTGGCCACGTGTTGAAGCAAGATGACGGGCTATGTCTGTGAGGGTTCAGCCTTCCTTCTTCCTCTTAAGGCTCCATGGTCCCAGCTTCTTCCGATCTCAGCTGTAGGCTGGCATAAGGCATATCTCTTTCCCTGGGGGTCGTTTTTTACCAGGCTCAGACGCTCTGTTCTCTCACAAGGTCAGCTGTAGACTATCAGGCTTATCTCTCTTCCCGGGACCTCTGCCATGTCTAATGAGCTGTAACTCTTCCTCTGCCATGTTTTTCACTGTGTATCTACTTACGTGTGAGAGTCTGTTTTATCAGGGCTGGGACTCAATGCTGAGTCGCATTCTAATGATGTGGTTGAATCAAAGTGCTAATCTTAACATAATTTAATCATATGTCTCAGCTGAATCTAATACAATCAAAAGGTATCACACCCAGAGGAACAGACCAGTTTACAAATGTAATCAATATCTCTTTTGGAATTCATAAATAACATCAAACTGCCACAGTGATCAATTACTTATGTGAAATAAACTATATATTTTGGAGGGTGTAGGACTATGATTACAGAAACAAATTATGTAGTCTTTGTAGATGTGAAACTCAAGAGCAGGGGTTCTTCACTATTTTTGTTCCATGGACTGCTTTGGCAGTCGAGTGAAAACCATAGACCCTTTCTCAGAATGTAGTAGCAGATAGTTTTATGACACTCAACATTGGCATGTCTTTAAATTAACTTTTAGGATTATTCAAAATTATGTTTTACATCTTTCCCATAATTTCAATATCTGATAACCTAATATGGTTCAATATCTTTTCAAATGGCCATTTTTGGCAAACATTTAGAAATTCAAGCATCATAAAACCATCTCTGCCATCCTTACCAACCTTTTTTGCAAGCAGTTATTCACTGCACTCAGAACACACCACATCAAAATAAAAATCATACTAATTCCACACTATATTGTGTATTATTAATAAATATATCATACCTGCATCAACACATCCCTACAAGAATAATGGTTTTTTGAATTTTCAATTCAATCTCACAGACCACCTAAAATCAGTCTGTGGACCCCTGGTTAAGAACCCATGCTCAAGAAGAAAGAGGAAACGAATATGACTTTCAACACCTAAATCAAGATTTACAAAATCTATATGGAAGCTTTCATTTTTTAAAGTATTGAGCAGTACTTCAAATATTCTCCTTAAGTTCCATATAAATATACAAAATGAGCAAGTATTTAATTAGCATATGCAACAATTTCCATTTTTGTCCCTTGCAGTTAGTCAAGATTTACTTCAATAAGTAAAGATTGTACTAGTATCTTGAATATTCTATGTATTTCAGTTCATGACTGTACATTTGGATAGGAATTATTAGGCTGAATAAAAATAAGCAGAAATATTTTAATTGCTTGAAAGATTTTAGAGCCAATTTAAAGTTGATAGCTATTACCATTATACCACCATCCTCTTGATTTACTTTACTTGTACATCTTTCCTTAAAAGTCTCCAGAACGTAGTACCCAGACCAACCTTTTAGACAGTGTCACAGTTATTAATATTTCAGATAAAACAGATAGTGTACTTTCTCTTTCTTTGAGATTAAAATAAATGTTTTTGGGATTTTCACAAATAATTGCTTTGGTTTCCAAATGCAGTAGGATTTATTGTGAGCAGGGTATAAGGTAGAGGTTGAAAAAGAACTCAGTGAAGTAGCAAATGGGAAGAAATAACTCATCATTGATGTTTTGAAAGGAGCATATATGCACATACCACATAATAATAACAATGATAAAGAGTGAGGATGATAAAATAATAATGATATTAATAAGAAGAACAATAGTGTAGAGGTTGTAATTCTTTGTTACTCTAATATATCTTATTAAACCTCTACGGTTTTTTAAAAATAATATTACATATTTTCTCATATGATCCTCATTGTACAATGGGGATCTTGTCTTACTATTAAACTTATTCTATCAAGCCTTAAAAGACAGCCTGTTCAGATATGATTAGGCTCATATAACAGAGGATGACCAAACTAAATTTCAGAACTGGCAAGAACTTCTGTGTTCTTATCAATTCTGATTATTTTGGTTCAATGTATCTGCTAGAGGCCTTAGGGTTCAGTATTTTATAAAACCCTACAGGTTTTTATGATGTAGCAGGTTTGGGTACAATTTGTATAGACTAAAAGTACCACAAAATCAGAGTTAAATCTTTTGATCAAATGTTGGCCAATTTCTGAGAATTTCTGAGAATTGATTGAATAGGCCATATTTGCTTGTATTTCAATATCAAGAAGCTAAAAATATGACATAAAGGCCCATAATCAATAACTTTCTAGTGATGTTTTAGATTGTATTCTCAGTTTTCTGCATCAGATCTCTTTTTGAACTATTACATCAATAATAGTGATAATGGTGGTACCTTATGTTTGGATGATAATGATAAATCAGCTGTCTATTGATGGCTTTCCATACTGTGCAAGATGCTAATCCTCACAATTTTTTTAATAGTTAAGTATTACTATTATAAATATAAGATAACAATGAGGTTTTGAGTGGACCTAGTTAGTAAGTATCAAGATGCTAGATTTGAAACCATGTCTATTTGTCTCTGTAGCCTGAATTCTTTTCTCTACAGCATTGGGATTCTGCTTCTTATATAAGGAATAAAATATTTTATGGTCTGAAAATCAACTCATAGATAATATCTAATTTATCCTCATAAGGACATGATGGACTAAGTTGGCTAGCTAAAAAAATTAAAATTAAAATGCTATTTTACACATCCTGGGGCCTTGCCACTAACCATAGACCACAGTTCACCCCGTAGACAACACTCTCTCCCACACAGTTCTTAGTGGTATGTGCTATTTGAAAATGGCCTACATCCGTTGCCACAAAGGTACTCAGGACAACCTCCAAATCCCAAAGAAGCCCCTGTATTTCAACTGCTCATCCCCTCCCTGCCCCAAAAATGTCTAGTGGCCACTGGCTCCACCTCATTGTTATAATTTCTTCCATTGTGGGAGATGTTTGTGTGGGATGTGGTGGGAGGTGTGGGAGGTGGGCAACATGGGAATCCCAGTGGGTTCCGTGTAATATTTTGGGTACCTAAACACCTCTTAAAATATATTTATATATATATACATAAATAACATTTTTGTAAGCAAATGCACATATATGCATATACATTTATATATCATATTGCAAATGTTGGTGTGTATTGTGAAAATTCTGATTTATACCCACAATAAAAAAAATAATAATAATAAACTTGAAGAAACAAAAAAAAAAGGAAAAGAAAAAGAAATCTCTTAGCCATTAAAAAAAAAAAAATGCTATTTTGAGGTCCAAAGCGTTTAAATGCCTCTCTAGGTCAAATATTCAGATTTCAGTTTAGATCCCTGGCTTCTAAAACCTTTATTTTCTTCTCCATATAAATTGAGCATGTACCCATTACAAGGGACAGCATTAATATAAAGATGTGGAAAATGCCATCCAGAGCTAATAAAGAGGCTAGGTAAGAGCTATATATTTACAAGTATAATTAACAGTGCAAGAAAATAGTTAATATTCAAAAAGATAAGTTCAGAAAACAGAAGTTCAGAGAAAGAGAGATATCTGAGGTGGTTACCTGAGATGAACTTGGAAGGAAGGGTAGCATTTATACAGAAATGGATGGCAATGTGAGCAGCATGGGTTTTGTGGAGGCATTGAATGTCAACTTGGCTTTTGTCTTTAGACTTTCCTTGGAAATGAAAAAAATTAATTTTTTGATAGGTTGTCTCCTGTGAGTCATTCTTTCCAGGATTAGATACTTTCTAGAGGTTAAAAACCAAGCTTTTTTTTTTTTTTCTTATCTCAGGACAATTTTTCTCATGTAAGTATATACACAGTGATTTTATTTTAATTTTTTTATAAAATACTTTTTTATTTTTTAAAAAAATACTTAGGCTATGTAAATGTTTCATTAAAAATATGGAGGATTCCCATATGCCCCATCCCCATCCCTCCCTTACTTTCCCACATTAACAACATCCTTCATTAGTATGGTAAATTTGTTAGAATTGATGAACATAATTTGGAGCATGGATTATAGTTTACATTGTAGTTTCCACTCTCTCCCACACAATTTTGTAAATTATGACAAGATATATAATGGCCTATATCTGTCATTGCAGTATCATTCAGGACATACACATTGATTTTAAAGCATCTACCAAAATATGCCAAATAGTTGTTTACCTTTGTTTTTCATTGCCTATTATGTAAATATAACAGATTACTTTCTATATCATTCATGTCAAATTACTTGAAATTTCAAAACTGTGACATTTCATCAGCATTGCAAATTTTCCTGTGTTATACTTGTATTCTTTTCCTTCCAGCAATTAAATCATGCATTTTGAAAATTTGAGCACCTTTTGTTCGTGACTGTTTAGTAATCATTGGATAGTATTTCTTATTTTCTGGCAAGAGGATTTTTTTTGCTGGAAAATGTACATGGGGCTAGGCTATGTCTGTCATAAGTTATATTTTACCAAATATGGAAACACTTTTTGCTTTATTATTTCACTCTTCCTCAGGCTTTTGATAATTAACAAAGAAAAGTGAAATATTTTTATAGATCGTTATCTGAAGCATCGATAAATCTCCTTATATAGATGCCTCCCCCCAATATTTTAAAAATATTTCTGAAGGAGAAAGCATTGATATTATCATAAGTTTAGTAAATTTATACATTTATATTGAATACATTCCCTTATAATCACAATAACCTCATTTTGTTTTGCCTTACTACCTTCCAGTTTTGGTCGTGTTCTATCTATCTATCTATCTATCTATCTATCTATCTATCTATCTATCTAGTCTAGTCTAGCTATACACACACAAACATACACACACAGTGAAAACACTTACACCCAAATTGTTTTGATTTTGTTATTGGAAAAATTTTTTGTTCTACCCTTTGGTAGATGCTCTACTAGGAGCATCTAAGAACCTCTAAGAATGCTCTCCTAAGTCATTCATCTATTATTGGGCAAGATAGAAACACATGTATGCTTTCTTTTACTCCTGTCTTTCTTTACCCTTTGGTTGTAACTACTCTCTTCAGCTCCCCCTTCATTCTGGAAGATTTCCAGAGGATATAAAAAGGATAGAGCTTATTAAAAATGCATAATTAAACAAGACACCTTGATTATACCTAAAATAAAAAATTTGCAAGGACTAATATAACATTCTGTAGCATGATGTATGAAATTCTAAGTCTGCATGTTGTTAATGTGAAGAAACATGGTAGCAGAAAAGCACATCATTCTTGAAATCAGACCTGTATCTAAATTCTGACTTTGCTGTGTACTAGTTGTACTGTACTTGAAGAAGTCATATCACTTCTCTGGCCCTCAGTTTCCTTATCTGTAAATTGAGGGAGTTAGGTCTCTAAAATTTCATGAATATAAGATATAGAAAAATGAGAGAAGCAAAGAGCCTCAATTGCCACATTTTTTTAAAAGAAACAAAGAATGTAGTTCATTTTATGGCCTTTTTTATATCTGACAGTATATACTAAATGGAAAACAAAAACTATGCTTGTGAGGATTCAGAGATGCTAACAGATGATTGCTGCAAATTAAGAATCCGTAAAGAAGTCACATATAACCGTACACTCCATTAAAGATTTAAATGGTGCAAGGAAGTTTTACTGAATAGATAAAATCTAAAGGAAAACGAAGGGACTAGAACATGTTTGAGGTTCTGCATGATCATTTTTCTACCTTGCATCTTAACAACTAGCTAAAGGAAATATTTCTGATTTCTTTTCAATACTATTGCATCTTATGCAATTATGAACTGAAAATCAAACTCTTCAATTAGATATTTGAAACTCCATTTTGGTAGTCTTAAAAAATAATTAAAATTATGGCACTGTGGTAGATGGAGGATCAGATTAACTAATTCCATCGCTGTATTAAACTGTTTGTTGTAGCAAAAGATGTGTTGGTAAAATTGCCTCCTACTTTCCCCCCTTATAGAATTCTGTTTGCCATGAATACAGTTGAGATCAATTAACATGATGGGATTGGGTAAGCATTTTTTTTTTTTTTAAGACTAGCTGATGTTTGCTAATTAACTAAGAAAAATGTTATCGCTATAGAATTATGGTTATTTGTTGCTATCCAGCTTCCTCAAAAATTGGGAAGGTAGGAAACATGTTGGCAACTGATTTAGTGTAAAGAAAGAATATGTATTCCTTGCTCCAGTTTTTATTGGGTTTGGGAAATTGGGCCAATTACTTTACCTGCTCTAACTTCAGTTTGTTCATCTTAGGTATGAAAATGATGGTGATGATGATTAATTATAAACTAAATCCACAGAACTTTTGAGAGAGTCAAATAAGAAAATGAAGGTAAATATACTCCGCAAACTGTAAAACATCTTATATGTGTGTATATATATATATATATATATATATATATATATATATATATGAGAAGGTCTTTTCATTATGACTGATCAGCTTTTAACATGCCCATTTGCATAATATGGTATACCAATCTACAATAAAACAAAATTCCCTTTTCTGTGAGAGAAGATAAATGTCAACTATCTTTGTTACAAATGCTTTTCATGATAGGGTGAAAATTTGGGGTACACAAATTATCATTTTCTGAAAAGTTACTCTATGCCATGCTTATGCAAAGCATTTTATCACATTATCTCATGTAATATTGATGGTTAGAAAGACTACTTTATTGAAGGTCAAACAACTAAAATACAGTAAGTTTAGGATTTAAATACCTGTAGGTCTGATTCCTAGGTTGTTGCTTTCATTTTGCTTCATAACTTGACCCCATTTTTATCCATTAGTTGCTGTCTTGATACTGCTTTTTAAATATATTAACCCTTGTTCAGTGAGTTGACAATCTAAAACAGAAAACAGATGCAGTAAAGACAGCCAAACTCAAATCTAAGAACATTTTTGGATGGTGTCCTTTTAGGTCATATACAAAGATAAATTTATCCATGCAGTATAGGCAAGGTTCTTAGCATTTGTATAAGGCAATGAAAATCAATAAAGTAGGATATGCATGTGCCAACAGGCTGTTTCAGGTACCAGAGGCACTGGAGGGTAAAAACTCTGGTTTTGAATCCCAGCTAGCTGTGTGGTTTTGCACAGGCCATTTAACCTCTCTTAGCTGCTCATTTTCTTTATCTGTAAACTGGGGATTTAGAAATATTTCTTATATTATTGTGATATTTTGGGTTTCAAATAAGCTCATTTGAGTACAAGACAGTACACATAGTATCAGTGTGTGTGATAGATTTTAACATAAGAAGAAATTGAATTACCACGTTAAAATGCTCTTGTAAACATTCTCTGAATCATTGTCAAGTCTTGATTTAGATACTTTGGCTTTGGATTGTTTTGGTAATGAATGCCCTTATTAAACGTTAGCACTAGCATTTTTTTTTTTTAATATGTGCAAAGCATCTCCTATGGAAACAAATTAAAATAATGGTTCAGCTCCACCCAGAAATGTCATGTTATAGCCATTAGGAAGCTATAATAAAATTTTTGGAAGATATCAATAATGGATTACAATATAAATATTTATGGAGTGCTGTGCGATAGTGAGTTTCCATCAAGCTGGGGACATGTAAAATTGAATAGATACTGACACCAAACAAGATTTTGACTAAGTGGTTGTGGCATAATCCTTTACCAATATTAAACAGATACCATCTTTAACATAATTTGAGATAAAGTAGGTTTTGGCATTTTGGTAACAGCAAAAGCCTCTCTAATAAAATGTAATGTTATTTTTAAGGAGTGTAAATATAATATGACTTTGTAAAATACCTATTTTTTCCTAAGTTTACACAATGGGTAGAAAAAAATGGAAAAACATGCCTACATAACAATTCCCAAATATTTTAGAAATAGAAAAGCAAAATACCACTTTTCCTCCCAAATATAAATGATTGTCATATTAAAGCATTCAAATTTGTTTAAACACCTCTCCCCTCTCTATTGTTGTTTGATTT
This sequence comes from Tolypeutes matacus, assembly GCA_026826555.1. NCBI lineage: Eukaryota > Metazoa > Chordata > Mammalia > Cingulata > Chlamyphoridae > Tolypeutes > Tolypeutes matacus. The sequence goes on from JAKSZT010053887.1 coordinate 53,535,378, forward strand.
CTCCTTCTGGGAAACTAAAATAAGTAAGGCCAGAACTTATTAAAAAGTGTGGAAATTCTGTTTTGTAGCTTTTTAAGAATTAAAACTAATGACTGTATAAATGCAATATTTGAAAGTAGAGCTTAAGCAAAAAGCATAGCCCTAAACTGCTGTATAAATTTCTCAGATCATAAAAGATATCACGCCTGAATCAAAATATCTTCTTATGCAGTAAGGCCCACAGCCAAACCATCCTTATGGTATCGCTAAAGAATTATTGTAGGCAAATAATGTAAGCCCTTGTACAATATCACAAAAATTTCTTATTCCATATCTTTTGACTACTACCCAGATACTGGGCATATTAATTTAGTACGGTGCCAGGTACCTTTCTAAGTGTTTTGCAAACATAAACCTACATAAAACTCATGGCAAAGCTACTAAAGAATGATTTACACCAAAGTTGGATTTAAGGCAAGGTGATTGTTGTTTAATTCTTAATTTCAAGCTAGAAAGTCCAATAAGCCCATCTGATCATACTTTGGATAACAATTAACAGCTGACAAATGTGCAGATTGTTTACAGCCCTTTGAGGTTAGAGGTTAACCTGAGGAAATTAATAAATTCTTATAACTTGATAGCTTCTGGGGCAGATTAACTCCAAAAGTGGTATGATTTTATAGCCCAGTTGAAAGTTAACATAGTGAACAAAGTGCTTAGAATTTGCATTTTACTTCAATAGTCCTTTCCAGCAATTTTGTATTGCCAGCGATTCCCTCATAAATGAGCTAAATAACACTTTGACAATTGCTAACTGGCTTGAGAATTGTCCCTTTTTATCTCTGACCCTTATACTAGTATTCACCCCATTTTACAGCTCATAAACTGTGGCACAACAAGGTTAAATGACTTGACCAAAGTCACACAGCTAGTAAAGGGGTGCAGCTGGGATTCAAATCCATCTATTTTTTCCTTCAAAGGCTGTGCTTTTAACCATAAGCAATTTTGCCTTTCTCATTTACCATAATTTTATTAAAGGTGCTCTTTCCCTCAAAATGAACACATTCTTAGTCTCTTCATGCAAAATGCAAGGAATTATTTGCAGCATATCTACAACTAATTAGCATGGCTTATAGCTTCTTGCTCCCACAAAACTGCTTGGTCAGCCAGTCCATTTAAACGTATTGGGCCACATCATACACAAATTGAGCCTTAAGCACTTTTTGTATAGGCCCTAAATCAGAAGAACGATGATCTTATTAATCACTAGAGGATCTCTAACAGTGCTTGACATCATGTGTTCTGCTTAATAGAAATGAATCAGTGATAAAAAAGTCTAGCTTTGAGTGGTTAAGAAATTGTTTCCAACTAAAAATCTCATTTAAAATGAAAATTACAGAACGTAAGAACAAGTCTGCCAGTCCTGAGAGGTTTCGGCAGCTTACGTGGAATATGCCCCTTGAGTTTTGATTTTGTAGCTCAGAGGTGATAAGGACCACTGTAAAACTGATAAACTGGCAATCATGACATCAGTCGCTAAATGAAATGCCCTGGGATTATATACATGTAAACCTCAGGGGACTGGACCAGTTCCTGGAAGGATGGGGAAACCAGGTGAAATAGGATTTCTGCAGCTATGGGATTACAGGCTCCCTGGAACAGGGTGGAGATTACCTTCCTAACAGAGGATACCTGGGACACCAGGCATCATGAAGAAGTTTGAGACATTTTGCTGCCTCCATCATACTGATGGTGAAAAGAGTGAATTAAAGTAGGAGATATGGATGAGGTTAGAAAATGCTGACTTTGATACTCCAAGTTGACCACCTCTGAAAATACTATTGGTGATGCTACCACATGCTCCTCAGAGTTGACATCTAGTCGGATGCCCCTCAAGTGATTTAAGAAGTTTATCACTCGCATAATTTCCTCCCTTCTTCTGAAGTGATGGGAAAAAAATCCCTAAAAGGGGTTTTCACAACTCTGTAAAGGGCAAGGATTAACTGTCTGTCTTATTGAGCAAGGTTATAGGAAACTCTTGCAACAATGAAAGGAGGGTAGAGTGGGTTTTGACTGGACTGGAGAATGACGTGTATTTAGAGAACACATGTCCAGGGTCAATCTTATAATTAAGGTGACTTGTGTAAATTAGCACTGGGTAGAAATATTAGGAAAAAAACAATGCCTCTAATCTACCTGTTTTGGTAAAGTGTGTCATGGCACTCATTTGTAAATCAGATGAAAAGAATCTTAATGCTGTCAGGGCAAATATCTTCATCTAAATGATAAGGAGCCATACTCGTTTTGATGGTTTCTTTGTATCTTACATGCCAAATGTGAAATGTTCCTCATTTGAGCTAAAAAAAGTGTGCCCTAATTGTCAAATTTAAAAGTGATGTCACTTCCCTTAAAGATAGTTACACATTATTTAACTCTTTTAAAGAAATAAGCAAACAAACAAACAAAACACTGATTTTTTCAAGTTCATGAATATAAAAGAGAATTTGATGACCACCACTTAAAGTTGGTGTTATTTATTTGAACACTAACTTTTATTTTGTGGTTACTTGTTGACAATGTAATACATTCTGTCTTCCCTGTTGTGAAGGTAACCACTCTACCACATCAAAAACCCAGAGATTGTACTGCTGAAGTTCCCATAATCAGCACTCTAGCTTTCTGAGTATATTTCTGTACAAGAAAAGGGTGTTCATGTTTCATTAAATACTGAAGCTGTCATGTTTTTATGCATTTCAAAGAGCCATTGCTATTGTGTTTTGTTCCCAGTGACTGAAGCACCAAAACCTTTTGTATGTGTTATTGAGTAATGTGCTATTATCCTTCTTGAAAGCTTCAGGCCTTGCGTGACACCCAGCTAAAACTGGGCACTTGTTTCTACTCTGTTTATTCTTTTATAACAAATGTGTACAGACTTGAAACAGAAAGTGGTATCTGTTGGAAATTTGCACTGAAGAATTACTAGCTTTTCAATTAAAAAAAATAAAACAAACAAACAGAAAACTACACATCCTAGATGAAGTTACAACATTTCCATTTTTAAATCCCCCCAGATATCAGTTAGCATGAATCAGAGAATAAACCTGGAGTTATGTGGTTGTAAATCTCTTTAATTCCAGTTTATGCATCTGTTCTCTTCCATTTTTAACAACTGTACAAATACGTAAAGGAAGACATTTGGCTTAGCAGGAATACATTTAAGAATTTAGCTTAGCCCATTGTAAACCCCATGTTAGTAAATAGTGTGATGTGGCTACTCAATCTGCTATTAGTAATTTGTCTACCATAAGGCCAGAAAGAACAGCTTTTCTTGGCACTTACTAAACTCACTGATTTTTGTGCTTGGATCCACATGTTAAGTGGGATATAAACATATTCACAGGATAATGATAAGAGGAGATGAAACTCTTATATTAGAAGTGGATGAGAGAACTGGAGATAGATTAGAGAAGATATTATTGTTATCTCCAAATATTTTAAGAGTTGTCATGGAGAAGAGGGATTAAAATTATGTATAGCCCTTCAAAAGATTAGAGTGGCGATAAATTTGTATAAGCTATAGAGAGCTAGTTTTCAGCTCAATGTCTGGAAAATGTTGAGTTAAATTGACAAAAGAACAGGCTGCCTCAGGAAGGTATGCATTCTGGATCAATGGAACTAAATATATAGTGTATTCACTTACAGGGGTACAGTACAATGGCATTGAGTATTGAATAAGAAAGTAGAATAAATCGATTTTTTCATTTGATAAAATATTGGTTAAGTCAATATTTGTATGGTGGATTTGATCAAAATTTGGGACATGATTACTTTTAAATAAAACTATGTTACAATTTTTTTTTTTTTTTGATAATTTAGTTCATTTGCTATGAAAGAAAGAAAACAGTAGCATAGTATAATATAGAAGAAACATCTGTGCTTTTATGTCAAATGTACAATCATTGAATGTGTATGGAACTTTGAAATCAAGTGCAGCTCCTTAATTTTACAAATGAGGAAATTGAGGCTTAAGGAAGCAAGGTGACTGGACCACGTTCACAGAGGTAGGGGCAGGGCTAGGATTGAAAGGCAAGATTTCTGATACCCAGGTAGAGATCTTTTTACTGAAGGATTTGAAAACAGTATTCAAAGGGGTGGGGGTGGGGAATGAGTATGTGTTCTTTGCTGGAGTGCCAACAGAAACTAGAAGCATTAAACCACACTAAAAGTGAGGTGCCTTGACCCATTGTGTGTGTGTATAAGTTTGCTACTGTGAGCTTAAGCTTTTTGACCCTGTGGTTTTTATTGTTGTTGTTTGTTTTTTTCCATAATTGCTGTAGCTGGTGCTAGTATCTTAGATTTGGTTGGTCTTTAAGTCCTGGAAGCTTTAAGTAAGAGTTTACAGGATCTCCAATTCTCAATTGATAGCATTAAATAAAGCTTTCCTAGATTCAGGTATTATTTTAAAAAAATGAGTATAGTGTTTCAAATATGCCTGGAAATAAGGATTTTTTTTGTTCAATCATAATATGGATATCAAGATGGGGCCCCACCTAAATTCCCAAATACATACACACAAGCACACATGTACACACACACAAACAGACAACATTTTACCAGGATAGATATTCAAATACTGTCTGTGAGCAAGAAAGATGTTTGAATAGTTATTGCTAAAGCAGAAATGGGTAAAGTTGTATTCTGTCAAAAGTCATATTGGGTTTGATTCCAATATACCAAAATCCTGAAGCTACTCTGTCAAATGGATCCTTGCTGATGAGTTCACAATGTATTAATTTATATCACTGTCTTTTTCTCACTGTTTCTTGATTGCATAGTCATGAAGTGGCTGCGTAGTCAGAAGAGGTAGTCATTCATTAATAATATTAAAGAAAATAAATCTGTTCTTAAGCTATTGTTTTATATAAAGGGTTCTGTAAAAGGGAAGTCTGCTGGTGTTATTCCCTCTCTTGAAAGTTATAAGAGACCAAATCAATATCAAAGTGTCCTCTCTTGTTTACTTCTCAGGAAATGCCATGGTTTCCTGAGTAAGTTAGAACCTATTTTTTACATCTGCAACTTAGTGACTGCCAAAAATTGACCATTCAATGGGTTCATTCCCAATTTAATTGGCCACTTTCTTCTTTTCTGAGAACACAAGAGACCAATTGCACCTTCATTGAGGCTGATGGAGATTCAGAAAAGAGTTATTTTAACAATTCTATTTTGGTCTGTGATTCATCCTTTTTCACAAGAAGGAAAAAGTGAATGACATTGTTACATTGAAATGTGTAACAATATATTTATGATTATTTTACTTGTATTTGTAATGCAAATTCTGTTGCAAAATACAAGGTGATTTGACTCTTCAGTAACTCTGAATTTATTCTTTGAATTTAAAACGCATAATCAAAAGACTTCTCTAGGTTGGTAATTGATATGCAAGTTTAACCTTGAATACTTGGAAAAATAATGAAACAACAAACATAAAGCATTTAGTGTATACACACCTATAAGAAAGGAGGAGCTGATGAAATTAAAAAAAACATGTTTGTTACTTGGAAAAAAGATTATATAAAGATTACATAATCTTATTTAGAATATTATAACAAAAATTTCTGACTATGTAAGATGGAGTGAAGATACAGTACCTTTGGGCCCTAACTGTGAAACAGTTGCATTTGGTGCATTCATTAAAAATAAGGGTGCCCCAGGGGGATGGGGAGGAAAGAACAGAAAAGATCAAATGGGGTATTTAGTGGTCATGGGAAATGTTCTTCATTACCTTACAGTAATGGACACAGAACATGGTAAATATCATCAAAAAATATTAAACTGTACCATCTAAAATGTAAACTATACTGTAAACCATTGACAATGTTTATTAGCTATGTTTCACTATCTGTATAACAGTTATAACAATGCTACCATCTACAAAAAAAAAAAAAGGTTTTAATATGGCATGGGGAAGGGGGAGGGAGGTTGGGTATATGAGAATCTCTAGTATTCCTTGTGTGACTTTGCTGTGACCTAAAACTTCTTTGAAAACTAAATGAAAATTTGGGAGACACTGGGGAATGAGAGGGGGAAGGTGTCACGGTACACACTGGACATACGATGATACAGTGATAAAAGGAAAAAAATAAAAATAAAAATAATAATTTAAAATAAAAAGAAAAAAAGAAAAAAAGAAAAAATTTTTTTTTCTTTTGTTTTTTCCATTTTCTTTTTTTGAATATCCCAATCCATTAATTGTATTTTATTTTTAGTTCTTTTTTTCTGAGTTTCCTTGTATTTTATCTCTTGCATTTAAGCTTATCACTATTATTTCATTTTCCTATTAATTGTATTTGGTTATTATATGGGCTCATCTTCAAGGAAGGTTTAGGTCACAGAAGGGTTACAATGGGGGTTGCAGAGGATCATTGGTTGGGGATGTCTGGGATGGGGAATTCATGGGAGTAAGTTCATCTGAATATACATGAAAGATATATAAATTTCTTCAAATGATCGAGGGATGGGGCATGGTCACGGTGGGTAGACAATCACTCAATAAATGAGGGAATATTGAATTCCCAGCCTGGAGAGCTCTGCCACATTCTCCAAGGGAGCAGCAATAGTCCCCTGAGTGCAGGGGCAGTGTCTGGCAAAAGAGGATGGCCCACTGTTGCGTTCTTGTTATTGATGACTAGCCTTATGAGTCTATGCTCTTGTAATTGAAACTTGGCCTACTGTTATGGGGTGCCTAAGAGTTGCCACCTGAGAGCCTCCTTGTTGCTCAAATGTGGCCTCTCTTTAAGCCAAACTCAGCATATGGATGCATTATCTTCCCCCCAACATGGGACATGACTCCCGGGGATGAGCCTCCCTGGCAACGAGGGACTAATACCAAGTGCCAACTGGAAACAGGACTGGTAAAAAACCTTGAATAACAGGGGGAAAAGGTAAAGACAAATGAGTTCATGTGGCTAAGAGACTTCAAAGAGAGTCGGGAGGTCATCCCAGAGGTAATGCTTACGCACACCTCAGTAGGATCTCATAGAACACCAAAATGGATATCACCCCACACAGAGGGACTCCTGAGGGCTCTGGAGACACCCAGGTCCTATATAAGGGGGGATAGCCCCAGAGATTGACGCCTTATCAGAGGGCTCTACTTTGGAATCTGTGCTCCTGAGATTGACAGAGTTGGACTCAAATAAGCCCTCCCTGCACATGGTCTATCAGTCCCTTCTATTCAAACCTATATGTGAGGCTGGGGTTTGTAGGTGTACTTCCAGAAACTGGAGCCTCTGGCCTGCCTATGTACCAGCTGTGCCTGGAATCTCGGTGGAGCTGCAACTCCTACTCTACAGCTCAATGGACTCACCCAAGTCACCTGGTGAGGAGACGACGATGATGGACAATGGCCATCCCAGGGAATGGAGAGAGTCTGCAGCTGAAGGTAGGATAATCCCATCCACCGTATCCATGGGATATAAGCCCACTCTCACTGGGAGATGGAGTGGACATCACCATTCCAGTCCCCTCAGGATTGAGGGAAGAGCTATGGACTGGAGTGGACTTAATGGTATTCTGTTGTAGACATATTGGGATTCAAGCAATGGAAGAAATTATAACAGTGAGGTGAAGCCACTGGCCACTAGATGCTTTTGGGGTGGGGAGGGGGAGGGCAGTTGTAATACAGGGGCTTTTTCAGGACTTGGGGATTGTCCTGAGTGACGTTGTGGCAATGGATATAGGCCATTTTACATCAGCGTATACCATGCAGAACTGTGTGGCAGAGAGTGTGGTCTATGATGTGAACTGTGGTCTATGCTTAGTGGGAAAGCCCCAGGATGTGTATATCCATTGCAGGTGATGCGCCACACTAATGAAAGATGTTTATGTGAGATGTTATGGGAGGTATGGGAGGTGGAGATCATGGGAATCCCTGTAATTTTTGTGTAACATTTATGTAATCTAAGCTTCTTTTAAAATATATATGAAAAAAAAAATAACATTTATGTAAGCAAATGCACATATATGCATATATATCTATATATCATTTTACAAATATTGGTTTGTATTGTGAAAAATTTGATTTTCACCCACAATTAAAAAAAAAAAAATAAGGGGAGTGTGGTTTGGATTATGCAACTCTGAGGAACATGCTTCTTTTATATACAGAAGAAGAGAAATAAGCCTTTTGTTGACCTTTTTAAAGGAAATTTTCTGGTTGTCTTATATAATATTATAAGTGAATCCTCCACACCAGCAAAGTGTGAATTCTTGAATGTTCAAATCACAATTTTTATATTTGAAATCCTAGATGGGACTACAATGTAGGTTTGATAAAAGCTTGATGAATTGAATTGAATTGAATATGTTCCTAACATGTAGGTTATGTTCTTGAGGACTACATTCAGAATCCAATGTTAATAATATGATTAATGAAGTAGATGCCATGTTACAGACCCATATTCATTAATTTTGTGGATAGAAATAAGTTAAGAAAGATGAGTGGTTACTTGTCTCTATGGATCTTTACCTCTTGTACTTTGCCAAATTATTCCTTCACGACTTACAATGATGTGATTCTTTTGGACAGAGGGATTAGGCAGATAGAAACTAGGACACATCGTCTACATTCTTCTTCTAACTCAGCTCTTACCATGTGCCTACATGTTATAACTTCCCCTCTCTTCCCCCATGCCTACTCCTTTAAATATTCTGGTTACAGGGTCCCTAACTTTTTCCTTTATTCCTATCAAATTCTACATTCATATAGCCCATTGTATACTCGATATCCTCCCTCGATCCCCAGTAGAGGCCTCCAACTTACAATGCCCCAAATTGTACTTTTAATTTCCCCCTCTCAAACTTTCTCTACCTCAGCTTCCTCATCTCAGTGAATGGCATTACCTTCTTTCCAGTTGCCCCAGCCAAAAGCATTGGAGCCATCCTTGATATCTTTTATTTTGTCACATCCCAAATATAGTCTGTCAGGGAATCTTGTCTCTGCTTCTTAAAATATGTATAAGATCTGACTACTTCTTATCAACTACACAGTCACCTCTCACTGGGAACATTTCAATTACCTCTTAATTGGTCACCATTCTTCTATCCTGATGCCACCGTGCTCTATTTTTAACAGAAAACCATTATGATTCTATTAAAATGTAAAGCAGATATTGTGTCTTCTCTTCACAATCTATGAGAGTTCTCCATTTCACTCCATGTGGGTAAGAACACAGATCCTTACCATGGCTTGCAAGGTACTGCATGAGGCAGCCCTCTCAGGCTTCATCTCCTGCCATGTCCTAGTCTTACTCTTTGTTGTGTCTCCTTGCTGTGTTTTGAACACCCCAGTGTACTTCCACATGGGGGTCTTTCACTAGTAGATCCCTCTCTCTGGAATGTCCTTTTACCAGATTTTCCCATGATTAATTCACTCATTTAAGTCTTAAATAAAATGTCATCATCCCAAGAAGGCTTGCTCTGATTACCTCATTTATGATTGCAACTGCTTTCTAACTTCAGATCCTTCATAATCAGTTCTATTGTTTCTTTTTTTTCTTTTTAAATTTAAAAAATTTTTTATTTATCCCTCCCCTCACTGCCCCCCCCCCCATTGTTTTGCACTCGCTGTCTGCTCTCTGTGTGTTCTTCTGTGTCTGCTTGTCTTCTCTTTAGATGGCACCAGGAACCAATCCTGGGACCTTCCAGAGTGGGAGAGAGGCACTCAGTCTCTTGTGCCACCTCAGCTCCCTGGTCTGCTGCATCTCTTATTGTCTATCCTCTGTGTCTCTTTTTGTTTTGTCATCTTGCTGTGCCAGCTCTCGGTGTGGGCCAGTTCTCTGTGTGGGCCAGCACTCCATGTGTCAATTGCTTGGGCTCCCTTCTACCATACAGGAGGTCCAGGGTTCAATTCCCAGGGCCTCCTGGTGAAAGGCAAGCTGGCCTGTGTGGCGAGCTAGCCTGAGCAGAGAGCTGGCCCATGCAGAGTGCTGGCCCACACTTCTATGGGTTTCTTTCCATCTAATGGGTTTTTCTCTGTCTCTGTGGTTCCCTATCTCCATATTCATTCTGTGTATAAAGGACTGCAGTAAGAGGATTAAGATCCACCCTGGGTCACACCCTACTGAAATAACCTAATCAAAAGGAAGGTCCCACCTACAATAGGTTTATATCTACAGGAATGGATTAGATTTAAGGATATGATCTTTTCTGGGCTCTATAAAAGCCTCAAATTACCAAAGCCTGCAATTATCACTGCTCTTCTAAGCTCTACTTCATCCTACTGGGATGTTCTAGCTTTATGTGCTGATACATATCAGTTGACTCTATAGAACTACAATTAACTAGGAAATTTTTGGTCAGGGCTGAAATATGGCATTTAAGTGCCATAGAGGAATGGTTCTCATACTGCATTATGGAACTGTGAGATCAGATAATTGTAACATTTCTAAGAATTCATATTTAACATCGTCTGTATATTAAAAAACTAATTTTTTGTTCTTATGCATTCCTATTTATCAAATAATGTAGATGTTTATTTGCTTAATAAAAGTATTACTGTAAATATACTTTAAATAACTATGTGTTCATGTAAAAGCACTAATGAATTTATAGTGAGGTTTTTATTATGATTTTCTCAATGTAAACTAATTATACAATTGATATGTTGAATCCATGAAATTTTCTGATGTTTATAAGGGACCCTCATTCTCAAATTAAGGGGCAACTACATTAGATATAAGTGAAATTCAGAGTATCTAGTGGTTAATTCTAGAAGATTAATAAACATAAATTTTACTGTGTAGAACTTCTGCATCTGAATAGAACAAGCTATCAGAGTAGCTGTTCTAAATACACCCTTCTATGTGAAAAATGGTAAAAACCGGATACGCTTATTAAAGGGTGTTGGTCGGGGGAAAAGGTTGTTTGAAGGCTTCACTGAGAAATCAAAATAGTCAAGTCTTGATTTGGTCAATTCTGGAAAGAAGGAAAATGCATTGAATTGATCCCAATATTTATTGCTGCTTTTTTTCTATTGAGCCAATTAACAATTTGCAGCTTCAGGGCATAGAGGCAAGCAGAAAGCAATGGTTGGAGTTTGCGGCAATCTCAGTGGATTAAGGGGACAAAAACTGAAGTCTAATGATTTCAATGCAGCCAGGACTTTAGGGGCCAAAACTATGGAACAAATAGAACTGCAAAGGGTTTTAGCCATCTTGCATAAACCCTAGTTTATTTAGTATCTGTGATGATTAAGTTAATGTGTCAACTTGGCTAGTTAATGTTGCCCAGTGTTTGGTCAAGCAAGCACTGTCCTGATGGATTCTGTGAAGGTATTTCACAGATGTATTTAAATCATTAGTCAGTTGATTACCTCTATAGCTGATTACATCTACAATCAACAAAGGAGATTGTCTTCAGCGATGAAAGAAAATTCATTCAATCAGCTGAAGGAAGAACTGATGATTTCAGCAGTCAGAAAGAAGAATTTCTATCTCTTCTTTAGCCCACTAGCTTCCCCTGGGGAATCCATTGAAGCCTTCATCTGAATTCTCAATTTGTAGCCTCCCTATGGAATTTGGACTTGGCAATCTCCATGGTCACATGAGCTAATTCTTAGAATAACCCCATAATATTTATATACATTTATATCCCATCAGTTCTGTTTTTTTCTGGAGTAATACAGTATCTATGCTCAACAATTTTTATGATTTCCATCGGTATTTTTTGCTTTTCTTGTATAGCAGAATTGAATATTCTCAAACAGAATATTCTCAAAACAACCATTAATTCACACTTGTGTAATTATGTTTTGGCTTGGGGTCTGCTGATATCATCTATGCTCATTTGGACTCATCTCAATTTGCAGTTTGAGTACAGGCCTGCTCCACCTGTCTCTGAACATTCTCAGACTTGAAGGTTAGTACAGGGAATCTTCTTCTCAAAGCAATAAAAATATTGCAAGAGGCCAAACTGACTACAAATCACATTTCAAGGTTTTGAATGAGGTACAAATGCTAGCTTCCCATTGGTCAAATCAAGTCGTGACCAAGTTCAAAATCAAGAGGCAGGAAAAAACACTCCACCCACGTGATGGCAAAGCAAGTCATGTGCCTAAGAATACATTAATTGAGGGGAAAGCATATTACTCCCGAGGAGGTGGTGGGATGGAGGACATTTTTCTCAAATAATATCCAATTTACCACAGTACCCACATTTTTCATATTCATAACTCTCTTACATTTGCAATACACTATGACCCCAAGCTTTCATTCAATCAAGGAAAATAGTTTGGAGTCTATGATCTAGTGATCTACAGCATCACTTCTTGACTAGTCAATTTATGAAATAAAAAGACACACTATCTTTTACCATACACTAGTCATGCAGTGGTAAAACAGATGCAGGAAATGACAATATATGCTTTTACACAAAAAAGGGAAAAATAGGAGTCACTGTTATATAGAAATTCTGATATCCTCCTAGGCAAATGTTGCCAGGTCCTTCCAATATTGGGGTTGTTAATATTTGAATAGGCCCTGGGTTTGCTCCCTGAATGTGGCTTTCTAATTCTGGAACCCAGAAAATTCTCCTGATATCTTTTAGTGCTCCAGTGTCCTTTATAAAGTAAGTGGCAAACCAGAGCAGCCCCCCCAAAAAGACAGGACCAGTCAAGATGCTGGAATTTCATGAATAAATGTTTGAGTCACCCCACCAAGTCAAGAATCATGACAGTATTACAGGCTTGGGAAGAGCAAAGGTGTTATAGTCTCACCCTTAGTCTTTACCCTAAGGTCTTACCTTCCCGCAAAGCCCTGGATGTGGTCCTTTCTGTGGAGTTGTGATGTAATGGTCAAAACTTCAATTTCTTAAAAAAATAACTTCCTTTTTCAACTTTAAAGTTAAAAACATCTTTCTGAATGCCCGCTGAATTTTGCTTGCAAACTAGCCAGTTCTTTCTTTATCACATCTCTTTTATATGTTATCAGATTGCAGCTGGAAAAATAAATCATGTTTTTAGCATTTTGTCTGAAGTTGTCCTCCCCAAATCTACAAGTCCATTATGAATATATTCTACTTTTAATATTATCTCAGACAACATTTTCAACAAATATTTTCCACTGCATAACACAGGTTGTCACTTTTTTCAGCCTTCCACCAGTTTTCTCACCATTTTTCCAGCCTCTTTTAATGGTTTCCTTCTTAAGTACTACCTTATCCCGAATTCACTGCCACATATTTTAGGTTTTGGTTACAGAAGCAACCCACTTCTAATCAAGTTCTATGTTGGTTAGCTTTTGCTTTAATAATATTGCCTAATTAACCACTATAAAATGTAGAGGTTTAAAACAATAAATCATGTATTCTAGTGGGTTTGGGGAGGAAGAGGGTTTTTGCTAATTTAGTCTGGGCTTGGCTGGGCTTGCCAAGAGAGGTTGAGTGCAAGTCTGCTGGACTTGTCTCTCATTCTTCTTTATCAAAGGGCCAGCCAGGACATGTCCTTCTCATGGGAAAAGAGAGAGGTGTCAGAAGTCATTGCCAACTTTTCAATTATATAGATATATTTTTAATCATTTTTACTTTATTTTTAAAGAAATTTTAGATTATGTAAATGTTACATAAAAAATATAAGTGCTTCCCATATACCCAATCCTCCTCCCCCCACTTTTCCCATTAACAATATCTTTCATTAGTATGACTTTTGTTACAATTGATGAACACATATTGAAGTATTGCTACTAACCATGGTCTATAGCTTATGTTTTACACTTTGCACCGCACAATTTTATAGTTTTGACAAAATGTATGATGGCCTGAATCTGTAACTGCAATATCATGCAGAACAATTCCAGTGTCCCAAAAATATCCCAAGTTACCCTCTCCCTCCTTGCAGAACCTCTGGGGACCACTGCCATTATATCAATGTTACAAGTTCTTCTGTTACTAGAATAATAATAAGTCTACTCTCTCTGATTTTTTTATTTTAATATACTTTATTTTTTAAAGAAACTTAGCTTACATAAATGTTACATAAAAAATGTAGGGATTTCCCATGTGTCCTGCTCCTTAACCCCCACCCCCCTATCTTCCTACATCAACAACATCCTTCATGAGTGTGGTACATTTGCCACAATTGATGAACACATCTTGGAGCATTGCCACTAAGCATAGATTATACTTTACTTTGTGGTTTACACTCTCTTCTGCACATTTTTGTAACTTATTACTAGATATACAATGGCCTCTATTGGTCACAGCAATGTCATTCAGGACAATTCACAAATCTTGAAAATGCCCCCAAATTACACCTATTTTTCCTTTCCCTCCCCTCTCTCAGAACCTCCAGTGGCCACTGCCTCCACATCAATGATAAAAGTTCTTCCATTGCTGGGATCACAATAAGGCTATGGTAGAATAACTGTAAGTCTACTCTAGTCCATCGTTAATTCCCTAATCCTGAGAATTCTGGATGGTGATGCCCACTCTACATCTAATTGAGAGGGGGCTTAGAGCCCATGGAGCAGATGGCTGGAACTATTTTGCTTGCAGTTGCAGACTCTTTCTGTTCCTTGGGATGATCATTGTCCATCATCATCTCCTTGTTAGTTGTCCTAGGTGAGTCCAATGAACTGGAGAGTAGGTGTTGTAAGTCTGTTGAGATTCAGGGCCCAACTGGCACATGGACAGCCCAAAGACTTAAGTCTCTTAGACATACATCGATCAACTCTAGTACTAACTATAGGTTCATATAGAAGGGGCAGAAGAGCCATGTGTAGGGAAATCACAATTGAGTCCAATTCTGTCACACCAGGGAGCATAAATTCCAAAGTAGGGCCCACAGGTAGGGCGCCAAACTCCTGAGCTGTCTGCTCTGCCTATAGTGTCTGGATGTCTGCAGAGCCCTCAGGAGCCCCGCTATTTGAGGGAATACTTACTTTGACAATCAGTGAGTTCCTGCTGAGATGTGCATAAGAGTAACCTCTGGAATTACCTCCCAACTCATTTACACGTTTCTTAGCCATATAAACTCATTTGTCTTTACCCTTTCCCACTTTTGGCCAAGGTCTTTTTCCAATTGCATTGCTGGTTGGTGCTTGGTAGTAATCCCTCTGTGCCAGCAAGGCTCATCCCTGGGAGTCATGTCCCATACTGGGGGGAAGGTAATGAATTTATATGCTGAGTTCAGCTTAAAGAGAGACTGCATTTGAGCAAAAAGGAGGATCTCATGAGGTAACTCTTAGGCAACCTATAATAATAGGCTAAGTTTCAATTTCAAAAGTAAAGTTTCATAAATACAGTCATCACTATCAAGGGCCTGTCAATGGTCCATTCTCCTTAACTAGTCGCTGCCCCTATACTCAGGGGATTCTTGTTGTCCAGTTAGAGAATGTGGCAGAGCTCCCCAGGATGGGAAATCAATATTCCTTTGGTTATTGTGTGATTCTCCACTCATTGTGACAATGCCCCAAGAATACTTGAACACATTCATATGCCTTATATGTATGCCCCAGGTGAACAACCTACCATGCATCCCCCATTTCTGACATCCCACACCAATGATCCTCCCTGCCTCAGTTGTAACCCTTCTGTGATGCAATACTTCTTCAAAATTGAAGCCAACCAAATAACCAAATACAATTAATAGGAAAATGACATAATAATGATAGTTTTTAAAAATAATGAATAAAATACAATTTTTTTAAAAGTTTGAAATAATAAAAAATTAAAAAATATAAAATTAAAAAATTTTTTGACATTATGTCTTTCATCACTATAAGGTCTATGGTCTTATAACCAAATACAATTAATAGGAAAATGACATAATAATGATAATTTTTAAAAATAATGATTAAAATACAATTTTTTTAAAGTTTGAAATAATAAAAAAATTAAAATATATAAAATTAAAAAAATTTTTGACATTATGTCTTTCATCACTATAAGGTCTATGGTCTTGTATGTCCAGTGACAATTTCTTCTGTTTATTACCCCAGTAGTCTTATTTCTTTATTTTGACTTCAAAGAAGCCATGTGCAGAATATAGATGATTTCCATATACCCAACATCCTCCCTCCTTTCCCCTATTAATAACATTTTACATGTGGAGAGTACATTTGTTACAATTAATGTAGAAATAGTGAAACATTGCTACTAACCATGATCAGTGATTTACATTATGGTTTATATTTTGTACCATACACTTTTATAGATTTTGGTGAAGTTTAACATTGTCCGTATCCATCATTGCAAGATCATTTAGAACAATTCCATCACCTCAAAATTATCCTGTGTCCCATCTGTTCTATTCCTCCCTCCCCTTGGGACCCACAGATTAACTCATGGAAGGACAGGATTCATAGTTTCTTACAACAACATTGAAGGCTTGACATACTGGACTGTCCTCTCCTCTTAGGCACTGCCTATGCTCTCAAGAGACTCCCACCCTCTATTTGATATCATAAAAGTACTCCCCAGGATGGGTGGGAAGTCTCTATCCAATACTATACACGATGTCAAGATGAATGATACACACTCCCTAGAAGCCTGCCCCAGGTGTGCTCTGTCCCGCATGCCCCCCACATCCAGCAACATAAACCAGTAACCCTTCCCTGTTGTATTTACCAAAATTAGCAAGGTTGTAGTTTCAATCATATACCTGTAAATCCCCATAGTTCACCTGGCCCATCCCCCAACCCTCTCCCCAGTTCAATGAACAGTCCAAACCACCCTCCCGACCCTAACCCCTCACAGAACAGCACCACCCAGCCCAATAGCATCACTGCACCACTGTTATGCCCATCCACTGTACAACTAAACCCTTTTACTTAATCATAGATTTTGCCCATATGGACATTAACTCACAGCCTTTTTCTCTCTTTCTGTCTCCTGTAAACCTATCTTCCAGACTCTAGCTCTGTGAGTCTGCTCAATTTGTTTAATTCATATCATTGAGGTCATGTAATGTTTTCCTTCAGTGCCTGGCTTGCTTCATTCAACATAAGGTCTTCAAGATTCATCCATGTTATCCCGTGTGTTAATACTGCATTCCTTCTTACAGCTGAGTAATATTCCATTGTATGTATATATCACAATTTGTTTATCCATTCATCTGTTGATGGACATTTGGGTTGTTTCCAACTTTTGGCAATGGTAAATAATGCCACTGTAACATTGGTGGGCATAAATCTCTTCGTGTCTCTACTTTTAATTCTTCTAGGTATATACCCAGAAGTGGGATTGCTAGATCATATGGCAGTTCTATAGTTAGCTTCCTGAGGGACTGCCAAACTGTCCTCCACCATGGCTGCACCATTCTACATTCCCACCAGCAGTGGATGAGGGTTCCCATTCCTCCATATCCTCTCCAATACTTGTAGTCCTCTGTTTTTGTTTTTTTTTTTAAATAGCTGCCAGTTTAATGGGTGTCGGATAATATCTCACTGTGGTTTTGATTTGCATTTCCCTAGTAGCTAGTGATGTTGACCATCTTTTCATGTGCTTTTTAGCCATTTGAATTTCTTTTTTGGAGAAGTGTCTTTTCAAATCTCTTGCCCATTTTTTAAATGGGCTGTTTGTCTTTTTATTTTTGAGGTGTAAGATTTCTTCACATATGCTGGATATTAGGCCCCTATCAGATATATGGTTACCAAATATTTTCTCCCATTGAGTAGGCTGCCTTTTCAATCTTTTGACAAACTTCTTTAGGTGCAAAAGTTTTTAATTTTTAGGAGATCCAATTTATCTATTTTTTTCTTTTGTTGTCCGTGCTTTGGGTGTACAATATATGAAACCATTTCCTAATACAAGATCCTGTAGATGCTCCCCTACATTATCTTCCAAAATCTTTATGGTCTTGGTTTTTATATTTATCTTTGATTCATCTGAATTAATTTTTGAATAAGGCATGGGGTGGTATTCCTCCCACATTCTTTTGGATATGGATATCCAGTTCCCCAAGCAATGTTTGTTGAAGAGGCCATTCTATCCCAGTTGACTTTTTCTTGCCTAAGTGCTTGAGCAAGTACTTCTAACACAATGTTAAATAAGAGCAGAGAAAATGGTCATCTTTGTTTTGTTCCAGATCTCAGAGGGAAAACTTTTAGGCTTTCACCATTGAATTTGATGTTAACTGTGGGTTCTTCATATATACCCTTTATCAAGTTGAGGAAATTTCCTTCTATTCCTATCTTTTGAAGCATTTTTATCAGCAAAGGGTGCTGTATTTTGTGAAATGGTTTTTCTGCATCTATGGAGAGGATCATGTGATTTTTTTCTTTCAATTTGTTTATGCAGTGTATTACATTGATTGATTTTTTCATATTGAAACATCCTTGCATACCAGGGATGAAACCCACTTGGTCATGGTGTATTATTCATTTGTTGTATTACTGAATATATTAGCAAGTATTTTGTTGAGAGTTTTAGCATCTAGATTCATTAGAGAGATTGGTCTATAACTTTCCTTTCTTGGGGCGTCTTTGTTTGGCTTTGGTATTAGGGTGTTGGTGACATCATAGAATGAGTTAGGCAATGTTCCCTCCACTTCTATTTTTTGAAAGAGTTTAAGCAGGATTGGAGTTAGTTCTTTCTGCAATGTTTGGTAGAATTCATCTGGGAAGTCATCTGGTCCTGGGCTTGTCTTAGTTGGGAAGTTTTTCATGACTAATATAATCTCATTAATTGTGATTGTTCTGTTGAGTTCATCAAGTTCTTCTTTTGTCTATGTAGGATGCTTGTGTGTTTCTAGGAATTTGTCCATTATCTCTAAATTATCTATCTTGTTGGCATATAGTTTTTTAAACTATACTCTAATGATACTGTTTATTTCTGTGGGGTCAGTTGTTATATCCCCTTCATCATTTCTCTTTTTATGTATTTGCATCTTCTCTCTTTTTTCCTTGTTAGTGTAGCTAAGGGTTTGTAAGTTTTATTAACCTTCTCAAAGAACCAGCTTTTGGTTTTGTTTATTTTCTAGTGCTTTCTTATTTTCAATTTCATTTAGTTCTGCTCTAATCTTTGTTATTTCCTTCTTTCTACTTGTTTTGGGGTTAGTTTGTTTTTCTTTTTCTAATTCCTCCTGGTGTGCTGGCTATAAATTTCCCTCTCAGCACTGTTTTTGCTGCATTGCATAGGTTTTGATACATTGTGTTGTCATGTTCATTCATTTCAACGTAGTTACTATTTCTTTTGTGATTTCTTCTTAACCCACTGATTGTCAAAGAATGTATTGTTTAAGTTCCATATCTTTGTGCCTAACCTGGTTCTCTGCACCTTACTGATTTCCACCTTCATTCCATTGTGGTCAGAGAAATTACTTTGTATAATTTCAATCTTTCTGAATTCATTGAGAATTTGTTCTGTGGTGTAGTATGTGGTCTATCCAGGAGAATGATTTATGGGCACTCAAGAAGAATGTATTGCCTGTTGTATTTGGTAGTGATTTTCTGTATATGTCTATTTGATCCCAAACCTATAATGTATTATTCAAGGTCTTTGTTTCTTCATTGATTCTCTGTTGAGACGTTCTGTCTAATGGTGATAAGGATGTATTAAAGATCCCTGCTATAATTGTAATGGCATATATTTCTCCACTTAGTTTTCCCAGTGTTTGCCTCATGTATTTTGAGGTGTCCTTGTAAGATGTGTAAATGTTTATAATTGTTCTTTCTTCTTGGTAGATCATCCCTTTTATTAGTATATAGTGTCCTTCTTTTTCTCTTACAATACTTTTGCATTTAAAGTCTATTTTGTTAAATATTAGTATAGCCACTCTTGCCCTTTTTTGGTTATTGTTCGTGTGTAAAATTGTTTTCCAACCATTCACTTTCAGCATCCTTGCATCCCTGTGTCTAAGGTAAGTTTCTTGTAGACAGTATATAGATGGGTTATATTTCCTTATCCATTCTGCCAATCTGTGTCTCTTAAGTGGTGAGATTCATCCCTTAATATTCAATGTTATTATTGTCAAGGAATTAATTACATTAGCCATATTTTCTTTAGGTTTATGTATGCCATATCTTGTTTTTACTTCTCTTTTTAGTTGTTCTTACACTCACTTCCAACTCTCTCTCCTGTTTTTTCCATTCAACCTGCTGAACACCCTTTAGTATTTCTTGAAGGGCAGGTTTCTAGTTGACAAACTCTCTTAATTCCTGTTTATCTGTGACTATTTTGTACTCTTCCTCATTTTTTAATCCCAGCTTGCTGGACAGAGAAATCTTAGCTGGATTTTTTTTTTCTTTTAAGACCTTAATTATATCATACTACTGCCTTCTTGCCTCCATGGTTTCAGATGAAAAATCAGCATTTAATCTTATCAAACTTCCCATGTGTGTGAGGGATCTCTTTTCTCTTGCAGCTTTCAGTATTCTCTCTTTGTCTTGAGCATTGGATAATTTGACAAGTATATGTCTTGGGGTAGACCTGTTAGGATTTATACTGTTTGGGGTGTGCTGTGCTTACTGGATATGTACATCCATTTCCTTCATAGGGTTGGGAAGCTTTCACCCATTATTTCTTCCAACACTCCTTCTGTTCCTTTCCCTTATCTTCTCCCTCTTGGATGCTTATAATGCATATGTTTGTGTTTTTTGTGTTGTCTTTCAAATCCCTAACTCCCTGCTGAATTTTTCTTTCTTTTTATCTATCTGTTTTACTATCTGTTTGATTTCAGATGTACTGTCTACCACATTGCTGATTCTTTCATCTGTGTGTTCAAATGTGCTGTTGTTTGCTTCCAGTGTATTTTTTATTTCTTCCATTGTGCCATTCATCACCATCATATCCATTATCTTTTTATGTATGTTTACAATTGCTTCAGTATGTTCTCCCAGTGTCTTCTTAATATCCTAATCTCTTCCTTCACATCTTTAAGATGATTCATGATATTTGCTTGGACTTCTCAGATTAGTTGTTCCATGTTATGTATCTCCTCCTGTTTTTAATTTGTTCATTGGCCTGGGCTATGCCTTCCTGTTTCTTAGCATGTTTGTAATTTTCTGTTGAGGTCTATGCATCTTTTTTATCCTGATGGGTTTATTCAGTTGATTAGCTTCTCTTTCTACTGTAGGATTTTATTTTGTTGTTGTTTTTCTGTGTGTGGTAAGGTTTCACTTTGCCACTTCTCTCCTCTTAATCTATTTCCTTGCTGTTGTCTATTTTCCCTTGAAAAAAATTAGGACCAGAGAAAAGGAAAAAGACAAAAAGTGAAAAAGAATAATAGTAATAATAATAGTAAAAGGTAGAAGAGGAACTGTACAAGACCTAGGAAAATGAATAATTAACATGAGTAAGAAGTTCAGGGGAATAAGAATGAAAGAGTGGAATAAAAACAATGAAAGGAAAAGAGAATAGAGAAAAATATATAGAATGAATTAAAAGGCTGGAATAATGAGTAGAGAGCAAAAGAAAAAAGAAGGGAGAAAACAAAAATAAAGTATAAAAGAAAGAAAAAGGAGATAAAATGAGAGAAATAAAAACCAGAGAAATTGAAGAACAAACAAAAAGAGGTGGAATGAAAGAACAACAGAAAACAGAAGATAGAAAGATGGAAGAAAGAAAAGAAATAGCATAGGTAGAAAAACTGAGTAAAAGAAAAAAAGGGAAACAAAGAAAGGGGAAACACGACAAACAAGAAATGAGACAGCAGCAACTTATTTTTAAAAAGGAGAAAAAAAAAGGAGCAAAAAACAAAACAAACAAACAAAAAACAAAAAATGAAAACAAGGAAAAACAGCCTTCCCTCTTAGGAGTTTCTCAGGTTGTCAGTGTTCATCAGTGAATCTCCCTGCAGCCTGCCCTCTGCCAGTTTTGAACTGGGTTTTAGCAAGTAAATTAAGGAAATTTTTAAAAAAGAATCTTTTAAAAAAAATAGGATATCCAAGAAAAGCTAATATGAAAAGAATGTCTATATGTTCCCTGTGTAAAGCATCAGCTGGATGCCTGATAACCTGGTGGATCACTTCTCTAAGAAGTGCTGGGAATTTAACCAGGGACCTTGTATATGCAAGGCAGAAATTCCTTCACTGAGCTAAACTTTCTCCTTAGGTTTGGTAGCCTTTCCGAAAACTATCAGCCCCCTCCCTCTTGGGCAGGTTAGATTCCTAGCAGCTTGCCAGAGTTCTGCTGATTAGGCACCTGTCTGAACCTGCCCCCTCTCTAATCTAATTCCTCTTTTTACCGGGTTGGCTGGGCGTGAAACCTGCCTGAGGAGATGTCCCCTCTCCTCTCCATGTTGGGTTGGAGTCCCTTCTGAGATTCAAAGGGGGATCAGCTGGCCAAACACAATGCAAAGAAATCACTCTTCACCTTCCTAGATCCCTCTTCCTCCCAGTGAATGCCCCCTCACACTTCCAGGGAATGTACCCTCACAGTGGAGCAGGGAGCCAGCAGCTCCACCTAGGCTATTTGCCCTGAGGGTGGGGTATTATGTGCCACTTCCAGTCACAGGGGCAAGCAAGTTACAGTTTTCTTTTGGTTTCTTTATCTTTCCAGTACCCTCTTAGATGACTCAGAGCTCCTTCCTGTTTTCTATATATCCAAAGCAGCTACTTTAGATAGGTCTTTGTCTTCTCTCTGCTCCTTTGTTGTGAAAGGGTCAGACTCTGCCCACCCACCTTGGTGCCATTTTCTCGGAACTCTGTGACTGTTTTTAATTGTGCCTATGTGTGTATGTGTGTACCTTATAATGGGTATTCTATTTCTCTTTTATGTTGGAAGTATTATTTTTATTAATTTTTAACAATAAACTTTCAGATAAGTTGGATATACAAGATAAAGAACATTTACTTTTTACCGAACCATTTGTTGTAGTTTGGTATTATTTATGAATTTCAAAAATAGATATGTTTTAAACTGGCCTTTTGGTACATTATATTGTATTGGATTCAGAGGTTTCACTTTTACTTGATTAAATAATAATTAAGGCTTTGATCGGGTCACGTCAATAGGAGGTTGAGTCCCTGCCCCCCTTGGTGGGTGGGGACTCACAGATAAAACTACATGGCAGAGCAGAAGAGTGGGTTGGAGTTTTGGTGCTGGAGTTTTGAGCTGGTGCTTGGGAAGTAAGCACACAGAGGAGCTGAGCAGCTGAACCCAGAGAGAATGGAGCCCCGGGAAGAAAGACTGAGCCACTGGTCACCTGAGAGTCTAGAGATGGTCTTGTAGAGAGAGCAGGGCAGCTGAGTCTGGGTGAAACAAGCCCCAAGAAGAGAGGAACCCAGGAAGCCTGAACTCTTGGCAGACCTTGGCAGCCATCTTGCTCCAACATGTGGCAACAGACTTTGGTGAGGGAAATAACTTATGCTTTATGGCCTGGTAACTGTTAGCTTCTATACCAAATAAATAACCTTTATAAAAGCCAACCGATTTCTGCAACAGCACCCCTTTGGCTTAGTAATACACCATTTGAGATTAAGTTGCTAACCTGATGCCCTGTAACATCCCAAAACTGTAGTCTTATAAACAAGTATATAATACTTAGTACAACTTAATAGTTCTACTATTAGCAGTATGTAGTATCCAGTCCTATAAACAAGGACAATCTCCTACATAATCATAATACAACCATCAAAATCAGATAGTTAACATTGATACATTCCACCCTAATAATGTAATTCAAAAAAGACAAAAGGATCTATTCTGAATCATGTATTTACTTTAATTGTTAGTCTACTTCAACTCTTAAACAGTTCTTCAGTATTTCCTTGATTTTCATAACATTGAAACATTTGAGGATTACAGGTCAGTGATTTCGTGGAATATCTCCAACATTGGGATTGCCTGATGTTTCCTCATGTTTAGGTTCAGGCTATTTATTTTTGGCAAGAGTGTTACAGAAGTGATGTTGTATTTGTCTCATCATATCCTATCAGATGGTCCATGCTTTAAATTTGTCCTATTACTGATGATGTTCACTTGGATCAGTGGTGCCTGTCAAGCTTATCATTATACAGTTACTATTTTTCCTTTTGAAATTAATAAGTATTATCTAAGAAGATATTCTGAATCTCTGTAAATACGTCTTTTCTTTTCAAACTTTCAATTTATTCATTTATTTTTAAATAACATATATGTTTATAGTTTCCTTTTCTTATTCAATGGAATATAATCTGTTGCTATCATTATTTATTTTGATGCTCAGATTGTCCCACAATTTGGCCAGTGTGAGCCCTTTCAAGATTGCTCCTGTGTTCTTGCAACATATTCCCATTGTTCTTTGAGCATTTCCTAACTTTTTAGCTCAACAATAAGTTCCAGGCTCTACTTGTTTTTCCTGCCCTACAACTGTAATAAGCCATTTCTTCAAGGAGCTCTGGTTCTTTTATTTGATTGATCCTGTTGTATGAATCCAACTTCTCATTTCCATTTCTAGTTCCTCTCCTATATGGATGCTATCCTACTCCTGCTCAGGCTTTGCTTCTCTGTTCCTGGATGTTTTCCTCTCCAATTGTGTGAGGCCCCTGCTCAACCTACTTGGACTCTGAAAACACCTGCTGCATTGCTTGAACTCTAAGTTTCCAAGTCATGCTGTCCCTTCAGCAGGGGCATCATTGTCACTCTCCTTGGGCTCTAATGCCCTGCTCTGGACCATAGAAGTAACCACAATATGTACAGCTATCTTTCTTTATCTATCTAATGTGTTAGGATTGCAATTGCTCAGAAAGGAATATACTTATATTATATTTTAATTGGAAAATGAGAATTTTGGGGGGACTTTTGGGAGGAGAAAATGTTCAGCTGATGAAGTATAAAGGAAAAAAGTGAAGACAAAATTCTTATTCTCAAGGAGCTTTTCAGGGTAAGTGGAAGGGCAAGCAACTCATTTTATCTTTAGAATAATTCTGTGAAGCATATATTAGTATCCTTATCTGAGCATCTCTATTAAGAATATGATCTCATTTTCTTTGAGGGTATAATTTCTCAGCACTTTTGGAATACTATAAATGAAATTGAAGAGAAAAAGCTAATGTAAAAATTGGGATGCTAAGCAAATTCTAGAAAGTCATAATAACAAACTGTACTTCTTTTTCTCTGACTTTTTCAGCTTAGGATGATGAACAGCATAGATGATAACATTTAGGGAAATAAAATCATATTAATTCACAGCATTATAATGCTACTGGAAACTCAACAAATCAAGAAAGTAACCACAACCTTCTAGCACAGTAATTCCACCACCAGGCCACATGCTACCAATTTACAAATAGGATGCCAGGCCATGTTGGTACATTTCTTTTGAATACTTCAAATTTTTTTTCCTGAAATTGAAAAAAAAAAACCACTGTATTTAGAATCTAAGAAAAGCCTCATATATTTATGGTTTAAATGGGTGTGAGGTTAGGGAGAAAAGAAAATGAGTAGTCCCTAACCTGCTTCTCTGATGCAGAAGCAAGAAACCATGATTATAATAGATAGGTCCTTCTTACTGCCTTTGAATAAAATCCAAACTAAAATCTTTTAAGAAAACTTGGGATATATTTGCTTGCATAACCAGAAATTGCAGAAGTACAAATGGAAATGACTAGAAACTGAGCTATCAAGTTACTATGGCTGTATTTCTCTTCCTCTTATTTCTGGTGTTTTCTGCATGTTACTTTAATTCTCTCCCAGCACTGACCACTTTTCACCATACGGAGGGTGAAATACTCATACTCAAGGATACCTCTGTCATATCACTAACTTGATAAAATCATAAGGAACAGACAGCTCACAGATTAAATTCCAGAGTTATCACATTAAAATATTAGAATGCATAGTATGCAACAAAATATTACAAGACAAACAGATAGGAAATTATGGCCCATCCAAAAGAACAAGATGAAAATCCTAAAGCAATCAACAAAGAAAACCAGATTTTATACATACCAGATAGACTTTTTAAAAAGTCCTTCAATATGCTCTGGGAAAGAAAGGAACACACAGAAAATATATTATAAAAGTGATGAATTAACAATATGAGAATTACAATAAAAACATAAAAATTAAAAAAGGAACCAAACAGAAATACTGGAGTTGAAGACCACACTAAACAAAATGAAAATTTCCCTAGTGGGTTTCAAAAGCAGATTGAAGAAGTCAGAAAAAGAATCAGTGAAGTTGAAGAGAAAAAATTGAAAAGATTCAGACTGAGGAGCAGAAAGAATAAGAAAAGCACAGAGCTTAACAAACCTCTTTTAGTCAGTGTTCTCTAGGGAAACAGATCTGACAGAAGATATCTGTAAATAGTATGTAATTTCATAAAATGGTCTCATGCAACCATGGGGATGCACAAGTCCAAAGGCTGCAAGCCAGGGACTCAAATATAGGTCCTCCATGAGTTCCCCAGGAGACACTGCTGTGTGAAGTAGGGATGGAAATTTTCTTTCTAAAGTCTCTGTTTATATAAAGCTACAGTAAGAGGGTGGAGATTCAACCTGAGTCATGCTTCACTGATGTGGTCCAATAAAAGCATTCTAATCAAATGATATAAAGTGAATCTAATGTTATCAAAGGGTACCACACTCAAAGGAATAGATTAGTTAGAGAATGTAATCTTTTTTTTTTTTTTTTTGATTCACCATATTCAGTCACAGCAATCAACTCACTGATGATTAAAGTCCATGAAATGTCCTTGTATTACAGTTATCCCAGTGCTTGCCTGACCAAACAATTGCTTAGCCAGGTTGACACATTCGCCTAACCATCACAGTCCACCTCTTGTTAACATGGCAGCCATACACATCACCTTAAATCATATTAAATCTCTAAATAAAAACAATAACAGACATTTTTTTGCCAAACAATATTCAACTGCCCTGCATACAACGAGAAATGCTCCACATCCCTCCAGAATAGAGTATAAGTCCTTGGGAAATATTCACTCTTAAACTTGACATCATTAAACACTTTGACTTGAAACTAATATAACTAATGTCACATGATAAGTGAAAGCACAAAAAAAATAGGGAAGAAATCAGAATTACTCATTTTTGTTCATATCCAAACATAATCATAACAAAACAAAGACAAAATGTTCATGACCATTACCATATTCATTACTGTAACTGGTCATGTGGTCGAAGTTCATATTTATTACTACCTTCTTCTACTACCCATTCCATGTTCCCTTTACTCTCAGCAAATATTCATTAGCTGTGGCTCTTTGCCTGGTGGGGTGATCCAAATCTTCATTCCTGAAAATTATAGGCCATTAATAGTCCTTTCTGGATTGGATTTTTGCAGTTTTCCATTGACTTTAATCACAGGGAATGGGAGTATTCAGTGATGCCTTAGGGGATCCCCTATATTCCAGGCAAATTCTTCTTTACCTCTATTGTATAGGTGCAGTACTCTTGCCTTTGATACTCAGGATCAATTGCCCCAGCCAATAAAGTAAGTCTCTTCTGTACTTGTTGATTCAGAGGCATGAGGAGCCCAAAGTGGCCAGGTGGGAGTCTAAACTTCCAGCTCAATGGAATTGTTGAGTTTCCTGTTGGAAGCACTCTTCCTTTTGGAACTAAGACCTATAGACCCACAGAACTTAAGGTTATAGGGACAGGAGGCAAAAATTTTCCTAGTGGATCACCAGGGCTAATAGTAAGATGCCACCCCCATTTCCATTCCTAGATTTCCTGTGAATCCTGGCTATGGGAGAAAGAGCACCATACAGTGGACACTGATTTAGAGTGTGCACAGTCTCCTGGAGAACATTGCCACAACCCTGCAAGGTATTGCCACCTAGGTGGCACCATAACTGAGTCTTCATAAGGCCATTCCACTATTCTATCAATCCAGATGCTTCAAGATGATGGGGAACATGGTAAGACCAACAAATTCCTTGAGCATGTGCCCTTTCCCTCAAATCATTTGATCAGAAGTGTGCAGTATGGGACTTCCATGAAGATGGCAGAATAGAAAGACACAGGACTCTCTTCTCTCCCAGAAAAATAGAGGACAGGCTGAAATGGCCTGGCAAAAGTGATCTAGGGTTTAGGACACCAGGCGAAGGCTGGACACTACCCAGAAGAGAAAGGGACAAAGGAAAAGAATCAAAACTAAACTGTGAGTTAAAACCAGCAGCTGTAACTGTTGGCACCTTCCCCCACACTAAAGATACTTTTGAATTCTCAAGTCTCTGGGCTGGCTACAGACAAAGGGGGCCACAGGGATCCACTGCCCCAGGAAAGGGGAGAGAGAGACATAGCATCTAAGGCTGACTCAGCTTTCGACTCAATAGCTTTTGACTCACAAATTTGGTCTGCAGTGTCCTACAAGGCCTTCCAGGCTGGGTGGAGCCAGGCCATTGTTTGCCTGGGGAGCCTGCTCTGCTTTAAAGAGATATGGGACTAAAGTGATCCAACCCTTTCAATCTCCCTCTTTACTATCCAAGACTGATTGTTGAGGATGCAGAAGGGAGTGGAAAATGGAGGGGGCTGCCAGTAAAGGCTGGAGAACTGTCTTTGAAAAAGTTTGAATTACAAGGCTCTTGACCTCCAGGCAGGAACCTATATCACATTGATCTGGTCCATGTTGCAGCAAACACACTCAAACCAGGCATTGAACTGAGAGGGCTGCCAAAGAGCATCATCTGCTGGCAGACCAAGGACATGAACATGAGGAAATTAAAAGCAAATAAGAAGGAGAGGCTTTTTTCCAGCATGTATAGCCTCTCTCCCCAAGGTCCAAGGAAGCAGGTCTGCAACCCATTACTGGGTCCAGAGCCCAGGTTTGAGCAACGAACAGGGACAATCCTAATGATCCAGGTTGAACCAAGAATGAAAGAGCAGCAGTAACACACAACCTCCTTCCACTAAATCCCTATGAAAGAGAAAGAAATTGAGGATCTGAATAAACTACCAACCTAATCAGAAGCCTAGATATAGAAAAAATTATGAGCCATACTAAGAAAATGGAAGACATAGCCCAAGAAAAGGAACATATCAAAGCTCCAGAAGAGACACAGGATTTGAGACAACTAATCAATGAGATGCACACAAATTTCCAAAATCAAATTAATGATTTGCAAGGCAATATGACTAAAGAGATAAATAACATCAGGAAGATATTGAGTGAGCACAAAGAAAAATTTGAAATCCTGAATAGAAAAGTAACAGAGCTCATAAGAATGAAAGACGCAATAGTTGAGATAGAAAACATTAGAGGCAGTGTGGCCAGGTCTTGGCAGTGTTTGGCTTTTGGAGCACGTTAGAAACTCAGATCTTTAGGTAATTATTTAGAGGTTCCTCAAGTCATTCCACTGATATTAATTGAGAGATAGCAGTAAAGTTCCATGGGAGAGAAAAATAAGTAAGATTCAGGTTTCCTACTTGAGCTGTCTGGTTGGAGAAAATAAGCTGTAAACCACTGGATAAAACCCTATAGAAGAAAGGAGAATCGGCAAGATGGCATTGGTTTAAAAGGACACTCACCATCTCTCTTGCAAAAAAATGGCTGAGTGGGGGCAAGATCCTGCCCAAGTAGGTTATTTGGGGAACCCACAGAGCAGGAGGCTCTGTGGGCATCAATTTGGAGGCCACCCAGTGGGAAGACACATTCTCTGAGAGTGGGAGCATTCTGGTGAAGGATGGAGAAGGATTTATTTTCTGTAAGTTTGGATACCTGGACTCCCTTTGAGCTTTAGGGAATGTACCAACTGGCTTGAGGTGGCACCAGGAAGAGGGGAGAAGTGAATATACTGAGGCAGCCTGATTTACCTAACTGCCCTGGGATAGAGAAACTTGCCTGAGATGGGGTAGAGTCAGGCAATTGACTGGTCCCATGCTGAAAACTTTCAAAATTTTAACTCCCCTAAGGGAGAAAGGCAGTAGGAAGGGCTTAATACACTTCCAAAAGTCTATTTAGTCTCCTGGGAGGAGGGGGTCATCTGGAAGAGGGTTGAGAGTCATTTTTCTGCGGTGAGTTCAGTCACCAAGGTTACATTTGAATTTCAGAAAGGAACTCAACCTGACCACAAGAGGTGAAGGGGATCCGCTCACACAAGCTATTGCGTCCTGCCACCCTGGGAGAGAAAGCAATAAGAATAGAAAGGGGGCAGAGACAGACATGCTCCCAATCAGCAGAAATCTACCCAACTGCAAAGAGTCAAACCTGCCCTGGGGAAAGTGACTGGATAGTTTTCTGAGGAGCTAACAGACCCAACAAGAATGTTTAGCTCAGTTGAGGAGTTTCCATCTCGAATACACAAGGACCCTAGTTCAATTCCCAGCCCCTCTTAGAGCAGTAATCCACTAGGATATCAAACATCCAGCTGATACTTTAGGACAGGGAGAACATAGATGTTATTTTTGTATTAGCTTCTCTTAGGTCTCTTATTTAAAAAAAAAAAAATTACATTAAAAAAAAAGTTAACTTAGTTTACTCACTGAAACCAGCTTCAAAACATGCAAAGGGCAGGCTGCAGGGTAATTGACTGATGAACACCAGCAGCCTGAGAAGCTCCTCAGGGACCTAAAGGGAAGGGTGTTTTTCCTTAGTTTGTGTTTGACTGCTTGCGTGTATGTTTGGTGTTTTTCTTTTTTGTTTTTCTTTGCCCTTTCTTCAGCCCCCCACCTTTTTTTTTCATTTTTTTCTATTTTTTAAATTACGTGCTGCTGACGTGTTTCTTATTTGCTATGTTTCCTCTCCCTTGATTTCCCCTTTTATGTGTATACTGATTTTGTTTATCAACACTACTCTTCTTTCCTTCTTCTTTCTATCTTCTGCTTTCTGTTGTTGTTCTTACATTCCACCTCTCTTTGTTTAGTCCTCAATATTCTGTTTTTTATTTCTATCTTGTCTATCCCATTTTCTTTCTTTCATGAACTTTTTTTCTTTCTGTCTTCTCTTTTCTCCTTATCTCTTTCCTCATCATTCTGGCCTTTTAATTCATTCTATATATTTATCATTCAGTTTCCCATTTCATTATTGGTACTCCACTTTTTTATTCCTATTACTCTACACTGCTTACATGAATAAAATATTCATTTTCCAAGGTCTTATACAGTTACTCTTCTAACTTCTACTATTATTATTACTATTACCCTTTTTCTTTTCTTACTGCTTTTGCTTTCTCTGGGCCTAATCTTTTTCATTCAAGGGAACATAGACAACAGCAAGGAAATACAATAAGAGGAACAAATAAGTGTCAAAGAGAAAACTTAACACACGCACAAAAACAGCAACCAAATAAAACCTTAGAGTAGAGAGAGAAGCTAACCAACTGAATAAGTCCATCAAGATAAAAACATGACCAGATAGCAACAAAAATTACAAACCATACTAAGACACAGGAAGATATGGCCCAGTCTAATGAAAAAACTAAACCAGGATGAGATGCAGAACATTGAACAACTAATCAATGCCATCCAAACAAATATGATGGACCAATTTAATGAAGTGAAAGAAGACATTAAGGATATTAAGAAGACATTGGGAGAACATACTGAAGAAATTGTAAACAAACATAAGAGATAATGGATATGATGGTGATGAATGGCACAATCCAAGAAATGAAAAATACACTGGAAGCAAATAGCAGTAGATTTGAACAGGCAGAGGAAAGAATTAGTGATGTGGAAGACAGAACATCAGAAATTAAACAGATAGTAGTACAGATATATAAAAAGATGGAAAAAATCCAGCAGGGACTTAGGGATTTGAATGAAAACACAAAGTGCACAAACATATGCGTTATAGGCATCCTAGAGGGAGACGAGAAGGGAAAGGGGACAGAAGGAGTGTTGGAGGAAATAATGGCTAAAAACTTCCCACCCTAATTAAGGGAGATGGATGTACATGTCCAGGAAATTCAGTGTACCCCAAACAGTATAAATCCCAATAGGCCTATCCAAGACATATACTTGTCAAACTGTCCAATGCTCAAGACAAAGAGAGAATACTGAAAGCAGCAAGAGAAAAGAGAACCATCACATACAAGGGAAACTCAATAAGATTAAATGCTGATTTCTCATCTGACACCATGAAGGCAAGAAAGCAGTGGTATGACATAGTTAAGGCAATAAAGGAAATAACCTCCAGCCAAGAATTCTCTATCCAGAAAAGTTGGCATTCAAAAATGATGGAGAGTTCAAAATATTCACAGATAAACAGAAATAAAGAGAGTATGCAGATAAGAAACCTGTCCTTTAAGAAATACTAAAGGGAGTCCTGCAGGTTAAAAGGCAAAAACAGGAGAGAGAGAGTAGGAGGAGAGTGTAAGAACAACTAAAAGAGAAAAAGAGAAGTAAAAACAACATATGACATTCATAAACCCAGAGAAAATATGGCTAATATAAGTAATTCCTTGAGCATAATAATGCCGAATGTTAATGGATTAAACTCACCAGTGAAGAGACACAGATTGGCAGAATGGATAAGAAAATATCACCCATCTATATGTTGTCTACAAGAAACCCACCTTAGACCCAGGGATTCAAGGAGGCTGAAAGTCGATGGCTGGAAAACATTCTTACAAGCAAACAGTAACCAAAAAAGGGTGGGAGTAGGTATACTAATATCAGACAAAATAGACTTTAAATGCAAAACCATTGTAAGAGAAAGAGAGGCACTATATATTAGTAAAAGGGGTAATATTTCAAGAAGAACAATCATAAACATTTATGTACCTAGCCAGGGTGCAACAAAACACATGAAACAAACACTGGAAAAACTAAGTGGAGAAATTTATGCCTCTACAATTATAGTGGGGAACTTTAAAACACCATGGTCATCATTAGACAGAACATCTCAACAGAGAATCAATAAAGAAACAAAGATTTTGAACAATATATTAGAAATCTGGACCTAATAGACATATACAGAGCTCTACACCAAAATACAGTGGGATATACATTCTTCTTGAGTGCACATGGATCACTTCCAAGATAGAGCACATGCTAGGCCACAGAAAAATGCTCAATGAATTCAAAAAGATTGAAATTATATGAAATACTTTCTATGACCACAATGGAATGAAGCTAGAAATCAGTAAGGGCCAGAGAACCAGATTAGGCATAAAGATATGGAAGTTAAACTACACACTCTTAGAAAAAGAGTGGGTCAATGAGGAAATCTCAAAAGAAATGAGAAACTACCTTGAAATGAATGAAAATAACAACACAACATATCAAAAACACAAAGGGACACAGCAAACGCTGTACTGAGAGGGAATTTCCTAGCTATAAATGCTTATATCAAAAAAGAAGAAAGAGCTAAAGTTGAAAACCTAACTGCACACCTGGAGGAATTAGAAAAACAACAACAAACTAACCCCAAAGAATTAAAAGAAGGAAATAACAAAGATTAGAGAAGAACTAAATGAAATAGAAAATAAGAAAGACTAGAAAAAGTAAACAAAACCAAAAGCTGCTTCTTTGAGAAGATCGACAAAATTGACAAACTCTTAGCTATATTAACAAAGAAAAAAAAGAGAGGAGATGCAAATACACAAAATAAGAAATGAGGAAGGGGAAATCACCACCAACCCCAAGAAATAGAGTATCATAAGAAGATACTTTGAAAAATTACATGCCAACAAGAAGAATAATTTAGAGGAAATAGACGAATTCCTAGAAACTCACAAGCAGCCTACATTGACAAAAGAAGATATTTAAGAACTCAACAGACCAATCACAAGTAAAGAGATGGAATGAGTCATCAAAAAGCTCCCAACTAAGAAGAGCCCAGGACCAGATGGCTTCACAGGTGAATTCTACCAAATATTCCAGAAAGAACTAACACCAATACTGCTTAAACCCTTCCAAAAAATAGAAGTAGAAGGAACATTGCCTAATTCATTCTATGATGCCAACATTACTCTAATACCAAAGCCAAACAAAAACAACACAAGAAAGGAAAATTACAGACCAATCTCTCTAATGAACCTAGATGCTGAAATTATCAACAAAATTCTTGCTAATTGTATTCAACAACACATCAAATGAATTATACACCATGATCAAGTGGGTTTTATCCTGGGTATGCAAGACACATAAAGAGATCGAAAGAAAAAAATCACATGATATTCTCTATAGATACAGAAAAAGCATTTGACAAAATACAGTACCCTTTCCTGATACAAATACTGCAAAAGATAGGAATCAAAGGAAACTTTCTGAACATGATAAAGGGTATATATGAAAAACCCACAGCTAACATCATATTCAATGCTGAAATCCTAAAAGCTTTCTCTTTAATATTGGGAACAAGACAAGGATGCCCACTATCACTGATCCTATTTAACATTGTGTTAGAAGTACTTATTTGAGCACTGAGTCAAGGAAAAGATATAAAAGGCATCCAAATTGGAAAGGAAAAAGTAAAAATTTCACAGATTGCAGATGACAAGATCCTATACATAGAAAGCCCTGAGAAATTCTACAACAAATCTTCTAGAGCTTATAAATGAGTTCAGTAATGTCGCAGGTCAAAAGATCAATGCACAAACATCAACAGCATTTCTGTAAACCAATAATGAGCAATCTGAGGAGGAAATTTAAAAAATACCATTTATAAGAGTAACTAAAAGAATCAAATACCTACAAATAAATTTAAAGATGTAAATGAGTTATACACAGAAAATTATACAACACTGTTTAAAAAAATCAAAGAAAACTTAAATAAATAGAGGAATATTCCCTGTTCATGGATAGGAAGACTAAACATCATTAAGATGTCTATCCTACTCAAACTAATCTACAGATTTAATGCAATCCCAATAAAAATCAAGACAGTATTTTTTACTGAATTGGAAAAACTAACTATGAAATCTATTTGGAAGGGCAAGAGGTCCCAAATAGCTAAAGACATATTGAAAAAGAAAAACTAAATTGGAGGAATCACACTACCTGACTTTAAAACATACTACAGAACTCAGTATTCAAAACTGCATGGCATTGGCACAAGGATAGACATACTGGCCAATGGAATCAAATTGAGAATTCTGATATTGATCATCACATATACGGTCATCTGATATTTGACAAGGCCACCAATCCCACTCAACTGGGAAAAATGGCCTCTTCAACAAATGGTGCTTGGAGAAATGGATATCCATATCCAAAAGAATGTGGGAGAAATACCACCTCATGCCTTGTACAAAAATTAACTCAAGATGGATCAAAGATATAAATATAAGAGCCAAGACTATAAAGATTTTGGAAGATAATATAGGTAAGCATCTACAGGATCTTGTATTAGGAAATGGTTTCATGAACTTTACATCCAAAGCACGAGCAACAAAAGAAAAAATAGATAAATTGGATCTCCTCAAAATTAAAAACTTTTGCACCTCAAAGGAGGTTATCAAGAAAGTAAAAAGGCAGTCTACCCAATGGAAGAAAATATTTGGCAACCATGTATCTGATAGTAGACTAATATACAGCATGTATAAAGAAATCCTACACCTCAATAATAAAAAGACAAACAAACCATTTAAAAAATGGGCAAGTGACTTGAAAAGACACATCTCCAAGGAAGAAATACAAATGGCTAAAAAGCACATGAAAAAATGCTCAACATCTCTAGCTATTAAGGAAATGCAAATCAAAACTACAATGAGATACCATCTTACACCCATTAGATTGGCAGCTATTATAAAAACAGAGGACTACAGATGTTAGAGAGGATGTGGAGGAATGGGAACCCTCACCTACTGTTGGTAGGAATGTAGAATGGTCCAACCATTGTGGAGGGCAGTTTGGCAGTTCCTCAAAAAAACTAACTATAGAATTGCCATATCCTGCAATTCCACTGCTGGGTATTTACCCAGAAGACTTAAAAGCAAGGACCTGAACAGATATATGCACACCAATGTTCATAGTGACAGTATTCACTATTGCCAAAAGTTGGAATCAACCCAAATGCCCATCAACAGATGAATGGATAAGCAAAATGTGGTACATATATGCAGTGGAATGTTACTCAGGTGTAAGAAGGAATACAGTGCAAACACACAGGATAACATGGATGAATCTTGAGGACCTTATGTTGACTGAAGCAAGCCAGGCATTGAAGGGCAAATATTACATGACCTCACTGATATGAATTCAGCAAATCAAGCAGACTCAGTGCTATTGTGTGGAAGATAGGTTTACAGGACATAGAAAGGGAAAAGAAGGTTGTGAGCCAATGCTCATATGGGCATAATCTATCGTAAAGTGGAAGTGTGTAGTTTGGCATTGAAGGGTTATGACAGGATGGTTGTGATAGTATTGCGTTGGGCAGTGCAGGTTTGACAGGTGGGTAGAGTGGGGAGGGTGGGTTGTGTGGTCCATAGAACTGGGGAGAGGATCAGGGGAGGGACCAAGTGAACACTGGGGATTGGTGGATTTGTGGTTGAAAGTACAAAGGTGGGAGCACTCTTATGGCAATTTGACAAGGAAGGGTTAATGGTTTAGGATGTTGAGTGGGGGGACATTTGGAACAAGGTACACCTCTGGCAGGCTTCTAGGGAGTGTGTGAGTAATCATTTTGTCATAATGTGTTGTATCACTGGGTGGAGACCCACATAATGAGTGGGAAGGAGCTTGACTCCCACCTGGGGAGGACTGATATGTTCTCAAACAAAGGGGTGGGGAGTCTCTTGAGAGCATGGATGGTTCCTCATAGGGGAGGACAAACCAGTGTCTCAAGACCTCAGTGTTGTTGCAAGTAACTATGAATCTTGTCATCCAAGGAGTGAAGCCAGGTGGTCACCATGGGCCCCGAGGGTGGGAGGAGGGAGGAATAGAATAGATGGATCAGGAAGTATTTAGTGGGCAATAGAAGTGTTCTACATGATCTTGCAATGATGGACACCGGCCATGTTAAATATCATCAAAATTTTAAAAGTGTATGGTCTAAAATGTAAACCATAATGTAAACCATGGCTAGTAGCTACATTTCACTATTTGTATATAAGTTGTAACAAATGTACCATCCACATATAAAAAGGTATTAATATGGGAAGGGGGAAAAGGGGTAAAATGTTGGGTATTTGGGAGTCCCTGCATTCTTTATGTGACTTTACTGTGACCTAAAACTTCTTTGAAAACAAAATGAAAAAAGTAAGACACTGGGGAATAAATGGAAGAAAATGTCATTGTACATACAGGGCAACAGATATTACAGTGATGAAAGGCCAAGTGTCAAAAATTTTTTAAAATATTTTTCATTATTTTTTAATATGCTAATTTTTAAATTTTAGTTTATTTTTATTTTTTTTAAATTTTTAAGTATTTTATTTCATATATTTAAACCTATCATTAGTATTTCATTTTCCTATTAATTATATTTGGCTATTTTGTTTGCTTCATTATTGAAGAGACTTTAGATAACATAATGGTTACAACCAGGGCAGGGGAGGATTATAGGTGTGGGGTGTCAATGATGGGGGATACATGGGAAGAAGTTATTCTGGACATACATATAAGGTATATAATTATGTTCAAATGTTCATGGGGCATTGTCACAATAACCAAGAGAATAATGAATTCCCATCCTGGATAGTTCTGTCATGTTCTCTAATGGAGTAGCAACTGTCCCCCAAGTGCAGGGGCAATGACTGGCAAAGAAGGATGGTCCATTGATTGGCCCTTGATATTGACAACTATGCTTGTGAGCCTTTACTCTTGAAATTGAAACTTAGCCTAGTGTTGTGGGGTGCCTAAGAGTTGTCTCCTGATAGCCTCCTGTTGCTCAAATGTGACATCTCTCTAAGCTAAACTCAGCATATGAATGCATTACCTTCTCCCCAGCACGTGTCATAACTCCCAGGGATGAACCTCCCTGGCACTGAGGGATTGCTACCAAGAACCAACTAGCAATGCAACTGGAAAAAGACCTCAAATAAAAGGGGGGAAAGGTAAAGACAAATGAGTTTATATGGCTAAGAGACTTCAAAGTAAGTTGGGAGATCATCCCAGAGGTAATGTTTATGCACATCTCAGCAGTATCTCAGACTCTGCCAAAGTGGATACTATCTCAAATAGTGGGGCTCCTGAGGGTTCTGGATTTACTCAGGTCCTATGGTCAGGGCAGATAGCTCCAGAGTTTGGTGCCTTGCCAGTGGGCCCTACTTTTAGCTTGTGTTCCTGAGAGTGACAGAGTTAGACTCAGTTATGGGTTCCCTACACATGGCCCATCTGTCCCTTCTATTTGAAACTATACTTGGTACTGGAGTTGGTAGGTGTACATCAAAGAGACTTGAATCTTTGGGCTGTCCAAGTGCCAACTGGGCCCTGAACCTCAGCAGAGTTGCAACAGGTTCACTGGACTCACCCAGGACAACTAACAAGAAGGTGAGGATTGACACCCACCATTCCAAGGAGACAAGAGGGCCTACCACTGCAAACAAGGGAGTCCCATCCATTGGCTCTGTGGGATCAAAGCCCCATCTCAATTAGAGGATTGGGGAATGAACAATGGACTAGAGTAGACTTACTGTTATTCTACTATAGACTTATTGTGATCTTAGCAATGGAAGAATGCTTATTATTGATGTGGAGGCAGTGGCCACTGGAGGTTCTGAAGGGAGGGAGAGGGAAATATAGGTGTAATTTGGGAGCATTTTCACATGGCTCTTCTGCTCCTTCTATTTGAACCTATAGTTAAGTTAGTACTAGAGCTGATATATTTATGCCTAAGAGACTTAAGTTTTTTGGCTTTCCATGTAGCAATCAGGCCCTGAATCTCAACAGAGTTGCAAAACCTACTCTCGAGTTCATTGGACTTACCCAGGACAACAAACAAGGAAATGATGATGGACAATGACCATTATATCATTGATGTGAAGGCAGTGGCTGCTGGAGGCTCTGGGGGGCAGGAGAAGAGAATGACAGGTGTAATGGGGGGCATTTTCAGGACTTGGGAATCACCCTGAATGGCACTGCAATGACAGATATAAGCCATTATATATCTTCCCATAGCCTGCAAAATTGTGTGGGAGAGAGTTTAAACTATAATGTGAACTAGAGTCCATGCTCAATGGCAATGCTCCAGGATGCATTTATCAATTGCAATGAATGTGCCAGACTATGAAAGATGTTGTTTATGTGGGAGTGTGAGGAGCAGGGCATATGGGAATCCCTATATTTTTTGTGTAACATTTGTGTAATCTAAGTATCTTTTAAAAAATTAAAAAAATATTTTAAAAAAACAACACATTAGAGGGAAGTGGATGTGGCTCAATCAGTTGGGGGCTCACCTACCACATGGTAGATCCTGGGTTCAGTTCCTGGTGCCTCCTAAAGGAGATGAGCAAAACAGCGAGCTGATGCGATGAGCTTACACAACAAGATGACTGAATGAGATGATTCAATGAGGAGACACAATTGAGGAAACACAATGAGAGGCACCACAAGCAGATAGCGGAGGTGGCTGAAGTGATTGGGTGCCTCCCTTCCACATGGGATGTCTTAGGTTCATTTCCCAGTGCCTCCTAAAAAGAACGCAATCAGACACAGAGAGCACATAACAATCTGACACAGAGAGCAGAAGCGAGCACAAATAATGAGTGGGGGGCAAATAAATAAATAAAATAAATCTTAAATAAAAAACACATTAGGGAAGCGGCTGTGGCTCAATCAGTAGGGCTCCCGTTTACCATATGAGAGGCCCCGGGTTCAGTTCCCGGGGCCTCCTGGTGAAGGCA
This sequence comes from Tolypeutes matacus, assembly GCA_026826555.1. Taxonomy (NCBI): domain Eukaryota; kingdom Metazoa; phylum Chordata; class Mammalia; order Cingulata; family Chlamyphoridae; genus Tolypeutes; species Tolypeutes matacus. Next base: position 53,574,961 of record JAKSZT010053887.1, read on the forward strand.
AGCCCGCCCGCACGGCGTGGTTAGCTGACCCAGCGAGCACAAGCAGCAAGGGGGGAATAAATGAATAAATAAATAAAATCTTAAAAAAAAAAAAAAAAAACATTAGAGGCATACTAAAGCAGATTCTAAATGACAGAAGAAAGAGTAAGTGATACCAAAGACAGAACAGCTGAAATTGAAAAGAGAAAGAAAAGAGAGAGAAAAGAATGGGAAAAATTGAGCAGGGGCTCAGGGAGTTGAATGACAACATGAAATGTAACAACACACTTGTGATGGGAGTTCCAGAAGGAGAAGAGAAGGGAAAAGAAGCAGAAAGAGTATTTGAGGAATTAATAGAAACATCTCATGAAAGGAATGAACTTACACATCCATGCAGTGCAGTGTACCCCAATCAGAATTAATCTGAATAGACCTACTCTAAGACATACTACTCAGAATGTCAAATGTCAAAGATAAAGAAAAAATTCTGAGAGCAGCAAGGGAGAAGCAAACCATCACATACAAGGGATGCCCAGTAAGACTTAGTGTGGATTTCTCATTAGAAACCATGAAGGTGAAAAGACTGTAGTATGATACAATTAGGATACTAAAAGAGAAAACTGCCAGTCAAGAATTCTTTATCCAGCAAAATTGACTTTCAAAAATGAATGTTAGTATAAAATATTCACAAACAAAAAGAAACTAAGAGAGTTTGTTAAAAAGAATCCATCTTTGCAGGAAATATTAAAGGACACCTTATAGCCTGAAAGAAAGAAGACAGGAGAGAGAGACTAAGGAGAGTATAGAAGAAAGATTAGCAGAAAGGATAACCAAAAGAGTAAAAAGATGAAAATAAGATATGACATATGAAAACCAAAGAATAAAATGGTGGAAGTAAAGAATGCATTTACAGTAATATCGTTGAATGTGAATGGATTAAACTCCCCAATGAAGAGATATAGGCTGACAGAATGGATAAAAAAACATGAACCATCCATATGCTGCTCACAAGACACTATCTTGGACCCAGGGGTACAAACCAGCTGGAAGTGAAAGGTTGGAAAAAAGATACTCCACGTAAACAGTGACCAAAAAAAGAGGAGGGTTAGCTATACTAATATCAGACAAAACAGACTTTAAATGCAGAAAGTTATAAGAGATACAGAAGGCCATTATATGTTAATAAAAGGGACAATCCACCAGGAAGACATTATAGTCATAAGTATCGGTGTACCTAACCAGGGTACACCAAAATACATGAGGCAAACTCTGGCAAAACGGAAAGGAGAAATAGACATCTCTACAATAATAGTTGGAGTCTTCAACATACCATTCACATCATTGGATAGAACAACAAGACAGAAGATCAACAAGGAAACAGGGAGCTTGAACAATATGATAAGTGAGCTAGACATAAAAGACATATACAAAATGTTGCATCCAAACTCAGCAGGTTAAACATTCTTCTCAAGTGCCCATGGATCTTTCTTCAGGATAGACCATATGTTAGGTCACAATGAAGCTCTCAGTAAATATAAAAAGATTAAATAATGCAAAGCACCTTCTCAGATCATAATGGAATGAAACTGGAAATCAATAATAGGTAGGAAAGAGGTAAATTTGCAAATGTGTGGAGGCTACACAAAGCACTCCTAAATAATCATTGGGTTGAAGAGGAAATTGCAAATGATATCAGTAAATATATTGAGACAAATGAAAACAAGAACACAACTTATCAAAACTTATGGGATACAGTGCAGGCAGTCTTGAGAGGGAAATTTTTAGCCCTACATGCCAATATCAAAAAAGAAGAAAGAGCTAAAATCAAAGATGTAATTGAACAATTGGAGAAACTAGAAAAAGAGCAGCAAACCAATCCCAAAGCAAGCAGAAGGAAAGAAATAATAAAGATTAGAATCAAAATAAGTGAAATAAAAAACAACAACAGAGAAATTCAACAAAACCAAAACCTTGTTCTTTGAGAAGATCAATAAAATTGACAAACTCCTAGCTAGACTAACAAAGAAAAAAGAGAGAAGATGTAAGTAAATAAAAATCAGAAAAGAAAGTGTGTGTGGGGGGGAATTACAGCTGACCCAACAGAAATTAAAAGGATCATAGAGGATATTATGAGAAACTGTATGGCTTCAAACTCGACAACCTAGATGAAATGGACAAATTCCTATAAATGCACAAACAACCTACACTGATGCTACAAGAAATGCAAGAACATAAGCTAAACAATCACATTTAAAGAGATTGAATCAGTCATCAAAAATCTCCCAAAAAAGAAAATCCAAGACCAGATGACTTTACAGGTGAATTCTACCAAGCATTTTGAAAAGAATTAACACCAATCTTGTTTAAACTCTTCCCAAAAAATGCAGAGGGAAAATCACCCAACACATTTTATGAAGCCAACATCACCCTAACACCAAAGCCATATAAAGATACTACAAGAAAACAAAATTACAAACCAATCTCTCTAATGAACATAGATGCAAAAATTCTCAAGAAAATACTTGCAGATAGAATCCAACAGCATATCAAAAGACATGTATCACGACCAAGTGGGATTTATTCCTGGTATGCAAGGCTAGTTCAATACAAGAAAATCAATCAACCTAAAACACCATATTAATAAATTGAAGGAAAAAAACACATGACCATCTCAATCAATGCAGAAAAGGCATTCAACAAAATCCCATGTCCTTTCTTGATAAAAACACTTCAAAAGGTAGGACTAGAAGGGAAATTCCTCAATGTGATAAAAGGCATATGTGAAAAACCCTAGCCAACGTCATACTAAATGGGGAAATATTGAAATCTTTCCCTCTAAGATCGGGAAGTAGACAAGGATGTCCTCTGTCTCCATTGTTATTCAACATTGTACTAGAAGTTCTAGCTAGAGGAATTAGACAAGAAAAAAAACAAAATTAAAGGCATCCAAATAGGAAGAGGAAGTAAAACTCTCACTATTTGCAGATGATATGACCTTATATTTAGAAAATTATGAAATGTCTATGACAAAGCTACTTGAGCTAATAAGTTCAGCAAAGTGGCAGGATACAATATCAACACGTAAAAATCAATAATGTTTTTGTACACTGGTATTGAACAATCTGAGGAGGAAATCAGGGGAAAAATCCATTTATAACAGCAACAAAAAGACTCAAATACCTAGGAATCAATTTAGCCAAAGAAATATAGGACATATATACACAAAACTACAAAACAGTGCAAAAAGAAATCAATGAAGACATAAACAAATGGAAAGTTATTCCGTGTTCATAGATTGGGAGTATAATACCATGAAGATGTCAATCCTACTCAGACTCATTTATAGATTCAATGTAATACCAATCAAAATTCCAGTAGCCTACTTTACAGAAATAGAAAAAGCAATCACCAAACTCATTTGGAAAGGGAAGTGCACCTGAATAGCCAAAAGCATTCTAAAAAAGAAGAGCAACATGGGAGGAATTTCACTGCCTGACCTTGAAACATATTACAAAGTTACAGTAGTCAAAACAGCATAGTAATGGTATAAAGATAGACATATCAATCAGTGTAACAGAACCGAGCGTCCAGAAGTATATCCTCACCTCTACAGCCAACTGCTTTTTGACAAACCTATCAAGTCCATGTTAATGGAACAAAACTGTCTCTTCAACAAATCGTGCTAGGAGAACTGGATATCTATTACCAAAAGAATTAAAGGGGACCCTATCTCATTCCCTATACAAGAATCAACTCAGAATGGATCAAAGATCTAAATACAAATGTCAGGATCATAAAACTGCTAGAAGAAAATATAGGGAAACATCTTAAAGTCCTTGTGGTAGGCAATGGTTTCTTGAACCTTACACCCAAAGCACATGCGACAAAAGAAAAAATAGATAAATGAGACTTCCTCAAAATTAAACATTTTTGTACCTCACAGGACTTTTTCAAAAGGGTGAAAAGCCAACCAGCTCAATGGGAGAAAATATTTGGAAATCACATGTCCAATAAGGGTTTAATATTCATGTTATATAAAAATATGTTACAACTCAACAATATAAAGACAAACAACCCAATTAAAAAGATTAAAAAATGGAGAAAAGACTTGAATAGACATTTGTCCAAAGAAGAAATACAAATGGAAACAAACTCATGAAAATATGTTCAATATCACTAATGATTAGGGAAATGTAAATCAAAACTACAATGAGATATCATTTCACACCTATCAGAATGGCCACTGTTAAAAAGAAAGAGAAATATAAGTGTTGAAGAGGATGTGGAAAGATAGGAACACTTAGTCATTGTTGGTGGGAGTGTAGACTGGTACAGCCACTGTGGAGGACTGTTTGGCAGTTCCTAAAGAAGTTGGATATAGATTTGCCATGGGACCCTGCAATACTACTACTGGGTATATACCCAGAAGAACTGTGAGCAGTGACATGAATAGATATCTGCACACTGATGTTCATAGCAGAGTTACTCACAAGTGCCAAAAGTTGAAAACAGCTCAGGTGTCCATCAACCAATGAATGGATAAACAAACTGGTGTATTCACAGGATGGAATATTATGCAGCTGTAAGAAAAAATGAAGTCATAAGCATATGACAACATGGATGAACATGGAGACCCTTATGTTGAATGAAGAGAGCCAGACACAAAAGGATAAATACTGTATTATTGTGCTGCTATGAACAAAATATATTATTTAACATATTTTATAATGCCATTTATTTAAAAATGTAAATATAAATCAATTTATAAAGATAAAATTTGATTAGCAATTAGGTAGGGCTGGGGAAGGCATGCTAAGTAGTGTGGAATTTTTCTTTTTGAAGTAATGAAATAGTTCTAAAAATTTTTGTGATGATGAATGTACAACATTGTGATTATACTGAAAGCCATTGATAGTACACTTTAGATAGATCATATGGTATGTGAACATATCTCAATAAAACTGCTTAATAAATAAATAAATAAAACTGCTTAATAAAAAAAATTAGCAATGTGGTATGGAATAACATGGCAGTGGAAAAGACATTTATAAGTCCACGGATGGTAATTTTGGAAGAAGCATTGCATGCAGGGAAGGCAAACCCATGTCTAGAATATGTTTCTATTCCAGTCAGAACAAATTGTTGCCCCTTCCATGATGGAAGTGGTCCAATGTAATCAACGTGCTACCAGGGAGCAGGCTGATCACATTGGGGAATGGGGCTATATTGGGAGCTGTCTTTGGGTCTCTGCTGCTGGACCCACAGCAGTGGCTGGCTGTAGCCAGGTCAGCCTTGGTGAGGGGATATCCATGTTGCTGAGCCTATGCATAACCTGCATTCCCTACCATCATGGCCACTTTTTTATGAGCCCATTAGGCAAAGACAAGAGTAGCTGATGAAACAAGCTGAGTGCTCACCACAGAACGGCCATCTTATTCACTTGATTGTTAAAATCTTCCTCTGCTGAAGTTACCTGCTGGTGAACATTCACATGGGACACAAATATTTTCATGTTTTTGTCCACTCAGAAAGGTTTATCCACTTACCTCTTCCCCAGCCCTCTTTGTTAACAATTTTCCAACCACATTCCTTCCAAGTCTCTGACCATCCAGCCAAACCATTGGCAATAGCCCATGAATCTGTACAAATGCACCTCTGTTCATTTTTCCTCCCAAGTGAAATGAACAACCCGTTTCTCCTCTGAAGTTCTGCCCACTGGGAGGATTTCTCCTCACCACTGTCCCTCAGGGATGTCCAAGAAATGGCTGCAATGCTGCTGCTGTCCATTTTGGGGTGGTACCTGAATATCATGCAGAACCATCTGTAAACCAGGCCCTAGTTTTCTCTTTCCCAGACAACTGATTTTTAAGGAATTCCCCAACAGGCCATAGCTGTGGACTGGGAAATAGAGGGTAATGTTGCAAGTGCAGTTGCCATGGGCATTTAGACTACTTCCTCTTGTAACTTACTAGTGCCTTCAGGACCCAAACAATCCCTATCTTGTATATATTACCTCCACTTTATGATGGAGTGCTGCTATACACACCCAACTTTTTGGTTTGACGAGTCAGACAATACCCAGCTCATGACAGGCAACTCAGGTCTCATGATAACTTGGAGGCCCATGGTTAAGCATGCAGTCTCTATTAAGGCCCAGTAGGAGGTCAAAATCTGTTTCCAAAAGGAGTGTAGTTACCTGGAGAGGATAGTGGGGCTTTGCTTGAAAATCCAAAGGGTCTACACTGTGATTCTCCTATAGGGGCCTGCCAAAAGCTATAGACAACATCTCTATTTTCCACTGACACTTCCAGCATCATTGGATCTGCTAGATCATATGGCCCAAGTGGCAGTGCAGCTTGCACAGCAGCCTGGACCAGTTGGCGAGCCTACTCTTGTTCCAGTCCCCATTCAAAACTAGCAGCTTTTCTGGTCACTTGGTAAATGTGCCAGAGTAGCACATCTAAGTGAGGAATATGTTGTCTCCCAAATCCAAAGAGGCCAACTAAGTATTGTGCCTCTGTTTTGTCATAGAAGGGCCAGATGCAACAGTTTATCCTTTACTTTAGAAGGGATATCTCGACAAACCCCTGGACACCTAGAAATTTCACTGTGGTGGAAGGATTCTGTATTTTTGTTGGATTTAGCTCCCATTATCTCTCATGCAAATGCTTTACCAAAAAGAATAGAGTAGTTGCTACCTCTTGTTCACTAGGTTCAGTCAACATGATATCAATATAATGGAGCATTGCGATGTTTTGTGGGTGGGAGAGATGATCAAGGTCCCTGTGGACAATATTGTGACATAGAACTGGGGAATTGATACACCCCTGAAGTAGGACAGTGTAGTTATATTCCTGGCCTTGCTAGCTGAAAGGAAACTGTTTCGGATGGTCCTTACTAATGGCAATTGAGAAAAAATCATAGCTACATACCAGCCACCACGGGATGTGTTGATTTGCTTAAGCAATGATACTATACCTGGAACAGTAGCTGCAATTGGAGCCACCACCTGGTTAAGTTTATGATAATCCACTGTCATCCTCCAAAATCCATCTTTTTTTCTGCACAGGTCAAATAGGAGAGTGGAATGGGGATGTGGAAGGAATCACCACCCCTACATCGTTCAAGTCATTGAAGGTGGCACTGATCTCTGCAATTCCTCCAGGAATCCAGTATTGCTTCTGATTTACTATTTTTCTTAGTAGGGGCAGTTCTAGGGGTATCCACTTGGCCTTTCCTACCATTATATCCCTCACTTCACAAGTCAGGGAACCAGTGTGGGAATTTTGCCAGTTGCTGGGTATGTCTATTTCAAATATGCATTCTGTAACTAGGGGAATAACCAGTGGGGGACCCACTGGTCTCACTGTGAGATGGACCTAAGCTAAAACTCCATCGATCACTTGACCTCCAAAGGCCTTTCTCTTACTGGTGGACCACAGTGATGTTTTGGTCTCCTGGATTTAATGGCACTTCTGAGCCAGTGTCTAATAATCCCCAAAATGCCTGATCATTTCCTTTTTCCCAATGCACAGTTACCTTGGTAAAAGGCCATAGGTCTCTTTGGGGAAGGCTGGGAGGAACATTAACAGTATACCTTTTTGGTGGTGTAACAGTGTCCTTCTTCAAGGGGACCCAAACTTTCCCTAATTTAAGGTGCTCTTGGTCTGTAAACTGTCACAAGGCTGGGAATTAATTAAGGTGCTATGACTCTGTTTCTGTAATTCAAATTAGGCTTTTGTTCACTTGATCTAGATCCAGATCATAGGTCTATGTCAATAAATTTAGCCTGATCCAACTTTATATTTCTTCCACCATTATCCCACATCCTTAGCATCCACTCCTCACACAACACATATTTCCCTGATTTATGTTATATAAATTGGAAAACTCATGCAATTCTTTTGGAATATAGTGTACTTCCTCATGGGCCATACTTTGTACTTCACTTTTGGGGCTTGTGACTTTAGGCTAGTCATAGGTCTGGAAGAAAAGAGGGTTGGTGGCGGTGGGAAACAAGAAGCATTATAAGTGTCTTGCAAGCCAATTACCTCAGGGCATTCCTTTGCGTCTGGTGACACAGGCTTCATCTCTTCAGATGGGGGTTTCATGAGAGATTCCTTGGGGCACACTGGAAGTTGGGTGGCTGACTCCTTGGGACCGGCTGGAGGTTGGTTGGTTGTCTCCTCAAGGCTGGGAGGAGGTCAGGTGACTGCATCCCAGGCCAGACCTTTAAAGCTTTATCTGGCAAAGTTCCACAGAATTTAGGTTTTCAGTATCTCCAGCCGTCATCATCAACCATATGATTCCATCTCAAGCCTCAGGATTCCACTCCTTTCCAACCAATGCCCTCATTTTAAGAGAAGATCCCATGCAAGTTTGAGATTTTGGTTTCCATTGTAACTGTTACTTGCACAATGAAACTCTGGGTCTGGTTTTCAGGGATCTCAATTCTGCAGCTTCAGGAAACAAAATTTTCTTTCAGGGCACATATAGAAATATTCACAGTATTCATGCAGTGATGCAGTGCTTAAGTTGCAAATGTGAAGTCTTCTGCTCATCCCTTTATTTTGTGACTGTATCCAGCATATTTAGGAACAGCCAGCCAATACCATTGTACCTTTTAACTCCACAAAACTCTGTTAAAGTGTTAAAAATATTCTCATCCAAAGCCTTGCCTCTTAAATGCATGGAAATAATCATTTCTAGTGGTGATATTTTGTATATATAAATATACAAATATCGCAATGCTCCATATATATAGCCTCACTGATGTAGTACAATTAAAAACAATCTAATAAAGTGTTCTAAAGTTAATCTAATGCAATCAAAGTGTATCACAATCACAGGAATAGATTAGTTTAATAACATAATCTTTTTGGGGGATTCACCATATTCATACTGTCAAAGCAATCAACTCACTGATGACTAAAGTCCATGAAATGCTCTTTTATTAAAATTAGTGCAGTGCTTTCTCAACCAAATAACTGGGCATCATTATCTGGTCAAGTTGACACATTCACCTAACAATCACAAGACCTGTGAGACATGATTAAGCATACCTGTATACACATTATAAAAGTACCAGAAGAGGACAGAGAAAGTGTCAGAAGGACTATTCAAAGAAATAATTGCAGAAAATGTTCCCAATTTAATGAAAGACACAAATATGAACATTCAAGATGCCTAATGAACCCCAAAGAGGATAAACACAAAGAGAACAATGACCAGGCACATAATTAGTCAAACTGCCCAATACCAAATACAAGGGTAAGAGTTCTGAAAGTTACAAGAGAAAATTAATGTGTAATATACAAGGGAGGCCTAATAAGCTTAAATGTCATTTAGTCTTCAGAAACTCTGGAGACAAGAAGGCATTGGATGAAATATTTAAATTGCTGGAAGAAAATAATTGCCAAAGAAGAATTTCATATCCAGTGAGACTGTTTTTTGAAAAAGGGAAAGATAAAGAAATTCCCAGAAAAAGAAAAGCTGAGGGAGTTCAGTACAACAAGACCTGCCCTACAAGCAATGCTAAAGGGAGTTCTTAACACTAACAGGAAAGGACACCATACCGTGACCTTTTAGATTAACTTTAGATCACTTGATTAGATTGCTTTTAATTGTACTACATCAGTGAGGCATGATTCAGATTTCCAGTAAAGGTAACCATATGGATATGTAATTCAGTTTCCTACTTATATGGTCTAAAATGCAAACTCATAAAAAGGAATGATAAATCTATGACTTCAGACAAATAATATATAAAGATGTAATTGGTAACACATACAGCAAAAAGTGTTTTGGGGAGCAGAGGGTTATAGGAACAGTATTTTCTATGCTGTTGATGTTGGTTTGGTATCAAATCACATGTGCTCATTGTAGATTTAGGATAGCAATATTGTTTCATCAATTGTAAGGGAGGTATCATATTAATGAAAAATGATAATAGAGAAAACTGCATGTGTGTGGGGATGGTAGATAGGCACTGTGGTATTTTCTGCATGATTTCTCAGTAAACCTATAACTTCTATAATAAAAATAAGTATTATTGTTAGTCAATATTATAACCAATGATTTATGTGTGAGAGGAATAGTTTTCCCACAGAGGAGGTAGCATAGACCTGGACAATGGGGAATTACTATGAGCCAGAAAGCTAAGTTACTCTACATTTACTGTAATTTCTTAATGAATTGTGGGAAAAAAACTGAAGGAAGAGATCTAATTTAAAGTGTAAAACATCATTATGGGGATCTAGGTAGCAGAGATATCTATATGGGAAATAGATTATAGCTATATAACATTACATAAATAATAATAAATAAATAATAGGGTTTTTTTACAAAAGTTGTAACAGTTATGTGGTTCTAGATGTAGTTAGAGGAAATATTAAGATAAATATATTCTAAATGAGGGAGAGTAAAAGAATGTAAAGGGTGGTAATGTCCCTATTCTTTAACTGGAAAAAGAATGACAGCAGTAGATTATGATAATTTATGTATATATTATGCAATTCCTGGAGAAACCTTAAATTTGTTATGCAAAGAGAGACACTTAAAAACTCTAAAGATAAATGAAAATGTAACTCTAAAAAAATGTTCAAAAACTCCTTTGTAAGGGAGAAAAAAGAAAACAGAGAAACAAAAAAACAGAGAACAAATATAAACAAAAAAATAAAATGGAACTCTTAAGGGCTGTAACATATCAAAAATTATATGAAAATGGAATAAATATGATGATTAAAAGATGGATATTGATACAGTGAATGAAAAAAAAATGAAACTGTGTGGTGTCTATAAGAAATTCACTTTAAATATAACCATATAGGCAGGTTAAAAGAAAAATGAAAGAAAGGTATATCAGACAAACATTACAAAGGAAGGTGTATTAGTCTGCCAAAGGGCTTCCAATGCAAAGTACCAGAAATCTGTTGGTTTTTATTAAGGGTATTTATTTGGAGTAAAAGCTTATAGTTAGAAGGCCTAAAAAGTCCAACTCAAGGTTGCTGTCTCACCAAATTTAGTTGCCACATGTTAAAACAGGTGGTTGCCGAACTCTGGTTGGTCTCTGCCTTCACCTCTAGGCTCCTCTTCTCTTGAGGCTCCATGCTTAAGTGAAGTCCTCTCTCTCCTGGTATAGGGCTTGTTTCTTTTCAGGACTCCTACATCAGTCTTCGCTGTTCTTCCCAGTCCCAGCTGTAAGCTATCAGGCAAATTGACTCCTGGGCTTCAGCTGTTTGAGCCTTCTTCTTTCTGTCACATGGCCAATCAAAAATAACTAAGCCCTTTCTTCCCATGTGTCTTCTTGACTGAGTGTCCATTTATATGAGACCCACCAAGGGGGCAGGGACTCAATCTGAGTCACGCCCACTGATGTAGTCAAATCAAAAGAAAAGCCCTAACTCAATCTTAACAGGTAATCTAATCAAAGACAACTCAGCCGAATTTAATGCAATCTAAGGATATCACATCCAGAGGACCAGATTAGTTTACAAACATAATCTTTCTCTTTTTGGGACTCATAAAATAATCAAACTGTCACAGTAGTTATGGCTAAATCAATACACTATGAAGCAGATGTCAGAGTAAAGAAAATTACCAGAGACAGAGAGGAACATTATTTAATGATAAAAAAAAGTCTATCAACAAAAAATATGTAGCAGCCTGAAATGTGTATGTACCAGACAAGGGAGCTACACAATTTGTGAGGCAAAATGGATAAAACTCAAAGGAGTAATATAACCACATTTATAGTATTAGACTTCAACATCCCTCTCTCAATAATTGATAGAACAGCTAGACAGAAAATCAGCAAGGACATACAACACAGCAAAACTTCAACAAACAAGATCTAATCAGCATTTATAGAACATTCTACTGAAAAACAACATAATATACATCCTTTTTAAATGTACACAGAACATACACAAAGATAGAACAGGTATAAAACGAACCTGGGACCTAAAACAAACTTCAATAAGTTTAATAGAATTGAAATCATACAGAGTATTGTCTTCAACCAGGATGGCATTATATACAGAAATCAATAACTGAAACATAGCATAAAATCTCCAAGTACTTGGAAACTAAACAACACCTTTTTATATAATCCATGAAAAAAGACTATGTCTCAAGGGAAATAAAAATTAAATTGAATTAAATAAAAATTAAAATACAATAAATCAGTATGTGTGGCACACAGCTGAAGCAGTACTGAGAGGAAAATTTATAGTACTCAATGCATACATTAGAATAGAGAATTCTCAAATCAATAATCTAAACTTCTACCACAGCAGCCTAGAAAAAGGAGATCAAAATAAATCCAAAGTAAGAAGGAGGGAAATAATAAAGATAAGAACAGAAATCAATGAAATTGAAAACAAAAAGCAATAGAGAAAATCACTGAAAAAAAAGTTTGGTCATTTTAAAACTTCAATAAAATTGTTAATCCACTCTTTGAAAGACCACAAATTATCAATATCAAAAATGAACAAGGAGATATCATGAAAGAACTTGCAGACATAAAAAAGTTAATGAGAATAATATAAACAACTCTACACACATCTGTTTGACAAGTTACTTGAAATGGACCACTTCTTTAAAAACACAGGCTATCACAACTCACCCAAAATAAAATAGTTAATTTGAATAGCCCTATAATTACTTAGGAAATTAAACTCATGATTTTAAACCTTACAAAAAAGGAATCTTGATGCTCAGATGCTTTCACCCAGGAAATCTATTAAGCAAATAAGGAATTAGTACAAGTTCTACACAATCTCTTCTATAAAGTGGAAGAGGAGGGAAATCATCTCCATTCATTTTATGAAGTTTGCATTACCCTGACAGAAAAAAACAAAGAGTGCAAAAAGAGGGTATGGCCAAAAAATATTTATCATGAATATTGGCATAACAATCCCTAACAACATATGAGCAAATAGAATTCAGTAATGTAAAAATAAATAAATAAATAAATAAATAAATAAATATAAAATAAAATAGAAAAGAATCCAGTAAGGTAAAAAATAATTTAACACCATGGTCAAGTGGACTTTATTCCAAGGATGAAAAGTGATTCAATATCAATCAATGGAATCCACTATGTTAACAGGCTGAAGAAAAAAATATATATATAATCATATTAATCATTGCAGAAAAAGAATTTGGCAAAATAATACCCATTCATAGTAAAAATTATCAGGAATAACTAGGATTAGAGGTGGCAAACTTCTTCAACTTGATAAAGACTATCTAAAATAAACTTACAGCTAAAATAACATGATGGTGAAAGACTGGATGTTTTCTCCCTAATATTGGGAGCAAGAAAAGATTTCCACTCTTATAAATGTTATTTAACATAGTGTCTGAAGTTCCAGCCATTGCAATGAGGCAAGAAAAAGAAATAAAAATCATACTCAATGGAAAGAAAGAAATATAACTGTCCCTATCAATAAACTTGAATCCAACACAATTAAAAATATTTGCTTTGTTAAGAGGATGAAAAGGCAATCTGCAGATTGAAAGAATATAGCTTAAATATATATATATATCTGACAATAGCCTTGTACCTAGAATATATAGTGCACTTTCAAAGATTAATAGTAAAAAAGCAGACAACCTAGTTAGTATATGGACAAAAGATATGAAGAAACATTTCACTTAAGAGCATATACAGATTTTAAATAAGCACCTGAAAAGATATTCATTATCATTAGCCTTTAGGCATATGCAAAGTCAAACCTCAGTGAGCTATCACTACACAACTATCAGAATGGATAAAATATAAAATACTGACCATACCAAATATTGACAAAGGCACAGAGCAACATGATACTCAAACATGTTGGTGGGAATGTGAAATGGTATAGCCACTGAGGGAAAATATTTTGCAGTTTCTTAATAAACTAATTATGCAATACCATACAACCCAGAAATTTACTTCTGTGTGTTTATCCCAGAAAAATGAAGAATTATGTTTACACAAAAAGCCTACACACAAATGTGTAAGGCAGCTTTATTTATAATAGCTAACAAATGGAAACAACCCAGATATCCTTCAATGGGTTAATGGTTAAACAATGGTACATTCATACCATGGAACACTATCCAACAATACAAAGAAACAAACTATACATGCAACAACCTAAATGAATCCCTAGAAAATTATGCTAAGTGAAAGAAAAAAAAAAAGGCTATCTCAAAAGATTATGTACTTTATGGCTCCCATTCTCTAACTTCCTTGAATTGACAAAATTATAGAAATGGAGAACATATTAATGGTTGCTAGGGGTTAAATAGGTGGTAGAGTGTTGAGTAAGGTTAAGTAGAGTGGGAGAGAAGTGGGTGTGGCTACAAAGGAGCAACAAGGGGATCCTTGTAGTTATAGGAATGCCCTGTATCTTGACTGTATCAATGCCAATATCCTGGTTGGGATATTATACCATTGTTAGGAGGATGTTACCACTGAGGAAAACAGGGTAAAGTGTATGTACTTTGGATCTCTTTGCATACGAACCTAAATTTTCTTAAAATGAAAAAGTTTAATTAAACAAGGTAATTAAAAGCCTAAGGATAAATAATTGTGCATTTATAACTAAAGGAATTAAATATTAAAAAAACAAAACCAGATGTTCTTCATGATGCTCACACACACACATGCACTTGCAGAAACATACACACAACTCGCATCGACAGTACTCTGGGCTATGCCCATGTGTTCACAATTGCCCATTTCTTATCTCTTGTTATGTCTTGACCAAACTTTGCTTAGGCTTCATTTCTCCCCCAGGGCCCCTTAACTTGAGCTGGACCCCTAGCCTGAGCAAGCACTAAAATGAAGAGCACACCTCCCTTATCAGTTTGTTCTGAGAATTGGCTGATCATAGCAAGACACATTTCCCATCAAACTGCTCTGGTAGTTTTGCACCCCCTTGCTTGCCCAAGTTCTCCTTTAGAATTTCTGCTACTATCAGCTTACCTCTCCCTATAAAAGAAAAGTCTTTTTTTCTCTTTGATTATGAGACACTTGCAGATTTTCTGAGATTGGAACAATCTCCCTATTGAAATAATATTTTTGGATAAAGTCTCTCCTTTTCTAAATCGAGATTTGTTTTTACTTGACAAGCCATTTGGACAGTTAAAGAATCTCACTTTCAGAAAGACAGAAGAGACAGCTCAAATAATACGCAACAATACATTTGATTGAGAAATTTTCATTGGGAAATTCTTTGAGTGGTCTATACCTCTTGTTTACTTAAAATTATCATCTGGTCCCAGTTAAAGAAATCAAATTAAGGAGGACCAAGAGAGGGAAACCATTATAAATGTTGGTAGGCTCTGACTTAATCTCAAACTACAAACAGAACTATAAGCCAAGTTTTACACATTGAAATTTAGTGGTTACATTCTCAAATCCACTACATACTAATTCTTGATCTCAGCTGTTTTTTTGAAATTAATTTCCAAATATTTTCTTTGGTTTGGTCAGAATTGGCTGGGAGTCAGGATGGGACTCACCTTTAGGGGAAAAGTGTCAATGTCTGCATTTGAGCAATCTGGGAAATCAAAGAACAAACACAACTAAAAATTGCTAGATTTAGTAAGAAACCAATTCTATGAAAATGCAGACACTGGTCATATCATATCTATACAATCTTAAATCTATCAATATCAGCAGAGTAATTATAAAAAGCATGACGATTTGTCATCTCTAGGAACATTGTAATTACTCATCAATTCTGATGATTATATGCAATATCATCAAGCCCACTGAAAGTGGTGAAATTTCCTGTGGGCACACCAGACTATGAGGAGTCTCTGTTTACTTTCCTGAGTCTTTCCCTTTCTTCTAGTACTTCCAGGGAGGCTATTTGAAGGAGGCTATGTTTGTGAACAAAGTTCAGCTTCCATCTTGGCCAAGTTCAATTTTAAGGAACCCAGAAACAAGTCAAGGCTTTTCTAGAGGTTACATTTTAGTCAATGAGGTGGTCTTGTTAGGTTAACATTTCTAACATCCTAACTGAAATAGGTTGTTCTCTAAATTCCTCTCCATGTCTAAGTCATTCTTTGAAGGATTTTTCCCTTTACTGCCTCTTAACTTTATACAACAAAATAAAGGTTTATTATTGTGGGCAGGCCTCCAGAGTACAACTAAGAAATTTGTTTCATGATGTAATGTAAATGCCTGACTTCCCCAACATTCAGGAACCATCATTACCCAAAAGCTAAAAGGAGCCTGGTACATTTGTTTAATGAATTATTGGCCAGGGAATATAAATAATAGAAGGAAAATTTGGGGGTCTGGAACCTGCACTCACTGCTCTATCCTTCCCACTTACTACTAATCTATGTACTGTCTATTCCCATTTCTAATTTGTTGGTTGAATCAGTAATTTAATTTATTTCATTTATATTTCTTAATTCTTGATCCTTATAAAATTATTACATGAATGTATTCTCATTATAAAAATCAGGGCATTACTCTGAAACTAAAGGACCCTTTCAATACCACGCCTCTATTCTAATCACAATCATCTTCTTTCCCTGGAAGTCTGGAAGTAACAGTAACACTGTTATTTGCTTAGTGTGTGTCCTTTTAGAGGTGTTTAAAAAAAATATTTATTCAGCAATGGAAAGAGAGAGAGAAGAAAACAGAAGGCTAGAGTAAGAACTAAAAATCATACATCTTATATATAATAATGCTTTGAGTATTTTTATTGTCATTTCACTAGAATGCTAATATTTCATATATTTTTCTGCAACTTGCCATTTTGACTCAAAAGTATTCTTGGAATGATCTCATTTGTAGTTTCATTAGTTCCATGATATCTGGCTATTTTCACTCCTTGTCTCCGACTGAGTGATACTTGTAACCTCTCTCACTTTATAGATATAGGTCCTAACTCAGACTTCGTTCTTGGCTATGACATTAATCCCCATTGACGTTTATTTATTTCCTGTCTACATTATCACACCAATAGACTTCTCATGCCTTTTCAATAACACAAAATTGTTTGCATTATATATGTCATATCTTCTTCTTTGGTGCTATAAATAAATAATGAGAAAGTGAATACGTTCTAAGGAAATAAATGTCAAGACCTTTAGAGCATTCATTCACTAAAACAACTGCTGAGTTATAGTATCTATACCATTTTTCTTCCTTTGATTATATCCACCAAATTTTCTGAAGCAATTTAGATGAGACTTTCAAAGAAACTTGTTTTCATATGTATAACATTCATTTAGATGCTGAGGAAATGTCATAACAAGCATAGGTAATTTTTTTAGCTTAAATTGACATAGGTTGAGAGACGGGGCCAAGATGGCGTTAGTGTAGGAGGGCGCACACTGCAAGCTGCCAGAGCAAGGCGGATTCTGGACGGGGTCCTGCCCGGGGGTCTGTGCTGTGCACGCGTGGAGTGAGAAGCTTGGGACATCTATCTGCGTGGATTGGCGGCATAGACCGAATGGTGGAGATTCATGAGTTTTGAGGCTGCCGTGGAGGTTGGCACAGGCGGCTGAGCCCCTCGGTTAGGGAAAAAAAAAACAAACGGCCATTTGGAGCTGCGGGCGGGGCGAAAAAGTTTTATTTTCTGGGGATCTGGCTGCCTAGCGCCCGTTGGACCTTGTGTGAACAGAGCAAACGAGCTAATCAGCACCCAATGAACCGGAGGGGAGATTTTGGTCAGGAAACGCAGCTGATTTCCCTAGCCACCCAGGGATAAGACCTGGGCCGCTGCGGAGCTAGGAGGAAGGGACACTTCCCAAAAAAGGGAGGGTTCGGTTGGAAGAGAGGGAAGGGTATTTTATATTTTTAGACATTGATCTGGCTGCCTGCACTGCCCCATAGCTTTGGGGATCAGATAAGCCAACCTGAAGCAGCATCAGGCTGAGAGCAGACGCGAATCTGCACTCAAACTGATTTACTGAGCAGTCCGGTGACGCTGGAGCTCGGCGCCAGAAGGGGCGGAATCCGCCATCTTTAGCACTCCTCACTGACTAACATCAGAGCTTCAGCTAACCTGGGGAGTCCGGAAAGTGGGATGTGCTTGATTAATTTCCACGGGCCCAGCTAGGGTCCCTTCCGTAAGGGGGTTGGTTTAGAGGAGGAATTATTTTGGGTCCTGCATTTGGCTAAAAAAAAAAAAAAAAAAGTGAGGTCACCTCAACAAATGAAAAATAAATTCTTTTTAATTTAGTTTAATAGCTAAAAGCTGCTTCAGGACCTGCATATAAAACCCTGTGGGGAAATTCATTGATAAACACAAATAGGCAGGAAGGATCCACGTGGACCCTAGGGGAATCATTGACCCCCCTTAGCTCTGTTTGACTGCTTGCCTGTGTGGATCTTTGGTTTCTCTCTGTTACTTTCTGGTCTATTGTTATTATTCCCGTTTTCCTCCCCCCTTCATTTTTCCTTCTATTTTTTTTTTTTTTAAATAGGTGCTGCCAGCTGGTCACTTCTTTGCTGGGCTTCTTATTCAGTAATTTCCCACTCGCTCTATATATTGATTCTGTATTACAAACTATCGCTTATCCTTCCTGCATCTTTCTGCCTTCTGTTTTCTGTTGTGGCTCTTAGAGACAACATTTTTTCATAGGCCCACAACTTCAGGGTGTCATTTTCTATCCCATCTATTTTGTTTTCTTCTTCTTCTTTTTTCTTTTTTTTATTAGTATTAACTTTTTCCTTTCAGACCTTTCTCTACTATTTCTCTCCCTCCTCATAATTCTAGCCTTCTAAATCACTATATATATATATTCCTCCATTTGTTTTCCCAGTCCATTGTAGGAACTCCATATTTTTTCCTAGTACTCTACACTGCCTACACAAGTTAAATATTCATCTCATTAAGTCTCATTTTTCCCCTCTTCTAACTTGTATCAATATTTCTATTATCCTTCTGCCTTCCTTACATCTTTTGATTCCTCTGGCCCTAACCTTTTGCCTTCAAGGGAACATAGAAAGAAGCAAGGAAATAAAATAAGAAGAAAAACTGCCAAAGAGAAAACTTAACTCACATGCAGAACCAACAGCTAAATAAAATTCTAGAGCATAGAGAAAAGCTAATCAACTGAACAAACCCATCAAGATAATATGATGACCAGAGGGCAACAGAAAAATACAAATGACTCTGAGAAACTGGAAAACATGGACCAGTCCAATGCACAAAATAAAAACCAGGAAGCAATGCAGTACATCGAACAACTAATCAAAGCTATCCAAACAAATATCATGGACCAACTTAAAGAACTGAAGGAAGAGATTAAGGATATAAAGAAGACACTGGGAGAACATACTGAAGAAATAGCTAACACACCTAAAAAGGTAATGGATATGATGGTGAACAAAGACACAAGTCAAGAAATGAAAAAGACGCTGGACTCACATGGCAGCAGAATTGAACAGGCAGAGGAAAGAATTAGTGATATGGAATACAATACAGTTGAAATCAAAGAGATTGTCGAAAAGATAGACAAAAAGATAGAAAAAAATCCAGTATGGTCTCAGGGAATTAACCGATAATGCAAGATGCACAAACATACGCATTATGGGCATCCCAGAAGGAAAAGAGAAGGGAAAGGGAACAGAAGGAGTGTTGAAGGAAGTTATGGCTGAAAACTTCCCAACTCTATTGAGAGAGATGGATGTGCAGATCCAGGAAGCACAGTGCACCCCAATAGTATAAATCCCAACAGGCCAACTCCAAGACATATACTTGTCAAATTGTCCAATGCTCAAGACAAAGAGAAAATACTCAAGGCAGCAAGAGAAAAGAGAACCATCACATACAAGGGAAACACAATAAGATTAAGTGCTGATTTCTCAGCTGAAACCATGGAGGCAAGAAGACAGTGGTATGACATAGTCAAAATACTAAAAGAAAAAAACTTCCAGCCACGAATTCTCTATCCAGCAAAATTGGCATTCAAAAATGATGGAGAGTTCAAAATATTCACAGATAAACAGCAATTAAGAGAGTATGTCAAGAAGAAACCAGCACTTCAAGAAACACTAAAGGAATCTCTACAAGTTGAAAGGAAAAAACAAAGGAGAGAGAGTTGGAGGAGAGTTTAAAAACAACTGAAAAGACAAAAAGAGAAACAAAACAACATATGATATACATTAACCCAAAGAAAAAATGACTGAAGTAAGAAATTTGTTATGAGTAATAACACTGAATGTTAATGGATTAAATTCACCAATCAAAAGACACAGATTGGCAGAATGGATAAGAAAATATGATCCATCTATATGCTGTCTACAAGAAACCCACATTCGGCCCAGGGATTCAAGGAGGCTGAAAGTGAATGGCTGGAAAACCATTTTACAAGCTAACAATAGCCAAAAAAGGGCAGGAGTAGCTATTCTAATATCAGCAAAATAGACTTTAAATGCAAAACTATTGTAAGAGACAAAGATGGACACTACATATTAGTAAAAGGAGTAATCTCTCAAGAAGAGAGAACAATCATCAACATTTACGCACCTAATTTAGGTGCCTCAAAATACGTGCGGCAAACTCTGGAAAAACTAAGAGGAGAAATAAATTCCTCTACAATTATAGCAGGGGACTTCACACACCATTATCATCATTACACAGAACATCTAGATGGAGAATCAATAAAGAAACAAAGGCACTCAACAATACATTAGAAGACCTGGACTTAATAGACATATGCAGAACACAGAACACTACACCCAAATACAGCAGAAGAAAGAGCTAAAATTGAAGACCTAACTGCACACTTGGAGGAATTGGAAAAACAACAACAAACTAAACCTAAAGGAAGTAGAAAACAGGAAATAACCAAGATTAGAGCAGAACTAAATGAAATAGAGAATAAGAAAGCACTGGAAACAATAAACAAAACTAAAAGCTGGTTCTTCGTGAATATCAACAAAATTGACAAATCCTTAGCCAGACTAACAAAGAAAAAGAGAGAACAGATGCAAATACATAAAATAAGGAATGAGCAAGGTGATATCACTACTGACCCCACAGAAATAAAGAGTATCATAAGAGGATACTT
This sequence comes from Tolypeutes matacus, assembly GCA_026826555.1. Taxonomy (NCBI): domain Eukaryota; kingdom Metazoa; phylum Chordata; class Mammalia; order Cingulata; family Chlamyphoridae; genus Tolypeutes; species Tolypeutes matacus. The sequence goes on from JAKSZT010053887.1 coordinate 53,595,976, forward strand.
TGAAAAGTTATATGCCAACAAAAATGACAATTTAGAGGAAATGGACAAGTTTCTAGAAACCCACAAAGAGCCGACATTATTGAAAGAAGAAATAGATGAACTCAACAGCCCAATTACAAGTAAAGAGATAGACTCAGTCATTAAAAACCTCCCAACTAAGAAGAGTCCAGGACCAGATGGCTTCACAGCTGAATTCTACCAAACATTCCGGAAAGAGCTAACACCAATTCTACTTAAGCTCTTCCAAAAAATAGAAGTAGAAGGAATATTACCTAACTCATTCTATGATGCCACATTACCCTAATACCAAAACCAATTAAAGATACCACAAGAAAGGAAAATTACAGACCAATTTCTCTAATGAAACTAGATGCTAAAATCCTTAACAAAATACTTGCTAATCACATTCAACAACATATCAAAAGGATTATACACCATGACCAAGTGAGTTTCATCCCGAGTATGCAAGGATGGTTCAATATAAGAAAATCAATCAATGTAATACACCACATAAAGAAACTGAAAGGAAAAAATCACATGATCATCTCTATAGATGCAGAAAAAGCATTCAACAAAATACAGCACTCTTTCCTCATAAAAACACTACAAAAGATAGGAATAGATGGAAACTTTCTGAAAATGATAAAGGGTATATATGAAAAACCCAAAGCTAACATCATTTTCAATGGTGAAATCCTAAAAGCCTTCCCTCTGAGATCGGGAACAAGACAAGTATGCCCACTATCACCACTCTTATTTAACATTGTCTTAGAAGTACTTGCACGACCACTGAGACAAGAAAAGGACATAAAAGGCATCCAGATTGGAAAAGAAGAAGTAAAAATTTCATTATTTGCAGATGACATGATCCTATACATAGAAAGCCCTGAGAAATCGACAACAAGGCTTCTAGAACTTATAAAGGGGTTCAGTAATGTTGCAGGCTATAAGATCAATGCTCAAAAATCAGTAGCATTTCTGTACACCAATAACCAGCAAACTGAGGAGGAAATACCATTTACAATAGTAAACAAAAGAATCAAAGACCTAGGAATAAATTTAACTAAAGACGTAAAGGACTTATATACAGAAAACTACACAACACTGTTAAAGGAAATCAAAGAAGACTTAAATAAATGGAAAAATATTCCCTGTTCATGGATGGGAAGATTAAACATCATCAAGATGTCTATCCTACTCAAACTAATCTACAGATTTAATGCAATCCCAATAAAAGTCAACACTATATTTTTTAAGGAACTGGAAAAACTAACCACAAAATATATTTGGAGAGGCAAGAGGCCCCGAATTGCCAAAGATATATTGAAAAAGAAAAATGAAGTTGGAGGTATCACACTACCTGACTTTAAAACATACTACAAAGCTACAGTGATCAAAACTGCGTGGTATTGGCACAAGGATAGACCTACTGACCAATGGAACCGGATTGAGAGTTCTGATATAGATCCTCGCATATACAGTCATCTGATATTTGACAAAGCCACGAAACCCACTCAGTTGGGAGAGAGTGGGCTCTTTAACAAGTGGTGCTTTGATAACTGGATATCCATATCCAAAAGAATGAGAGAAGAATACCATCTCACACCTTATACAAAAATCAACACAAGATGGATCAAAGATCTAAATATAAGAGCCCAAACCATAAAAACCTTGGAAGATAATGTACGGAAGCATCTACAGGACCTTGTAATAGGAAATGGTTTCATGAACTTCACAGCCAAAGCACGAGCAGCAAGAGAAAAAATTGATAAATGGGATCTCCTCAAAATTAAAAACTTCTGCACCTCTAAGGATGTTATTAAGAAAATAAAAAGGCAACCTACCCAATGGGAAAAAATATTCGGCAACCATATATCTGATAGGAGCCTAATATCCTGCATATATAAAGAAATCCTTCACCTCGAAAATAAAAGGACAAACAACCCATATAAAAAATGGGCAAGTGACCTGAAAAGACACTTTTCCAAGGAAGAAATACAAATGGCTAAAAAGCACATGAAAAAATGCTCAACATCACTTGCTATCAGGGAAATGCAAATCAAAACTACAATGAGATACCATCTTACACCCATCAGAATGGCAGCTATTAAAAAAACAAGAGACACTAAATGTTGGAGAGGATGTGGAGGAATAGGAACCCTCATCCACTGCTGGTGGGGCTGCGGTATGGTCCAGCCACTGTGGAGGACAGTTTGGCGGTTCCTCAGAAAACTAACAATAGATCTTCCGTATGATCCAGCAATTCCACTGCTGGGTATATACCCAGAAGAACTGAAAACAAAAATACAAACAGATATATGCACACCAATGTTCATAGCGGCATTGTTCACCATTGCCAAAAGTTTCGAATCAACCCTGGTGCCCATCAACAGATGAATGGATAAGCAAAATGTGGTACATACATACAATGGAATATTACTCAGCTGTAAGAAGGAACAAAGTGCTAACACATGGAATAACGTGGATGAATCTTGAAGACCTTATGTTGAGTGAAGCAAGCCAGGCACTGAAGGATGAACAGTATATGACCTCACTGATCTGAACTGAGGAAAGTGAGCAGTCTCTGAGAACCATTGTCTGAAAGATAGGTTAACAAAGGAGAGTAAGAGAAGAGCAGGTTTTGAGCCATCACCCATATGGACATAATCTATGGTAAAGGGATAGAGTGTGGTTGCATGTTGGGTGATGGGGCAGATGAGTGGTGGTGTTCCTGGGTTTGGTGATGCAGCACTGGGGGGTGGGTGGATTAGGAAGGGCTGGTTCAAATCCCCAGGGCATGTAACTGTGAATCTTGACATTCCATGGGTTGGGAGAGGGGGGTATCACGGGCCCTGGGGGCCTGGGGAGAAGGGAACAGTCAAGATCTAATGGGTTGTTTGGTGGTCATGGGGAAGGTTTTTCATTACCTTACAGTAATGGACACAGGACATGGTAAATATCATCAAAATTATTAAACTGTATCATCTAAATTGTAAACTATACTGTAAATCACTGACAATGTTAATTGCTATATTTTGCTATCTGCAAAACAGTTATAACAATGCTAACAACCAAAAAAAAGGGGGGCGAGTTAATGTGGGGTGGGGAAGGGGGGTGGTTTGGTATCTGGGAGTCTCCGGCACTCCGTGTGTGACTTTGCTGTGACCTAAAACTTCTTTGAAATTAAATGAAAAATTGGGAGACAATGGGGATTGAGAGGAGGAAGGTGTCATGGCACACCAGACATCCGATAACACAGTGATAAAGGGAAGGAAAAAAGGAAAAAAAAGAAAAGAGAAAGGGAAAAAAAAATGAATATATATATATATATTTTTTAAAGGCATTTCCTTTGCTTTTTTTGCCCATTTTTTGAATGTCCTAATCCACTAATTATATTTTATTTTGGTTTGTTCTTTGTTTGATTATTTGTTTTTTTTTCCTTCTCTCTCTCTCTCTTTTTTTTTTCCCCTGAGTTTCCTTATGTTTGTCTCTTGCATGTAAGCTTATCACACTTGTTTCTTTTTCCTAGTAAGTGTATTTGATTATTTTATGGACTAAATGTTCATGGAGGATTTGGATCACAGAAGGGTTACAATGGGTACTGCAGGGGATTATTGGGGGGAG
>JAKSZT010053887.1:53599699-53637509 GCA_026826555.1 Tolypeutes matacus
CGGGGGGGGGGTTTCGTGGGGATTGGTTCATCCGAATATACATGAAAGATATACAAAATCATTCAAAGGATTGGGGGATGGGGCATGGTCACGATGGGTGGAGAATCACACAATAAATGAGGGAATCTGAATTCCTAGCCTGGAGAGCTCTGCCACAGTCTCCAAGGGAGCAGCAATAGTCCTCTGAGTGTAGGGACAGTGCCTGTCAAAATAGGATGACCCACTGATATGTTTTTTTAATTGATGACTACCCTTGTGAGTCTTTGCTCTTGTAAATGAGACTTAGCCTGCAGTTGTGGGGTGCCTAAGGGTTGCCACCTGAGAGCCTCCTTGTTGCTCAAATGTGGCCTCTCTCTAAGACAAATTCAGCATATGATTGCATTACCTTCCCCCCAACGTGGGACATGACTCCCGGGGATGAGCCTCCCTGGCAATGAGGGATTAATACCAAGTGCCAACTGGCAACACAACTGGAAAAAGACCTTGAATAAAAGGGGGAAATGGTAAAGACAAATGAGTTCAAGTGGCTAAGAGACTTCAAAGAGAGTCGAATGGTCATCCCAGAGGTAACTCTTACGCACACATCAGTAGGAGCTCATAGAACATCTAAGTGCCTATCACCCCACTCAGTGGGGTTCCTGAGATCTGCGGAGACACCCTGGTCCTATATAAGGGGGGATAGCCCCAGAGACTGATGCCTTATCAGTGGGTTCTATTTTGGAATCTGTGCTCCTGAGAGTGACAGAATTAGACTCAAATAAGTCCTCCCTGCACATGGTTCACCAGTCCCTTCTGTTCAAACCTATATGTGATGCTGGAGTTTTTAGGTATTCTTCCAGAGACTGGAGCCTCCCGCCTACCTATGTGCCAGGTGTGCATGAAATCTAGGTGGAGCTGCAACTCCTACCCTACAGCTCAATGGACTCATCCAAGTCACCTGGTGAGGAGACAACGATGGGCAATGGCCATCCCAGGGAATGGAGAGGGCCTGCATCTGCATGCCGGATCATCCCACCCACCATATCCATGGGATATAAGCCCTCTCTCACTTGGAGTTGGAGTGGACATCACCATCTCAGTCCCCTCAGGATTGGGGGAAGAACTATGGACTAGAGTGGACTTGATGGTATTCTCTTGTTCACATATGGTGATTCTAGCAATGCAAGAAATCATAACAATGAGGTGGAGCCAGTGGCCACTTGACACTTTTGGGGTAGGGAGGGGATGAGCAGTTGAAATACAGTGGCTTCTTTGGGAGTTGGAGGTTGTCCTGAGTACCGTTGTGGCAACGGATGTAGGCCATTTTAAATCAGCACACACCACTCAGAACTGAGTGGGAGAGAGTGTGGTCTACAGTGTGAACTGTGGTCTATGGTTGGTGGCAAGGCTCCAGGATGTATAAGTTCATTGAGGGTAGTGGGCCACACTGTGGGAGATGTTTGTGTGGGATGTGGTGGGAGGTGTGGGAGGTGGGCAACATGGGAATCCCAGTGGGTTCCATGTAATATTTTGGGTAATCTAAGCACCTCTTAAAATATATGTATATATATATATATAAATAGCATTTTTGTAAGCAAATACACATATATGCATATTATTTATATATCATTTTGCAAATGTTTGTATGTATTGTGAGAATTTTGATTTTTACTCATAATAAAAAAAAAAGATGAAAAAAAATTGACATAGGTTTGCCTTTCTACAGGAAGATTTTAAAATAGACCTATTTTTTTCTGTTTTGATAATCTTTTTAATAAGAAAGGTAACAAAATGGTATTTTGCTATTCCAACGATTCTGAATATAACTTACATAACATTCTTTTAAGTATTAGAATGCTCTGATCAATTATTTGAAATCTAGTTATTAATTTCAAAGATCAGAAAATTCCAATAAGTATGGAATTTATAGATTGCGTTATAAAAAATGGAACTTGATAAACAGGATCAGAGGCTTAAATTTACAAATAACCAATGTCTCGAAAGGTAAATATGATAGAATGTAAAGGATATAGGTAAATTTTTGTGTTATGGGGAATTAAGTCAATATGGCTAACATTTCACTATCTAGCTGAAGTTCAGGGCAATTGTTACTCAAATTTGCTTATTTATATTTTATTAAAAAATATTTAAGCATTACTAATTTTGAAATCTATTTTTGATCATCTTTTCAAATAGGATGGTAAATACTAAATACACCAAATGTAAGATAGGGACTATAGTTAATAGTAATATTTTGATGATGCTCTTGCATTGTGTGTAACAAATGTATAACAACAATGCAAGGTGTTGGTGGAGGGGTGATGTATGGGACCTTTATATGATGTTATGCATGTTTATTTTGTAAGTTCACAACTTTTACTATATATTTATTGTTTTGTATGTTCATGTATGAATGATATACTTAAATAAAAAATATATTTTATAAAATGAACTATTATGATAGAGAGTAGATTGCACAAGGTCTACCATTGACTAAATTCTTGTACACAACAACTAGAAGGGCACCATGAAGTCCTTTCTTCATGCAAAATCTCTCCTGCAAATGTTACATGGTGTCTAGTAGGACCATCATTAGCATCCTGCTTTGGTGTTAAGGCCTAGTCTCAAAAAAACAGTTATGGGAAATAGACTTTCCTGGAAGGCAAAACAAGGGATATTGGCACATTTATTCTTACTATCATAGGTCAGATTAATTTTAGCTGCACCTTTGGAAAAGAAGCTTGTCCTGAGAGAATGGAATAGAGAACTAGCAAGTTTTATCCACAGGAAGAGCAGAAGTTTGACATATAGTGCTGTCTTCCTGGAGGTCTGGTTCAGCATGATTCCTCCATGGGCACAGACTTGGGGGACAGGGGACACCTGGTAGTAGTGTGTGTGTGTGTGTGTGTGTGTGTGTGCACGTGCACACATTTGCAAGTGTGGGAGTACCAAGAGGGCACAAAGAAATGTGAGGCACCCATTTCACTATGCCACAACTTGTCCTTGGATTGACACTAGATTCCACTAAATATTTTCAAAGAAATATGAAATCCTTTCTTCTATCTAACTAGTTTTACATATGGCTTCAGTGCTTGGACACAGCAGTGTGGATAGAGATGGGAGAAGAGCACAAATGGACCCTATGGTAATCTGAGATTGTATGTACCCAAGAAAATCATGTTCTTAAAGCTAGTTCATTCCTGTGGGTGTAAATCTATTGTAGTTGGGACCTTTTGATTAGGCTACTTCAGTTAAGGGCCTTTGGTTAGATTACTTCAGTTAAGGTGCAGCCATGGGTGGGTCTTATGCTCCTACTGGAGTCTTTTTTTGTTTGTTTCTTTGTTTTTATTTTTTATTTTCTTAAAGATACTTAGATTATACAAATGTCACATAAGAAATATAGGGGACTCCCATATGCCCCGCTCCCCACACATCACACATTTCCCCACATTAACAACATCCTTCTTTAGTAAGGTACATTCATTGCAATTGATGAACACATTTTGAAGCATTGCCACTAAGTGTGGATTAAAGTTTACATTGTACTTTACCCTATCTCCCACCCATTTCTGTAGGTTATGGCAAGATTTATAATGGCCTGTATCTGTCATTGCAATGTCATTCAGGACAATTCCCAAGTCCCAAAAATGCTCCCATATTACACCTGTTTTTCCCTCTCCCTGCCCTCAGAACCTTCAGTGGCCACTGCCTCCACATCAATGATATAATTTCTTCCATCACTAGAATCACAATAAATCTATAGTAGACTACCAGTAAGTCTACTTTAGTCCACAGTTCATTCCCTAATCCTGAGTATTCTGGTATGGTGATATCCACTCCAGCGGAAATTGAGAGGGGGCTGTGATCCCATAGGGCTGATGGATGGGACTCTTCTACTTGCAGTTGTAGAATCTTTCAGTTCCTTGATATGGTAGTTGTCCATTATCTCCTCATGTTAGTTATCTTGGGTTAGACCTATGAACTGGTAAGTAAGGGATGCAATTCTGTTAAGATTCAGGGCCCAACTGGCACATGGGCAGCCCAAAGATTTAAGTCTTTTGTCTTTACACCTACCAACTCTAGTACTAATTATAGGTTCAAATAGAAGGAGAAAAGAGCCACGTGTAGGGAAACCACACTGAGTCCAACTCTGTCACTCTGGGGAGCATAAATTTCAAAGTAGGGCCCGCTGGCCAGGCACAAAACCCCTGAGCTATCTACCCTGACTATAGAGTCTGGATGTCTCCAGAGCCCTCAGAAGCCCCACTACTTGGGGGTAGTATCTACTTTGGTAGTCAAAGAGATCCTGCTGAGAACTGCATAAGTGTAACCTCTGAAATGACCTCCCGACTCACTTTGACCTCTCTTAGCCAAATAAACTCATTTGTCTTTACATTTTCCCCCTTTTGGTCAAGGTATTTTTCCAGCTGTATTTCTGGCTGGTGCTTGGTAGTAAGCTCTCTGTGCTAGGGTGGCTTATCCCAGGGAGTCATGTCCCATGCTGGGGGGAAGGTAATGCATTTATATGCTGAGTTCAGCTTACAGAGACACCACATTTGAGCAAAAAGGAGGCTCCCAGGAGTCAACTCTTATGCACGTTATAAAACTAGGCTAAGTTTCAATTTCAAGAGTAAAGGTTCATATGCACAGTCATCAATATCAAGGGTCTGTCAATGGACCATCCTCCTTCACTTGCCATTGCCCCTGTATTTGGTGGATTCTTGCTGATTCATTAGAGAATGTGGCAGAGCTCCCCAGGATGGGAAATTGATATTCCTTCGGTTATTGTGTGAATCTCCACCCACTGTGACAGCGCCCCATGAACATTTGAAAACATTTATATGTAATTGCCACTGGAATGAAATGAAAACACTCTGAAGCTTAGTGTTCTTTGGGGGAGGCACCGTTTAATGGATCTCTTTCAATATATCTACAGTCAGCTATATCAGGAGGCATGCCCAAGGACATGCTGTATGTGTAAGAGCTCAGAAAGTTTTGGGTTGTGCAGGAGATAATGGAGAGGCAGAAAACTCTAACTAAGTAACAGTGTAAAGTAAGAAAGTCTTATTGTTTTCAGCAGGAACTGATAACAGCAGCTTTTTCCCATACAGCAGTATTTTGCTTGTGCAGCAAAGCAGGTTTTAAACTGTTTCAAAGATAGTTTAACCAAAGCATTCCCACATCTCCCCTTTTTTGTTTAAGAAAGAAGAAAAGGAAAAGGGAAATGTATTCTGACACAGCCTTTATAAATATTTGTTTTAATTTGATAATTGGTAATAGTAAGTCTAGGTCACTGTCTGTTACCTGGGTTATGAACTGGGCTGTGTGTGGGAAACAAAGTAGCCATGGGGGCAGTTGACCTCCCTTGGGAGGGGTGAGGGTTAATGTCCTACCTCTGTAGACCCCCAATTTTTCCCTGATGGCCCCCTTGTGACTGTGTCTGTTTTAAGTTGTTCCTTCCCTGAGGAATCTTACCTATCTCCGGCTAACCCATTCTCCTGGGCCAAACAGGGTGATGAGAGACTGCCAAAGGTTCCATGGCCTCTACACTCAGCACCTGGCTTGGGATACCCATGCTCGGAAAACCCAGGCTGACCAGCTCTCAGAAGGCCGTTACAGTTAAAGGAGACACAAGCAATCCCAAGTATGGGACATGTGCAGGATACTCCCAAAATACAGTAAAACTAGAAAAGGCAAGTGAAAAGGAAGGAAAGAAGACTTAGAGGTAAAGTTGGGAGACATAAGGCTTAAAAGTTTACTCTAGAAAAAAAAAAAAGAAAAAAAGAAAAAATAAAGAAAAGAAAAAAAAAAGAAAAAGAAAATTTAAAAAAGTTTAGGAAAAAATGATTTGTTACAAACATGAATCAAATAAATTTTTGTTAGCTAGCAGAGCTGAGCAGAGCCTTTACTAAAATTAAACTACTAGTTTAATAATATTTATGAAAAACTAATTTAAAGGTGTTTTAACTAAAGGGGTCCTAAGTCTTCTCTCTTGTTTTATTTTAGTTCTTGATCTTTGGATGTGGAAGAGAGAGATGAGGCAGTGACTAAAGCAATGATTTTTTGTTCAGTGTGACAAACTCAAGAGAGAGCTTGATGAATTAACGTCATGATTGTGTCTGGGAATCCCTTTGTTCCTCCATCATCATCTTCTCCATCTACAGTATTGGGCTGAATGAGTGATCTTTCCAGCTCATGGTATAGCTTCATGTTCTTTGCTGGCAGCCACTGGGGGTCTGTTGGAGTAAGAACACACACATATCCTCGCCCCCAAGTTATAAGGTCACAGGGTCCTTTCCAAGATCTATCTCCTAACATTACTTTGTACAGAATTTTAGCTTGTATTTTATGATTCTCCTGATGAGGGGAGAAATGTTTCTCAGTTGCTGAAAAGCCATCTTTATTACAATTTTAAAAATCTAAAGTGTATAGTTCTATAGCTATTGTATTTCTAGAAGAGGTATCCATACTCCCCCTTTTTTTGTTTTATTGTTATAGATGACATGACATATTTTAAATATTTTTAAGGCTGAGTTAATTGGACTTAATTAGGGGCTATTTGGAGACTAGCTCAGGTAAGAGAATTTGGGATATATTTATAGGGTTGTTTTAAAAATGTTTTTAAGGAGACTGCAATAAGGATGTCATCCATGTAGTGATAAATATATTTTTGTGTGAAGGCAGAATGAGTAGAGTGTAAAATCTGAAAGACATAATATTGGTATATAGTGAGGCTATTGAGCATTTCTTGTGGTAGGACTTTCCGCTAATATCTAGTTAGTGAACTTTTGTTAATAATTGAAAGAATACAAAATAAATGAAGGATTGTTTACAAACAGGGGCTTAACTATTATTATCCAATCTTTTATGATATGTATATATATATTTACATACTTACTAAATTGGGGGACACACGGATACACTTGGCTCACTTTTGGCTAGAGTGCTGGATAGATAGAAGATAAATGCTAAAATGCATATCTAGTTTAATAAGTTTATACTGACAATTAGAGTAAGAAATAAGAATAACATAATCAATTATAAGATTAAATTAATATTGAACAGTGTTATACAGTGGCAGGTAAATAGAGCAGTTTTACATATAAACTCACTAACATCTAGCTTTTGGCTGGGAAGTTTTAAATTAGCAGGCAATACTAGAGTTTTGATGGAAAACAACACTTGTATAGAGCACTATCTTTTAGGGTGGGACTTTAACTGGCTTGATTAGGGACTATATTTTTTACTGTGTTCATTATTAATGAACTTGATACTATAGATGCCAATTTGTGAGCATTGTGTTAATTCCCCGGGAAGGAGCCAGCCTCCTCAGGAGAGAACACAACACTCCCTGGACAGTAAACTCCAAGGTCTATGCATTAGTCCCTAAAGAACGTGGCCAACTTTCCCAGGGAGGAACCAACACTCTCTGGAATGCACTTTATCTGTTCTTATTTGTTACAAAACATCCCTGATGTGCCCAGAGTTTTAGTTCTCATTATTTTTCCTGAAATATGAAAAGTGCTGGCTAGCAAGGCATTGGTTTGCTGATTAACAAAGTTTCCTACAAGATGTTTCATTTTTAGGTTTGGACAATACTCACCAAATTTTTCCTAATACATTCAGTTTCAGGATTGCTCAAACTCAAAACAAGAGATTTACATATACATTTAATAATATACATTTATATATAACATACAAGTTATTAAATTACTTAAGTATGCAATGTATTGTATTAAAGTTTTGATTAGTATTTAAGTATTTTACACATGATTCATAACTACAGTAAATTATATAACAACAAACAATAACAAGACTTTTAATTAGCAGACATATAATGAATAAACTTTTCTTTCTTATGCATTTAAGATTCCTAACCAATGAGGTTATATAGGCTTGTAGCATGATTAAAATGATTTTATTTTCTCTATTTTGTATAGTTTGAGGCACAGGAAATAATAAATTATTATTTCCTATTTGGATTGTGGGGCAGCACATTAACTTGTTCTCTTAATACCTGCATTGGTTCTGCTGTTAGCATTTTAATTGGAACTGGGGCTGTGACTCGCAGTGTTGAATTTAAACTTAGTTTATTGTTGGCTTTTTTACAGGAAGGGGAATGCGGGCTAGCTTGACTTGCTCAAGGAGATACTAAAGAAAGCTTTAACAAGTTTCAAAACAAAGTGATAGTGATATAACTGGATATTATTTTTTTTGCAACAAACTAGCAATATTTGGGATGGCTGTATACCACAGTGGGTTTACTTTAATTTATGATAAGAGATTGTTTTTGTGACACATAAACATTGTTAAATTTCTAGGAATTTTATACACTTTTAAATATTTATATGAACTTTTTATTCATACAACTTTAATTAACAGAGGGTTAAAGAATATATTTTAATTTTATAACAATTTTAACCACTTTCCATTTGGACTATAGCATATCAAATAAACTCAACTATTTTATTACTTTACTTTTTTCAAGGTGAAAAAATCTATTTTTTGCAACAGTTTGAAATAAAAAGCTACATTTCAGGATTTGATTTTGGGAAAGCAAGTTTGAACATTAGGTTCTTTTAAAAGTGATAAGACTTGTTTCTCTAAGGAAACAATAATGTTAAAGTATAAGAAACTTTTGATAAAACAGACTTTCATTTTTGCATACTGATTATTCAGGAGAAAAATTCTTTGTAAACTTTTACTAAACAGACTAACGACTTAAGAAACTTGGAGAAAGAACAAAATTTTAACTTTGTATCAATGTACTATTTGATACTACAGATTTTAAAACTTTATAGATAGACCCATCAAATATTACTTAACCTTGACCACAAAAATTCCTTTTCCATGCACCTTCTGCACTTTCTGTATTCATTCAGATTTTGTACCACATTTTACTCTTTTTTAATTACTAGTCATTTTATCTTAGGACAAAATTATTTTCTTTTTCTTTAATAATAAAAACACATTCTATATAACTTATATACATAAGTTACCAAAATGATTTTGGAAACTGTCTCCAAGCAAACCTCCTAAAACATACAATTACCATCAAAACTAAACAATCTTGTCAAAATAATGATTCAATTTGATTGTAACTATGCTAATTATTTCAAATTAATATCCATGTTTATATATTAATATAAGCACTTATTTAATTTTTGGCCATTTGAATAGATTTCTTTTAATAATTTTCATTTATCAATTTAATATTACCATCTGGAGTATCAAAACATACACTGACAGTGAACAAACAGACAAACATACAAAATGAATTACAATATATCAATAGAAACATGCATCTTTGATTTTACTGGTTTTGAGAATTTTTCTGGAAACTGTGTTGCCAAATTTTCCTACTCTTTCAATGGTTTAATTCTATTAGCCCCTGTCAGCCCACAGCCTTATCATCATGTAGGCAGTAGGAGGTTTACAGAGTTGCTGCCGGAATGTTTTCCTTTTCTTAGTTAACTGTTTGGCAGAATGTTTTCTTACAAGCATGATTTCACCAACAAGGGCTTTATTCAGCACTTCTACCTGTTGAGTGCAGCCTTCTTGCTATTCTAGTTGCCAAACACTAAATTGGGCTATGGTGACAATAGTTTTTACAAGAATTTTCCAATCTCAGAGGCACATCTGGTAGCTATTAGCAATGGAGTTCAAAATCCCTTTTATGAAGGAATTGGGTTCAAACTTACATTTCAAATTTCATCCTACTTATTCCCATAATTCTAAATCTAAGATTCCCTCACTGGGGAAATATGGGCAATATGTATGCACCATGTGCAACATATCAAATAGTTGCTCTTCTTTCACTTTACATTCAGCAGCTTGAAGCAATTGCTGTAATACTCTTAATTGGATCCTCTGTTTAGGGGTTAATGTATTCCCCACGTTACTTTAAAAGACAAAGTTTTTTTGCAACAAACTAATAATATTTGGACCACTGCATACAGTAGTGGTGGGACTACTGCATATAGTAGTGTTGGGACTACTGCATACAGTGGTGATGTTACTTACCTTGGTGGCCGACTGACCTCTGGGGCGTTGATGTCCTCTAAGAGGATGATTAGGTCTGGATCATGTTTCTTCAACAAGGTGCTCTGGGGGCTGTCCCAAAAATTACTTGCAGCAGGAATCTGCCTTGCAAAGTCTTGTGGTGATCTGTCCAGCAGAGCTGGCAATGGCACCGTTTCACATCAGGGTCACTGATTGCCGCAGGAATGAAATGACAACACTTTGAAGCTCAGTATTCTTTGGGGCAGGCCCCATTTATTGGATCTCCTTCAATATATATACAGTCAGCTATATCAGGAGGCACACCCAAGGACATGCTGTAGGTGTAAGGGCTCAGAAAGTTTTGGGTTGTGCAGGAGATAATGGAGAGGCAGAAAGCTCTAGCTAAGTAAAAGCATAAAAGTAAGAAAGTTCTTATTGTTTTCAGCAGGAACTGATAACAGCAGCTTTTTCTCATGCAGTAGTTATTTTGCTTGTGCAGCAAAGCAGATTTTAAAGTGTTTCAAACATAGTTTAACCAAAGCGTTCCCACAATATGTCTTATATGTGTGCCCAGGTGAGCTTCCTACCATGCATCCTCTTTCACTGTATCCCTGCACCAGTGATCCTCCTCTGCCACAGATGTAACCCTTCTGTGATCCAAAACTTCTTCATAAGTGAAACCAATTAAATAGCCAAATACAATTAATAAGAAAGTGAAATAATAATGATAGTTTTAAAAATAAGAAATAAAATACAAAAAATTAAAAAAAATACAAAAATACAAAAATAAAACTTTGGGATATTACAAATAATGAAAAATATTTTTAAAACTTTTTGACGTTTTGTCTTTCATCATTGTAAGATCCGTTGTCCTATATGAACAGTGACATTTTCTTCCATTTATTCCCCCAGTGTCTTACATGCATTTTTTTTTTTTTTTAATCCTCAAAGAAGTTTTAGGTTACAGAAAAGTCATGTACTGAATATAGGGACTCTCATATACCCAACATCCTCCCCCTTTTCCCCATTCCCCTATTAATAACATTTTATATGTGGATGGTATGTTTGTTACAACTGATGTACAAATATTGAAACATAGCTACCAACCATGGTAAATGGTTTACATTATGGTTTACATTTTGGATCATACACTTTTTAAACTTTGATGCATTTCAACAAGGCATATATCCATCATAGCAAGATCATGTAGAACACTTCCATCTCTCACAAAATGCCCCCTGTTCCATCTATTCTATTCCTCCCTCCACCTCCCCTAGGGTCCCATGGCAACCAGCAGGCTTCACTCCTTGAAGGACAAGATTCATAGTTACTTGCAACAACACTGAGGACTTGGCACAGTGGTCTGCCCTTCCCTATTAGCACTGCCCTTGCTCTTAAGAGACTCCTGCCCCTCTCTTTGAGAACATAGTGGACCTCCCCATTATGGGAGTCCACCACACTGCTGCTCATTATGTGGGTCTCCATCTATTGACATAACACACCATAGAAGATGAACACTCACACACACCTTAGAAGCCTGCCCAAGTGCACCCTCTCCAGATGCCCCCTACATACAACACCCCAAACCAGCAACCCTCAAACTTACCATATTCCCAAAAGAGCATTCCCAGCATTGTAGTTTCAGCCATGTACCCACCAAACCCCAGTGTTCACCTGCTCCCTCCCCCAACTCTACTGCCAGTTCCATGGACAGTCCAACCTACCCCACCCCCACCCCCCTGACAAACCGCTACCGCTCAACCTAAAGGTATCACTACACCACTGTCGTGCCCCTCCACTGTAAAATTAAACAATTCCACCATAACATAAATTTTGCCCATATGGGAGTTAACTCACAACCTTCTTCTCCCTTTCTATTTCCTGTAAACCTATCTTCAGACTCTAGCTCTGTGAGTCTGCTCACTTTGCTTAATTCCGATATGAGGTCATGTAATATTTGTCCTTCAGTGCCTGGCTTGCTTCACTCAACATAAGGTCTTCAAGTTTCATCCATGTTATCCTGTGTGTTAAACTGCATTCCTTCTTACAGCTGAGTAATATTCCTTTGTATGCATATACCATATTTTGTTTATCCAATCATCTGTTGAAGGGCATTTGGGTTGATTCTAACTTTTGGCAAAAGTGAATAATGCAGCTACGAACATTGGTGTGCATATATCTGTTTGTGTTCTTGCTTCCAGTTCTTCTGGGTATATACTCAACAGTGGAATTGAGACTTTTATAGTTAGTTTTCTAAGGAACTGCCAAACTGTCCTCCACAATGGCTGCACTATTCTACATACCCACCAGCAGTTCTCATTCATCCACATACTCTTCAACACTTGTAGTCCTCTGTTTTTTAAATAGCAGCCAATCTAATGGGTGTAAGATGATATCTCATTGCAGTTTTGATTTGCAGTTCCCCAATAGCTAGTGATGTTGAGCATCTTTTCATGTGCTTTTTAGCCATTTGTATTTCTTCTTTGGAGAAATGTCTATTCAAATCACTTGTCCAAGTTTTAAATGGGTTGTTTCTCTTTTTATTTTTGAGGTGTAGGGTTTCTTTATATATGCTGAATATAAGGCCCCTATCAGATATATGGTTACCAAATATTGCTCATTGAGTAGGCTGTCTTTTCACTCTCAACAAACTTTTGATGTGCATAAGTTTTTAATTTTGAGGAGATTCATCTATTTTTTTTCTTTTGTTGCTTGTGTTTTGGGTGTAAAGTTCATAAAATCATTTCCTAATACAAGGTCTTGTAGATGTTTTCCTACATTATCTTCCAAGGTCTTTATGGTCCTGGCTCTTGTATTTAGATCTTTGATCCATCTTGACTTAATATTCGTATAAGGTGTGAGATGGTGTTCCTCTCTTATTCTTTTGGATATGGATATCCAGTTCTCCAAGCATCATTTGTTGAAGAGGTCTTTCTCTCCCAGTTTTGTGGGCTTACTGGCCTTGTCAAATATCAATTGGCTTTATATGCACAGGTCTATATCAGAATTCTCAATCCAGTTCCATTGGTTAATATGTCTATCCTTGTGCCAATACCATGCCTTTTGATCATGTAGCTTTGTAATATGTTTTAAAGTCATGTAGTATGATTCCTCCGAAATCATTTTCCTTTTTACATATGTCTTTGGCAATTCGGGGCCCTTCCAAATAAATTTCATAATTAGTTTTTCCAATTCAGTAAAAAATGCTGTGGTGATTTTTATTGGGATTGCATTAACTCTGTAGTTTGTTTGGGTAGGATAGACATCTTAATGATGTTTAGTCTTCCTATCCATGAACAGGGAATATTCCTTTATTTATTTAAGTTTTCTTTGATTTTTTTAACAGTTTTGTGTTATTCTCTGCATATAAGTCATTTACATGTTTAGTTAAATTTATTCATAGGTATTTGATTCTTTTAGTTGCTATTGTATTAATAAATGGGATTTTTTTTCTTGATTTCCTCTCCAAATTGCTCATTATTGGTGTACTGAAACACTACTGATTTTTGCACATTGATCCTATAACCTAGGAGTTTACTGAACTCATTTATAAGCTCTTGAAGCTTTTTTGTAGATTTTCTCAAGGCTTTCTATGTATAGGATCATGTTGTCTGCAAATAGTGAAATTTTTACTTCTTGCTTTCCTTGGGCACCATATGTTGGTGTTCAGGAACTGGGTCGGTGAAAACAGTGCTGTGGATAAGAAAGAATAAAAGAAAGAGAAGAAAAAACTGGGATCAGGGGACTCTCCATCTGATATGGAGAGAAGAGCCCAGCCACCTCATTAAGTGTGGCTTTTATTTGGCTTTAGAACAAAGAAAATACTTGTGAGCATGTGCAAGGGCAATAGATACTTGACAGTTACATTCTACTGAAATCATCAAGTCTTAAAGGTTAATGGCTCAGTTCCTCTTTTCCTTCCTGAAATTCACAGACATTGTAAATCTTACAAGCTCAGGATGTTTCCCCACCCAGCTCCTATTAGCATGAGACTGGAGGGCTTTTTTCCTACATTCCAAGGTGACATTCTTTTCTGTCAGTAGTCATGGCCTTTACTTGAAACTCCATCATTTCCCCCTTTTTTTATTAATTAAAGCTCATAGGAACCATTATATAAGCTGATACAAGGTGACCTCCTATCACACTTGTCTTCTTCCATAGGCTCTTGTGACTGTGCCTGTCTTAAGTTGTCCTCCTCTGAGAATCTTACCCATCATTGACTACCAGTCAAGCTTTTGAGCTCTTACATGGATGGCAATTTCATTAATATTTATGCTTCTTTAGGTTCCTTAAGTGAATATTTTTGTGCAGATAATTAGTATTAAGATCAAGGGGTTATTAGTAAAATCTTTCTACTAAATAATGCAAAATTAGTTTTTCATGGCCAAGTTTCTTAACATAAAAATGCATTTATCTGGTCTAATTCTTCATTTTTTCTATGAATATATGTTATTACTCTAGCCATGACAATACAAACAATTAAAATGCATATAACAATATTTCCAAATCCAATCCAAAATGATATTTGAACTGTTTTTTGTTTCCACCAATGAAACAGCTGCACCAGTGGTTTCTTTCAATTCGTTTGATACATGCTCAATGCCTTCTTTTGCAATTCCGAAAGATTTATAGAAGCATTATGCTTATATCCAATCAAATTATTTTTTCACTTCCAAAGCAGTAATACAAAAAGAACTTTCATTCCAATCACATTTAAGAGGTCTTAACAAGTTTAAATTATAAATTTGATTACCCAAATGTATTTGGTTGCCTTTTATATATTTTTCTTGCCTAAGTACTTGAGCAAGTACTTCTAACACAATGTTAAATAGCAGCGATGAAAGTGGGCATCCTTTTCTTTTTCCTGATCTTAAAGGGAAAGCTTTTAGGATTTCACCATTGAATGAAATGTTAGCTGTGGGTTTTTCATATATACCCTTTATCATGTTGAGGAATTTTCCTTCTATTCCTATCTTTTGTAGTACTTTTTATCAGAAAAGATTGCTATATTTTGTTGAATGCTTTCTCTGCATCTATAGAAATGATCATGTGGTTTTTTTTCTTTTGATCTGTTTATGTGTTGTATTACTGTGGCAGTTTGATGTAATTATGAATTCCAAAAATATAATTGAATCATGCTTGTAAACTGATCTGCTAATCTGGGCATGATTAGGTTAGAATTAGGGCATTGAGCCCCATCCCTTGGTAGGTGGGGAATCGAATATAAAAGGCAAGGCAAAGGACAGTTGAAGCAGTCTTTTGAGAAGCAATTTTGATGTTGGAAAGAAGAGAAGAGAAGCAAGCTGTTCACCTGATCACCTACAGCTGACCTTGTGGAGGAAACAGGAGCTAAGCCTGGAGAGAAACACAACCCCGGGAAGAGAGGAACCCCAGAAGCCTGAACCCTGGCAAACGCCGGCAACTGTCTTGCTCTAACATGTGGCAATGGACTGTGGTGAGAGAAGAAATTTAATGCTTTATGGCCTGGTATGTGTGGACTTCTACCCCAAATAAATACCCTTTATAAAGACCAACCCATTTTTGGTATTTCACATTAGCACCCCTTTGGCTGATTAATACAATTACATTGATTGATTTTCTTTTGTTGAACCATCCTTGCATACCAGGGATGAAACTCACTTAGTCTTGGTGTATAATTCATTTGATCTATTGTTGAATATGGTTAGGAAGTATTTTGTTGAGGATTTTAGCATCTAGGTTCATTAGAGAGATTGGTATAGTTTTCTTTTCTTGTGATGTCTTTGTTTGGCTTTAGTATTAATGTGATTTTGGCATCATAGCATGAGTTAGGCAATGTTTCCTCCACTTCTATATATATATATATATATATATTTTTTTTTTTTTTTGAAGAGTTTAAGCAGCATTGGTGTTAGTTCTTTCTGGAATGTTTGATAGAATTCACCTGTGAAGCCATCTAGTTCTGGGCTCTTCTTAGTTGGTAGGGTTTTGATAACTAACTCTATCTCGGTTCTTGTGATTGGTCTGTTGAGTTCATTGAATTCCTCTTTTGCCAATATAGGCTGCTTGTGTGTTTCTAGGATTTTGTCCATTTCCTCTAAATTATCCATCTTGCTGGCATATAGTTTTTTCCCAAAGTATTCTCTTATGATACTCTTTATTTCTGTGGGGAAACTGGTGATATCCCCCTCCTCATTTCTTATTTTATGTATTTGCATCTTCTCTCTTTTTTTCTTTGTTAGTCTACCTAACCATTTGTCAATTTTATAAATCTCAAAGAACCAGCTTTTGGTTTTGTATATTTTTCTAGTGATTTATTATTTTCAATTTCATTTCTTCTGCTCTAATCTTTACTATTTCTTTTTTTCTTCTTTGTTTGGGGTTAGTTTGTTTCTCTCTTTCTAATTCCTGCAGGTGTGCAGTTATGTTTTTTATTTTAGCTCTTTCTTCTTTTGTAATGTAGACATTTATAGCTATGAACTTCCCTCTCAGTACCGCTTTTGCTGCCTCCCATAGGTTTTGATGTGGTGTGTTGTTATTTTCATTTGTTTCAAGGTAGTTACTGATTTCTGTAGAGATTTCCTCCCTGACCCACTGATTATTTAAGAGGGTGTTGTTTAACTTCCATATCTTTGTGTCTCATCTGGTTCTCGGCCTCTTACTGATTTCCAGCTTCATTCCATTGTGGTCAGAGAAATTACTTTGTATAATTTTGTTTTTTCTGAATTCATTGAGAGTTGTTCTGTGGCCTAGCATGTGGTCTAGCCTGGAGAATGTCCCATGTGCACTCAAGAAGAATGTATATCCTGCTGTATTTGGGCATAAAATTTTGCATATGATTATTAGGTCCAGGTTCTCTAATGTATTATTCAA
This sequence comes from Tolypeutes matacus, assembly GCA_026826555.1. NCBI lineage: Eukaryota > Metazoa > Chordata > Mammalia > Cingulata > Chlamyphoridae > Tolypeutes > Tolypeutes matacus. The sequence continues at coordinate 53,616,533 of JAKSZT010053887.1, forward strand.
AGTCTTTGTTTGTTTATTGATTCTCTTTTGAAATGTTTGTCTAATGGTGATAATGGTATATTAAAATCCCCCACTATAATTGTAGAGGCATGTATTTCTCCACTTACTTCTTCCAGTGTTTGCCTTGTGAATAGTTTCTTAAAACAGTTTTACATATAAAGTCTATTTTGCATGATATTAGCATAGCTACACCCACCCTTCTTTGGTTATTGTTTGCTTGTAAAATTGTTTTCTAACCATTCACTTTCAGCCTCCTTTTGTCCCTGGGCTTAAGTTGGGTTTCTTCTAGACAGCATATGTATGGGTCATATTTCCTTATCCTTCTTCAGATTATGTCTCTTGACTGGTGAATTTAATCCATTAATATTCAGTGTTATTATTGTCAGGGAATTAATCACATTAATATATTTTCTTTAGTTTTATGTATACTTCATGTTATTTTTATTTTTATTTTAATCTTTTTTTTATTCTTACACTCTCCTCCAACTTTCTCCTGTTTTTTTCCTTTCCACCTGCAGAACTGCCTTTAGTATTTCTTGAAGTGCAGATTTCTTATCGACATATTCCCTTAATTTCTGTTTACCTGTGAATATTTTGAGCTCTCTTTCATTTGTGAATGCCAGTTTTGCTGAATAGAGAATTTTTGGCTGGAAGTTTTTTCTTTTAGCACCTTAACTGTATCATACCACTGCCTTCTTGCCTCCATGGTTTCAGATGAGAAATCAGCACTTAATCATATAGAGCTTCCCTTGTATGTGATGGGTCTCTTTTCTCTTACTGTTTTCAATATACTCTCTTTGTCTTGAGCATTATGCATTTTAACAAGTATATGTCTTAGAATAGACCTGTTGGGATTTGTACTGTTTGGAGTGTGCTGCACTTCCTAGACATGTACATCCATCTCCCTCAATAGGTTTGGGAAGTTTTCAGCCATTATTTCCTCCAACACTCCTTCTGTCCCCTTTCCCTTCTCTTCTTCACCTGGGATGCCAATAATGCATATGTTTGTGCATTTCATGTTGTCTTTCAAATCCATAAGTCCCTGCTGAAATTTTTCTTTTTATCTATTTGTTCTACTATATGTTTGATTTCAGATGTACTATCTTCCACACTGCTAATTCTTTCCTCTTCCTGTTCAGATCTGCTGTTGTGCACTTCTAGTGTATTTTTGATTTCTTGGATTGTGCCATTTATCACCATCATACCCTTTATCTTTTTATTTATATTTACAATTTCTTTAGTATGTTCTCCCAGTGTCTTCTAAATATCCTTAATCTTTTCCTTCACATCTTTAAGTTGATTCATGATATTTGTTTGGACAGCTCAGATTAGGTGTTCCATGTTCTGCATCTCTTCCTGATTTTGAGTTTTTTCATTGGACTGGGCCATGTCTTCCTGTTTCTCAGTATGGCTTGTAATTTTTTGTTGGTGTCTAGGCATTTGTTTATCTCGATGCGTTTATTCAGTTGTTTAGCTTCTCTCTCTACTCTATGGTTTTAATTCACTGTTTTTTTGTGTGTGGTAAGGTTTCATTTTGACACTTCTTTCCTCTTATTCTATTTTCTTGTAGTTGTCTATCTTCCCTTGAAAGAAAAAAATAATTAGGACCACAGGAAAAGTAAGAGATAGGGAAAGAAAAAGAATAATAGTAATAATAATAGTAAAAGATAGTAAAGGAACCATACAAATCTAGGAAATTGAAAAATTAACACAAGTTAGAAGCACAGAAGAATAAGATTAGAAAAATGGAATAGAAGCAATGAAACAAGAAATATATAAGAGAAAAATATATAGAATTAATTAAAAGGCTGGAATGGTGAGAAGAGGGGAAAAGAAAATAGAAAAGAGAGAAAGAAAAAAGTAAAAAAAAGAAAGCAGAGTAAAAGAGAGAGAGACAAATAAAAATAAGAAAAATTGGAGACCAAATAAAAGAAGTGGAATGAAAGAATAACAGAAAACAGAAGATATAAAGATGAAAGAGAGAAAAGAAGTAATTTACATACAGTAAAACAGTGAACAAAAGAAAAAACAAAACAAAACAAAAAAACACAAACAAGCAGAGAAACAAAGGAAGGGGAAACACAACAAACAGGAAACATGACAACAGCAACTCCATTAAAAAAAAAAGGAGACAGAGAATAAAAATTAAAAAAAAAAAAACCAAAAAACCAAAAATAAGCACTGAAAAACAGCCTTCTCTCTTAGACCCCTAAGAATCTTCTCAGAGTGCTGGTGTTCATCAATCACTTCACCCTCAAGCCTGCACTCTGCAGGCTTTTAACCGGGTTTTAGTAAGTAAAATAAGGGAAATTAACAAAAAGGAAACTTTAAAAAATAATAATAATAAGAGGTCTAAGAAAAGCTAATACATAGAATATGTCTATATGTTCCCTGTCATAAAGTTTCAGCTGGATGCTGATAACCTGGTGGATCACTTCTCAAGAAAGAGCCAAGAACTGAACCAGGGACCTTGTATATGCTAGGAAGGAATTCTCCCACTGATCTATTCTGCCTCCTTAGCTTAATTAGCCTTTCAGAAGGCTAGCTGCCCCTTTTCCCTAGGGCAAGTTAGATTCCCTGCAGTCAGCCCTGCTGATCAACTATCTGTCTCTTCCTCCTCTCTGATGTAATTCTTCTCTTTACCTAGGTAGCTGGGTGTGAGACAGCCTGCCTGAGGATTTCCCCCTCCCCTCTCTCTGTCAATTCTGGGTCCCTTCCAATATTCAAGAGAGGTCCAGCTGGCTAAACTCACTACAAAGAAATCATTCTGCATCCTTCCAGACCCCTCTTCCTCACAGTAAATCTGCCATCACACTTCTGTATAGAGCAGGGAGCCAGGGTTTCCACCTAGGCTGTCTGCCCTGAGGGTTGGGTATATGTATAGCTTCCAGTCACTGAGGCAAGCAACCCATGATTTTCCCCCAGCTTCCTTTTCTGTCCAGTACCCTCCTAGATGACTCAGAGCACCTTCCTATTGTGTATATATCCAAAGGAGCTGGCAGAGAGGATGACAGCTGCTCTCCTCTCAGTTAGATACAATTCCCCAGGAGTTTTACCCTTGCTTAATATCTTGGAGGTGGGGGAGGGGAGCCCTTCCCAGCAGCTGGGAGTTTTAATAACTCAAGATTACTTTTTTTGGTTTCTTCGTTTCTCTGACCCTCACTCTTCTGGGAATTGTGAAGCAGTTTCCTGGTTAGCTGTACCCCAAAGCAGGTCTCCAAGGCAGCTTCTGGCTCTTTCTCTGTTGTTTTAGTGAGACCTGAGCTTTATCTGCCTAACCCGTTGGCCATGTTCCCAACTTAGTGGAGTTTTTTATGAGAAAATGAAATTCAGACAAAGAGAGAGAGAAAGCCCCTGAAGCCAGAAGCTAAAAACAAGGAAACCTGGAAGAGAAGGAAGAGACCAGCAGACGTGGCCGTGTGTCTTGCCATGTGTATTGCCATATGACAGAGGAGTCTAGGATCAAGGGCAGCCAGTCTTTGGGGAGAAAGCATCACCTCATGATGCCTTGATTTGGATGTTTCCATGACCTCAGAATTTTAAGCTTGTAAGCCAATAAATCCCCATTGTAAAAACCAACCCATTTCTGGTACATTGCATTTTGGTAGCCCAGCAAACTGAACCAGACCCACACATATTGTTTAAGATATGGGGTGGAAAAGGGTATTACAGTGACCCAAACACACATATTGCTTTTGATTGAGACATTTTGTTTTAAATTTTCCATCCAACTACAAAATAACTAGAATAGTAATACAATTTTTTTTTCAGTTGTTGCTGGATTTTGTTACACATTTTCCTGCTTCTACAAAATTATTGCCAGGTGGCAACATTTGCAAATGTATTGCTGAGAATTGTGCATACCAATAAAAGTTTAATTTAAATGATTTTTAGAAATAAAACTAGTCATTATATTAAGATATATAATGTAAAATTAGATTCATAAAGCAAAATTGTTTTGAATTAAAATTTGCTAACTAATTTTCTTTTTAAATTACTATGATTTCAAATCATAGTTGTAAATTTTCAACTTTAAAATTTGTAAATTTTAATTATTTTAGGACCCAAGAAATTTAAGCACCATATAGATGATGTTTTTTTCTTTTAAAATTGTGTTTATATTTTCTTTTGGAAATATAAAATATATATGCAAAAGTTCACATATCAAACTGTACATCTGGTGTACATTAACTTAGTTTTCATTAACTAAGCACATCCATACAACCAGGTCCCAGACCAAGAAACAGAACATTATCATCATGTTAGAACTACCATCTCCTTATCTTCCATGCTCTCTTCCAATCACTCCCATTCAACTTCTGACTAGTCCAAGTTTAATAACTATCCTGGCTTCTAACGCATAAATTAGATTTGCTTGTTTTTAGATTTATGTAAACAAAGTTATTTCTGTTAGCTTTATCTCAGTATTACATGAGGGAGTGTCTTTCCTTTGTTGCAAGTAGCTGTGGTTCATTCACTCTTATCACCTTCTAGATTTCTATTGCATAGATATGCAAAAATTTATTTTTACATTCTACTATTGATAGATTCCGGATAGTTTTTAGTTCTGGACTGTTTGAAATTGTGTTGCTGTGAACAATTCTCTTTAAAAGAACATATGTATACATTTCTGTTAGTTATACATAGCTTTTATTTATATGTTCAGCTTTAGTAGATACTGCCAAATAATTCTCCAAAGAGGTTGAACAATACTCATTTCTGTGAACAGCATGTGGGAGTTGTACTTGCTCTGTATCTTTTCAACACTTGGTATTTTCTGTCTTTTTCATTTTAGCCTTTTTTCATGTATACATGATGGTTTCTATGGTTTAAATTTGCATTTGCCTGATGACCAATGAATATCGAATAGCTTTATGTATGTTTACTGTCCATTTGGATATTCTCTTTTGAGAAATATCTCTATGGGCATTTGCCATTTGTTATTGGGCATTTGATTATTTTTCTATATATATTCTGGGCAAAACTCCTTTGTGTGGACAAGTATTTTTTCCCCCATATATTATGACTTGCCTTTCTACTCTCTAAAGGTGTCTTAGTTTAAAAGAAGTTCTTAAATATATACTACTAATACAGGGTGTCAGTAACTGGTTGGGTTGTGGGAAAATACATCAAATGTATGATATTGGCGGTAGTTAGTACTAATATTTTGACGAAGCTCTTTCGCAGTTGGTATGTTTCAGAACAATGCAAGGTTTTCGTGATGGGGTGATGTATGGGAGCCCTGTAGGGTGATATGCAAGTTTGTTTTGTAAGTTCAAAACTTTTATTATATATTTATTACTTATGTATGTTCATATATGAATGATATACTTAAATGAAATTTTTTTAATAAAAAGAAGAAGTTCTTAATTTAATGTAGTTTAGCTTTTTCTTCTATGGTAGTTCACTTTGTGTCCTGTTTAAGAATTTTTGGCCTCCTCTAGGTTTGTGAAGATGTTTCCCTAAATTAATCTATGGAAGCTTTATGTTTTGTGTGTGTGTGTTTGTGTGTGTGTAGTGTGATGTGGGATGAAGATACATTGTTTTCCAGGCAATTATCCAATTGAGCCTATATCATTTATTGAAAATACCATAATTTTCTCCTTGAGCTACACTTTCCCATTGCATTTCTGGACTGCATTTTCTGTTGACTGGTCAGTTTCTCTATTTAGATACCATTATTACAGTCTTAATTACTTTAGCTTTAAAATAGATCTTGATATCAGGTAGTGCAATTCCTCCAGCTTTATACTTCTTTAAGATTTTTTGGTTATTCTTGACTCTCTGCATATCCATAAGCATTTTAGAATTATCTTGTAAAATTTGCAAAAAAAAATCCTAATGGAATTTTTAACATTGAGATTGCAATGAGTTTGCAGATTAAACAGACTGAATGACATTTTAAAATTATTGAATTAAATTAGGTAGGTAGGCTATCTTCTTATTTATTTATTTTATCTTAATTCTGATTTAGTTGCCATCTTTTGGTAGTTTTTTTCTTCAGTATTTGATTTTTTAAAACTATTGCAAATGATATGTATATTTTTGGAGGTACCAGAAATTGAGTCCAGGACCTTGTACATGGGAAGCAGAAGCTCAAACCACTGAGCTACCCCCTTTTGCCACAATGGTATATTTTTAAGTTTACAGTTTATATTTGTTTGTTTTTGGTATATAACATTACAATTGATTTTAATGTATTGCCTTTATACCAAATGCCTGCTAAATTCATTTATAAATTTCAAGAGTTTGTAAATTATTTTGGATTTTCTGTAATGAAAATTGAGGATAATAACAGTACTTTTTTCATTGTATTGACATTAGATTATATGGGTTAACAAATGTAAATATATATGTGCCTGACATATAAAGAGTAGTCATTAAATGTTATAAATTATAAATTACTATATTATTATTATTATGAATTCATAAATGCCACAAGGGTATGTATTTATGCCTTATTATTTTTGCTTTTATCAGTGTCTTTTAAGATATATTATTTGATAAATAATATTGAATATGAATAAATGAAAATGTGGAAATGTGAGTGTGATAGATTTTGTATTTTAAAAAAGTAAATTCCCATCAATATTGACTACAGAAAATAAATAAACAAAAAACAGTAAATTCTTTTCACATTTATAGATTATTCAACCTGAGTCAGGTTCACATAAGAATTTCACATGACTGTGATGCAAATCCTTTTAAAACTTATGATTGTCATTTTCCCTTCATTATCCCCTTCAGCATGGGGCACTACTTATATCAATCAAGAAGACTCATTGTGTGAGATTAGATGTATTGAATTTGAAATTAATGTTTAAGCTAAAAATAATATGACTATCTTGGCTCATTTAATTTGCTATTATGAGTTTCATGATATAAACCTTAGACATATGCTGAAATTCTCGGTGCCCAAGATAATAATTTACTTTAATTTATTTATTCTACTTCTTCAACTTTCTATGTCAACAAATGGTCAGAATAACTTGGCACAATCAGAAATGCTTGTCTTGTGAAGATTTGTCCCTGGCAGGAGAGTGGGGATGGCAGAGATGTTGAGATTTCTAAAGTAAAATGAAAAATTTTCTAAAAGTTATTTCTTCCTCCTCCTTAAATGAGATCTGACCTTGGTATTCTTAATCCAAAACTGACATTGGATTGTTTCTAGTCAGAGTTCAGTAACAGAGGAACAAATGTATAAATTTGTATTGCTAACAGTGGGAATAAATTATGGTAAGTTATTGAAGCCTTTATTTCTAGAAAAAAATCAAATAAACAGCAATTCAATAATGAAGCTTAAAGGGCAGTTGAGAACACCATCTCATCATAAAATATTTTATGCTTATTATGTTAGGTTAAGAAAGGGTATCAACAGGAAAATAGATATTAAATTTTAAAACAATAGTAGCTATCTATGAAATAATAGGAGGCATGGAAGAGCTAAAGTAAGAGTGTACTTTTGTCATCAAAACTTTAAATGAGAAAAGAACTGTGCTTTATTGGACTTTAAATTCAATTCACCCAAACAAATCCCATAAAAATACAGTATTCTGCAATTCAAAGATAGATTATTGTTTGACCTGAGAATAGAAAGCAAGAAAAAAATTACTTAAGAGTTGCATAAATCCCAGCTACCCAGCAAATAGTTATTGTGTTTCTTATTTGCTTGTTCATTTTATGGGCTAGTCTAGTTTATGGAGCTGCGTATTATGCTTTGTTTCTTTAAGCAAAAGTTACCCTTTCATTTCAAGGCTTCTGAAGAATAAATGGATTTAATATGGTGGACATTACATCTAAAGGTACTAATATTGACAATCTGGAAAAAATATTTAGCAATCTTCCTTCAGAAATGTGCTCCTCTTAGTCATTTAGATGCTTTTATTTGCTAAGTGAAAAGTAACACATAGACTCCATTATGGTATTTATGTAACATAAAACTGTTTATGTGGGATATATAAATTAAGTTTAAATATCTTCTCATTTTTAAGTTATTTTTTAAAGAATCCCACACCCATTGTATCTTCAGTGCAAGCAGAACTTTTAATACATGGGATGTCATAGGAAGTTTTTAAATTTGAAGAAAAATGATGCATAAATGTCTAAAGCAACAAATCTGGTAATGAAAGAAATTCCATCAGAAAATCAGCAATTAAAAAAATGAAGGTGCTATAGTCAGAGACTGTTTCTAGCAAATTCAAATCTCTTTATATACTAGATAGAATATTATTTATTAAAGTCACATTCCATTAGACATGCCATTTTTGCTCACCGATTTTTCTCTACTTAGACTAGTTCCTCACACATTAAAAGTGCTCAGTAAACATTTATTGATTGGATAAATTTTAAACACTCTTGTTGAAAAAAATTAAGATAAATACAAATCTGTAAACCTAATTTCCTGTGAGATAAAACAATACTCTGGGTAATTATCTTAAAACAATTTTGGCTCCCTAAATACTTTGTAGCTTCCCCTTTTATTTAATAATTTCACTTGCCAAATTTGCACCTCAACATTTGACAATATGAACAGACATTCTGTTTTCAAATTTGAGAACTATTAAAGCAAGGAAATGTTCAGTAATCAAATTTTTATTTTGCAGTAAGTGTAGACTCAAAAACAGTTGTTAAATATAATACAGAAAAAGAAAATTACAGAGATTAAAGATGGTAGAGAATGGAATGGTAAGCTGCACTTTTCCTCTAGAAACTGTGGGAAGGTAGCAGGCTTGCCCACATAAGGAAAGCCAGGGTTTCATGGGGAGGTAGGAGATAGTGGCTGTTGAGGGAATGGTCTCAGCTGGACACCAGGGAAAAGAGGAGCCACTCAGCTGGCTGAGAGAGAAGAAAAACTGCCCAGTTTGTCCTGGGGGAGGGGGAGCCATGCAGCAGACCCTGGGGTAGATGGGAAATGCTGATGATTGATCTTACAGGCAGGCATGTGTCCAACATACAAGGGAAGCTCGATATGATTAAGTGCTGATTTCTTATTTGAAACCATGGAGGGAAGAAGGCAGTTTTATGATGTAGTTAAGGTGCTGAAAGAAAAAAAATGCCAGCCAAGAATTTTGTAGCCATCAAATTTATCATTCAAAAATGAGCAAGAGTTGTAAGTTAAATAGAATGTAAGTGAATATAAATAGGAGAAGGAGAATAATGTCAGTCCTGGAATATTTTGTGTACTTGGCAATGAAAAATCCCCACAATACTGAGTAAGGAAATGGGATATTCCCTACAATATAAATTAGTTGTTAAATGACTTGTAACAAAAAATGCAGAGATATCTCAGGGGATGAAAAGGTGGAAGATCATTGTAGATATGAGGAAATCCTGATTTTCAATTTTGAAGCCATTTGGCTTGTCACTGGTAGAGGTACTTATCCACATTCATTCATGGATGTAGTACTGATCTTTGTTGATCCATTTTGTATGTTTTCATCCAAACTTCCTCTCTTTGTGCAGAATAAATGGCACTAATATTGAAGTGCCTTGGAGAAAGAAATTGATCCCCAGGGAGTATGCCCATGTTGGGAGTTAAACCTGCATGATGGTTGGTTAGGGTAAATGCAAGAGCTGTATGATAAGTTTAGATCAATTATTTCAATATCTTATACTTATTGAAGTTCTCAAATGTTCCAGAACCTGATTTTTTTCTGAGGATAAGTGGTAAAATATACAGTTTTCCCATCTCCACAGTATTTATGTCCTAGTATAAATGAAACAGAAATAAACAACAAAAAATTTTAAAAAACAAGTGAGAGTTCAAAATATTCACAGATAAACAGAAACTGAAAGAATTTGTCAACAATAGTCCTGACTGTCAAGAAATCCTGAAGGGAGTTATGCAGGTTGAAAGGGAAAAAAATAAACAGGACAGAGAGGTTGGAGGAAAGTGTAGGAAGGAAGATTCTTGGAAAGAATAACTGAAAAGATAAAAAGAGAATTAAAAATAACATTTGACATATAAATTTAAAGAGAATATAGCTAATATAAGTAATGCCTTGACAGTAATAACACTGAATGTTAATGGATTAAACTCTCCAATCAAGAGACACAGATTGGCAGAATGGATAAGGAAATATGACCCATCTATATGTTGTCTACAAGGAACTCACCTTAGATCCAAGGATGCAACTACTTGAGGCAAATCCTGGCAAATCTAAGAGGAGAAATAGACGCCTCTACAATCATAGTGGGGAACTTCAATACACCATTATCATCACTAGATAAATAAAGAAACAGAGACCTTTAATAATATATCAGCAGAACTAGACATAATACAGACATTACACCCCAAAGCAGCAGGGTATATATTCTTCTCAAATGCTCATGGATCATTCTCCAGGATAGACAACATGCTAGGTCATAGAACAAGTCTCAACAAATTTAGAAAGATTGAAATTATACAAAGCACTTTTTCTGACTACAACAGAATGAAGCCAGAAATCAATAAAGGACAGAGAATTGGAATAGGCACAAATATATGGAATACTTTTAATCTGTGGGTCAAAGAGGAAAGTGCCAAAGAACTCAGTAACTACCTAGAAGTAAATGAAAATGTGAATGCAGCATATTAAAATTTATGGGATGTAGCTAAATCAGTGCTGAGAGGGAAATGTATAGCTCTAAATACTAACATTAAAAAAGAAGAAAGAGCTAAAATAAAATATCTTACTGTACACCTGGAGGAACTAGAAAAAGAACAAAAAATAATCTCAAGCAAAAAGAAGGAAGGAAATAACAGATTAGAGCAGAACTAAATGAAATTGAGAATTAAAAAAACACTAGAAAGAATTAACAAAACCAAAATAAATAAAGTTGACAAACCCTTAGCTAGAATAACAAAGAAAAAAGAGAAAAGATGCAAATAAAATTAGAAATGAGAGAGGTGATATCACCACTGACCCAACACATAAAAAGAGTACCATAGAGTATACTTTGAAAAATTGTGTGCCAACAAAATGAACAATTTAGATGGAATGGACAAATTTTTAGAAACACGCAAACAACCTACATTGATGAAAGAGGAAACAGAATAACTCAACAGACGAATCACAAGTAGTGAGATTGAACTAGTCATCAAAAACATCACAATCAAGGGAAGCCCAGGACCAGATGCCTTCACATGTGAATTCTATCAAGCATTCTGGAAAGAACTAATACCAATCCTGCTCAAATGCTTCTGAAAATTGAAGAGGAAGCAAGTTTATCTTATATCCTGTCACCTTGCTGAACACCCTTATTTCCAAAAATTTTTCATAGATTCTTTGGAATTTTCTACAAAAAAATATACCATTTGCAAATAAGGATAGTTTTATTTCTTCCTCTCTGATATATCTCTATTTATTTCCATTTATTGGTTTATTGCAATATCTAGAACTTCAGACACTATGTGGAGTAATAGGGTGAAAACAGACATCCCTGTCTTTTTCCCATTTTAGCAGGAGTGCATTCTGTTTTCCACCATTAATTGTGATGTAGCTTTATATACTTTGTAGATTCTCTTTACTCAAGTTGAGGAAGTACCTTCTATTCTTTTTTTTTTTTTTTTTTTGGTATAAGGTAATACTTTTAATAGCAAAAGATTAGAAACAACCAAAATGCTTCTGAATTGATTGAATAAACTGTGATACATCCAACCATTGAATATTACTAAGCAGTCATAAAACTGAATGAGGAAGATCTTTATATGCTGATACCATGTAATTTCCAGAATATATTATTAGGTGAATGCAGTAAGGTGAAAACAGTAATATATAGAAAGTATGGGAGATGCAAATAAATATATGCATTTACTCATATTTGCAAAAGAAAACCACTGGAAAAACAAAACTAAAACTAATTAAAACTAAAAATGTTATCTATTAAGGAGAGGAGGTAAATAATGTAGTATAAATAGAAATGAGACATCTCTAAATAAAATTTGATATATAGTTTTTAGTATGGAATTATGTAATTGTTTTACATATTAAAATAAAGAGGTCCATAAAAAAGAGAAAACAAACTAAAATAATGTATATAACTGTAAATCACTTTTGTTATATAATCTTATGGAAAATTTTCAAACATACCCAAAAGACAAGGTTAATTCTCATTCACTAGTTAAAGTTTTACTAAAAATTTGTTCTACTATTTTGAATATATTTCATACACAAGCAGATTTGGTTCTAGACTACCTCAATAAAGCAAATATCTCAATAAAGTGAGTCATGTAAAATTTTTTATTTCCCAGTGCATATATATATAATATTTACACAATGTTGTAGTCTATTAAGTGTGCAATAGGATTATGTCTAAAAAAATGTGCATACCTTAATTAAAATGTGACAGAGACATGTAGTCAGCACATGTTGAAAACATGGCACTAAGAGACTTGTCCAACTCAGGGTTGCCACAACCCTCAATTTGTAAGGAATACAATATCTGCAAAGAGCAAAAAATGAAGTATGCCTGTATATTGTAGGATAAATCATATTTGTATTGAAATTAACATTTTGAAGAACCAAGTAAATGAGTTTGCCCATGACTGAGAAGTTTCCAAGGACCCAGGACTTCCAGTGCTAAAATAAGAACAACCTCAGGCAAACTGGGTCAATTGGTCACCCTAGAACCTAGATATTACATAAGAGAAGAGATGTACATAACATTAAAGAAGCTAAATAAAATTATTTGATGTTAAATTTGAATTGGAAATATCAGTATGAACACATATTTTTTTTTTCAACAAAAGGTTTAAAACAGAGGTCAGAAACCTTTATCTTAAAGGGCAAAAGAGTAAATATTTTAGGCTTTTGAAGCAAAACAGTCTCTATTGCAACTCTTCATTCTGCCATTGTAATACAAAAGCAGCCATACAGGCCATAGTTTGCCATTCTGTGACCTAAAATAATGAAAATTCAGGACCAATGAGCATACCTAGAGGCCAGGTTATTGTCTCTAAATACCATTTCTCCTATAAAAGAATTCAGAGTTCCTTAGAGGAATTCCTCTAAGGAATTCACCCCAGAGGAATTCACATCTGAGGTGATAAATGTACAAGTTGACTCCTGGGATATCTTGTGTTAGCATGCCAAGACTGATGCATGTCAAAAGACACAAGGGACAACACAGGAAAATTAAGTATCAAAAGAATAAGGTTTGTAGTTGATAGAAGTACATTGAATATACATCTTGTAATAAAGGATTATAATACCTTGCCCCCAAAAAAGATTTGGCCCTCTGCTCCCAGCTCTAAACCTTTGGAATGGCTTGCCTTAGGGTGTCTTTGTTTACCTGTGGGCCTCTGGCTATGCCATATAGTTCATCCTAAGAGCGTGATGTTAGGCCTTTTGGTAGCAACTTGACCTCTGAAGGAGCTGGAGACTAAGGTTGGCCATGTGTATGGCAGTCAATCATATTTATGTAAAAGATCCTCAATAAAAATCTCTGGAAAGGAAGCCCAGGGGAGCTTCCTTGCTTGGCAATATTCTGTATATATTTTCACTCATAATTGTGGGGAAAGTCATGTACTGGCTGCTCAACCCCCATGGGAGAGGACAACTGGAAGCCCATCACCTCTTCTTTCCTGAATCTTTTTCCTGTTGATTTGTGTGTGTGTGTTTATTTTTAATTTAATTTTTTTATTTGAGAAGTTTGCAAAACAATCATGCATAATGTGCAGAATTCCCATACATCACTCCTCCACTAACATCTTACATTATTGTGGAACATTTGTTGCAGATTATGAAAGAACATGGTCCACAGGGTACATGTGGTGTATTTTTCTATACACCCCCTATTATTAATTTTATGTATTAATATTGTCCATTTGTTATAGTTCATGAGAGAATACTTCCATATTTGTACTCTTAACCACAGTCCATCTTCTATCACATGGTTCACAGCATTATACAGTCCCTTGCCTTGTACATTCTATCCAAAGGGTATACTCAGTAGCCTTTCATAACAGAGTTGTGCAGTCATTACCCCAGTAACCTTTTGAACATTTTTTTTGGTCCAAAATTTTAAAAAAATCCCATATACCCCTATTATTGACTCTTAGTGTTGATATAGTACCTTCTTTGACATTGATGCAAGACTATTACAATATTACTGTTAAATATAGTCTATAAGTTTACATTAATTGTATTTTTCCCATGCTTCACTATATTCTTACCACCCTGTAATAGTGATGTACATTTGTTCTAGCTAATAGAGGAACATTTTTGCATTTGTGGTATTAACCACAATTACATCCACCTCCAGGTTCACTATGTTATTCAGTCTCTAGATTATTCTCTTGCTTTCTTTTAATTGACATTTACATCGCTAGTCTACCCCTTTCAGTCACAATCCCATTTATAAATCATTATAACGTGTTACCATCAACTCTATCCATTTCTACACTTTCACAGTCCAGCTAATTGAAAATTTTATATATGTTAAGGATCAGTATCCCTTCTCAGTCCTCATCCTATCTCCCAGTAACCTATAGTCTAGGTTTTCACTCCCTATATTTATTCTTCATGTTTAATTCATATTAGTGGCACCATACAATATTTGTCCTTTTGTGTCTGGCTTATTTCACTTAGATTATATCCTCAAGGTTCATTCATGTTAACATATGTGTCCCAATTTCATTTCCTCTTACAGCAGCACAGTATTCCATCATATGTATATGCCACATTTTGTTTATCTGTTCATTGGTTGATGGGTACTTGGATTGTTTCCAACTCTTAGCAATTGTGAATAATGCTGATATGAACATTGGTGTGCAAATGTCTGTTCGTGTTACTGTTTTCAGTTTTCTGGATATATTTCTAGTAGAGGGATTGCCAGATCATATGGCAGTTCTATATTTAGTTTCCTGAGGAACCACCTAACTGTCTTCCACAGAGGCTGCACTCTTTTACATTCCTACCAATAGTGGGAGAGTGTTCCTATATCTGCACATACTATCCAGCACTTGTTGTTTCCTGTTGTTGTTTTTTTTTTTAATAATCACCATTCTATGAGGTGTGAGATTAACATTTCCTTAATAGCTAATGTGTTCTTTCACCATTTGTACTTCCTCTTGGGAGAAAGGTCTGTCTAAGTCTTTGGCCTATTTTTCAATTGGATTGCTTGCTATTTCATTGTTGAGTTGCATGATCTCTTTATATAGCATAGAAATCAAACCCTTATTGTACGTGTGGTTTCCAAATATTTTCTCCCATTGAGTGGGTTGCCTTTTCACCTTATTGACAAAGTACTTTGAATCACAAAAGTGTTTAAGTTTGAAGAGGTCCCATTATCCATGTTTTTCTTTCATTGCTCGTGCTTTCAGTGCAAGGTTTAAGAAACCACCACCTACCACCACGTCTTGAAGATGTTTCTCTACATTTTCTTCCAGGAGTTTTATGGTTCTCAATCTTATATTTAGGTTTTTGCTCCATTTTGAGTTAATTTTTGAATAAGGTGTGAAGTGGGGGTCCTCTTTCTTTTGGATATGGCTATCCCATTCTCCCAGCACCATTTGTTGAATAAACTGTTATACCCCTGCTGGATGGGATTGATAGCCTTGTCAAAGATCACTTGACCAGAGATGTGAGCTTCTGTTTCTGAACCATCAATTTTGTCCCATTGGTCTATATGTCTGTCTTGATGCCAGTACCATTCTGTTTTTACCACTGTAGGTAAGTAATATGATTTAAAGTCCGGAAGTGAGAGTCTTCCAACTTTGTTCTTCCTTTTCTGCTATTTGGGGCCTGTCATACTTCCAAATAAATTTGATAATTGGGTTTTCCATTTCTTTCAAAAAGGCTGTTGGAATTTTTATAGGGATTGCATTGAATTTGTATATCAACTTGTGTAGAATTGACATCTTAATGATATTGAGTCTTTCCATCCATAAATACAGAATATTCTTCCATGTATTTAGGTCTTTGATTTCTTTTAGCAATGCATAGTAATTTTCAGAATACAAGTGCTTTATGTACTTGGTTAAGTTTATTCCTAAATATTTGATTTTTTTTTGTCACTATTGTAAATGGAATGTTTTTCCTGACTTCTTCCTCAGTTGCTCATTACTAGTATACAGAAACACTACTGATTTTTCCATATTAATCTTTTACTTTGTCACTCTGCTAAATTCATTTATTAACTCTAGTAGCTTTGTTGTAGATTTTTCAGGATTATCTAGGTATAGGATCATAACATCTGTGAATACTGAAAGTTTTACTTCTTCATTTCTAATTTGGGCAACTTTCATTTCTTTTTCTTGCCTAATTGCTCAAGCTAGAAACTCCAGCACTATATTGAACAACAGTGGTGACAGTGGGCATCCTTGTCTTGTTCCCAATCTCAATAGAAAAGCTTTCAGTCTTTAACCATTGAGTAGAATGTAAGTTATGGGTTTTTCATATATGTCCTTTATCATGTTGAGAAAGTTTCCTTGAATTCCTACCTTTTGAAATGTTTTTGTCAAGAAAGCATGCTAGATTTTTTAAAATGTCTTTTCTTTGTCAATTGAGATGATCATGTGATTTTTCTTCTTTGATTTTTTAATCTGGTGTAATGTAGGCCGAAAATGACTATATTTGCCTGGGATAGGCTTAGGGCGCACTATCCCTCTTCCTATCCTGTCAAGGGTGGGGATGGAATCACAGATATTTCCAACAATCTAATCCATGCAGGCTGAAAGTGGCTGTAGTTGCCCAGATAGGCCAAGGGAGCACTGTCCCTTCTGCCCTGTCAGGGGTAGGGATGGAACTACAGGAGTGCCCAACATTCTAGTCCATGCAGGCCAAATGCACCTGCCATTGCCTGGAGAGGTTGAGGAAACACCACCCACTCCTATCCTATGGGGGATGGAGATGTTTCCTCAGCTTTGCACACTAGTCTTCTCCATGTGGACCAAAAGTGTCTGCAATTGCCTGGAGAGAGTGGTGCAAGTCCCCCCCAGCCTCCACCATGCTGGAGGTGGGGCAGGAGCACTGTAATCAGACCTGGGTGGCAAGAAGCCAATCTAACTCACTGTGATTTTCAATCAGCCCTGCTTCCCTTTCTGCTGGGGGTGGAATTAAAATGGAGCCTACCGGCCTCTTTCTGACTTGGACAGGTTCAAACTTTAGCTGTTCTTAGGAATGGACTTTTGCCAGCTGAATTTACTAATCAGTAGATAAAATCAGTGTCCTACTGTCTCTTCTTCCTCCATTTTTGGGAAATGAAGCTTCCAACTCCAGCCAAGGAATACCTCCAGAGGCTACTTGCACCGCAGGCAGGGGATGGTCACTGGCCTACGAGGTGTGTATTGCTCTACTCACGATCTTCACGGCAGATGGGCAGTCTTCTTCCAGTCTTCCAAAGATGTTGCAGGATGCTCTTCTGGTCTCTTGGGACTCCAAACAGGTGATTTAGATAGCTCTGGGTGATTTTTAACTGCACTGTAGGATGAGCTGACCCTTGTAGCTTCTTACTCTGCCACCATCTTGTCCCTCCTCCCCCTTCTATTCTTAGTGGACTCATAGTATTTATCATGAAAAGTGTGATGAATTTTGGCAAATGCTTTGTATGCATGGTTGATGTGATAATATGATTTCTGTTCTTTAGCCAGTTAATAAGAGGTGGATCATATTGCTTAATTTTTGAGTATTGAACCAGCCTTGCATCTTGGGAATAAACCTCACTTAGTCATGCTATAAAATTATTTTTATATATTGCTGAATTGTACTTGCTAATATTTTGTTAAGGATATTTTCACCTTTACTCATGAGAAATATTAGAAATAGTCTTCCTTTTTGTACTGTCTTTATCTGTTTTGTGCATCAGAGTAATAATATCTTCATAAAATAAATTGGAAAATTCCCTTCTTTCTGTTTTCTAAAGATAGTGTGAGAATTGGTGTTACTTCTTTAAATATTTGGTAGAATTTTCCAGTGAAACCATCTAATCCCGGAAGTTTCTTTTCTTGGGTTTTTAAAATTATGCATTCAATTTCCTTAATTGTTGGAGAGATGTTCAAATTATCCATTTTATGAAGGCTGTGTTGAGATAGTTTGCATTTGTTTTTTTTTGTTTGTTTGTTCATTTGTTTGTTTTTCAAAGAATTGATCTATTTCATCTAAGTTGACAAATTTGGGTGTTATTCCTCGTATGCCTTTATTATCTTTTTTTTTTTTTTTTTTTTTTTGTCTGCAGGATTTGTAATGATATCCCCTATTTTGTTTCTGTTATTAACACATTTTTTTTATCTTCTCTCTTTTTTCCGTTTTCAGTCTTGATAGAGTTTTGTCAATTTTATTGATTTTTTTCAAAGAACGAAAACTCTTTTTCATTGATTTTCTCTATTGTCATTCTCTTTTTAATTTCATTAATATCTGCTCTTATCTTTATTATTTCTTTCCTTCTGCTTTCTTTGGGTTTACATTGCTCTTTTTTTTGAGGTTTTTCAGCTGGGAGCATAGAGTATTGATTTCAGCCTTTTTCTTTTCTCTAATGCATGCATTTAGTGCTATATATTTCCCTGTCAACAGTACTTCAGCTATGTCCCCCATATTTTGATTTGCTATATTGTCATATTCACCAGTTAATGTATTTTTCAATTTACCTTAAGATTTCTTCTTTGAGACATAAATTTATTTAAATTTGGTTATTGGAAATTTTCCTACTATGTTTTTGTTATTGATTTCTAGTTTGATTCCATTGTGATCAAAGAATGCACTCTGTATGGTTATAGTTCTTTTATATTTGTTGAGGTTTACTTTATGACCCAGGATTTGCTCTGTCTTGCTAAGGTTCCATGGACACTTGAATAGAATATATTTTGTGCTTGTTGTTTGTACTCCTCTGTGAATGTTGATTAGAAACCATTAGTCAATGATGGCCTTGTTATCACTGGGTGGTGATGAATGTCCTAACTCTCTATTAGACCTCCTCTGACACTGCCTCAGTTTTTTCTGTGGTGTGTGTCTGAGGTTGAGCATATATTGTCTGAATGGTTTCATCTCACTAGGTTGTTCTCTACTTTGTGTTTTGGATAGAAAGGGCAGATTTTTACTGTTTTTTTATTTTTTAATTTTTTCTGTGTCCACTAGCATTTCTGAGTTGTCAGTTATATATTTTTTACCTATAAGTATGGTATATATGAGGCAAAAAAGAATCCCAGTAAACTTACCACTCTGTTGTTTCTTTTGTCCAAAGCTCTCTAACTAGTCTACCTTCTTTCTACCATTCAGAGTTTCAAGTGATTGTTTTAGTTATAATGTCTAAGGTTTTAGTTGACTGTAGCAAGTGAAATAAGGAAAAGTACAAGTACTTCATCTTCTTTGATGTGAAAGTCTCCTCTAATGTTTTAAAAATAATGCTCTTGAATATCCATGTAACTCCAGAGACCTAGTACTTTTCAAACTCAATATCATAGATTTATTAAAATATACACGTTTAGTCATGTATATTTCAGATTGATTTAAATAATTAGTCTGTATATGACCACTTTAGATATTTCCCTTATTTTAACTATTACCCAATTTCAAATTCAATATGTGTGAATAGATAAACAAGCAAACAACAAAGATAAGTTAACCCCCAAATTTTAATGCTGTATAATAGTATAAAGCTTATGCTAACTTTTTGAAAAGGTAACTACTCTCATATATATTATTTGCATTTTCTTCACTTATATTGAGTCTTCCCTCTCATGGGATATTTTCCATATCTTCTTCTAGTTTCTGACTCATTTTTCTAATGATCCTGACTTAATTTCTAGTTTTTTGAATGAGCAGACTTGTAATTGAATGTTTTCTCTGGTATCTATGGATCTGTAGTCACCCTCGTGCAATGAAAATCTATTTTCTTGTAAGGAAATAGTGATATAGGCTTCAGATTTTAACTGAATGGAAAGTGGAATTTTTGTTCATTACCTATATAGTTGTGTGAAATTTAACAAGCCCTTTAGTCTTTCTGAGCCTGTTTCCTCCATGTAAAATGGGAATAAATAATAACAACATTATGACATTGTATTGGTTAGGAAAACCATTTGTGAAAGCAATGATTCAGTGCCTAGAATATACATGTTGCCCTATTAATATTAGTTATTTTCTTTTCTCTACACAATAATTAAATACAGTATGAAAAAGTTACTTTTTGGTGTGTAAATGTGTTGGGTTAATAAAGCTCCCTAATTCTTTTAACCCCATCTCTTTGTACCCTTAAAACATTTATATTGGTGGATCTTTACACTTCTATTTTGTTTTTCTTTATTGGTTTCTGTATTTTATTCTCAGTTTCTGCTTCTACTTATAAAAGCTTAAAATCCAATTTATCTAGGATTTCTTCCTACTTAACTTTCTTATCAAAGTAAGATATAACAGTATTGTTTAAATCCCACAATTGCAATATATATATATATATATATTTTTTTTTTTTTTTTCATATAAAGCTAGTTCTATGTGATAGAGTTTAAGGGAAAGCACAGGGACTTTAAAGGATTAAAAATCCTGTGCACATCATGATATTAACTATGTTACCTAAAGAAAACACTGCAATCAATAGAATAAACAGTTATAAGTGGTTATTTCTACCTTTTAAAAACTTTCTAGTGGAGTAGAAAGAAGAAAGGTAAATTAACTGGAAACATCAGTATTTATCAAAATAATGTTTTGTAACAATGGATATTTGTGCAAAAGAAGTCTTGTAAAATATTAATATAAATTATGCATTTCCACACACAGGGTGCATGTGTATCTGTGCATAAGCATGGGAATTCACCAAATTCTTAATTTCACAATTAGAGTGAATTTCTTCCACTAGTAACAATTAGTCCTTAGAGTTCTAGTACTTGAGGACCCAACTAGCTCAGAAGCAGGGAATAGTGTCCAGTTATTAGTTGTGGTTTCTTGTTGAAAAATTCCCTTGTTTTATACAAGATAATATTTGGTAGAGGTGATTATCCTAGGTAACATTCAAGACTTCCTTTCCTTCCTTCCTTCCTTCCTTCCTTCCTTCCTTCCTTCCTTCCTTC
>JAKSZT010053887.1:53637519-53665182 GCA_026826555.1 Tolypeutes matacus
CCTTCCTTCCTTCCTTCCTTCCTTCCTTCCTTCCTTCCTTCCTTCCTCCATCCCTCCATCCTCCTGCTCTTTCTTCCTTCCTTTCTTCCTTTCTGTTTACGTTTGTTTGGTCTTCATGTGATAATACATTTTTGTACATTGATGAAACATCTACTTTAATAATCGCCCTCCCTGCTCTGCACACATACACCCAGGATTTAACAGGAATAGGTTGTGAATATTCTTACTGTCCTGATTTTGTGATAAAATCAGGGTAGGCTAAACAATCGTTATAGTAGAAACCATGCATGTGTCCCCAGACCTGCTTTTTCTCCCTAGGTCTGGTTTTTAGAATGCTGGTGATAAACTAAGCCTGATTTATTATGTGACCATCCTGTGTGGGAAATGACTGTAACCCTAGGTATCTTTGGTCAATCTTAAGAGATATAGCAGGGAGACTGATGTGGCTAAAATGGTTGGGCACCTGTCTCCCATATGGAGGGACCTGAGTCAATCTCAAGGACCTCAGGGTAAAAAAAAAAAAAAAAAAAGTAAAATATAGAAGGCACACAGGCTGCCAGACCCCGTGCACGGGTGTGCTGTCAGGCCCCGCGAGCTACATAGCAAGATGATGCTGTAACGAGAGTGACACAAGGGAGAACCAAGATTAGCCGTGCTGAAAAACCAGGAACTAAAGTGGCACAGGCGGGTAGGACGCCTCTCTCCCACATCAGAGTTTCCAAGGATTGAATCCCAGTGATGACAGGAGGAGAAGGATGAGAAGAGGGGGCAGGAAATGGACACAGAGAGTTGCCCAGCAAACAGACACAAAAACAGCAAAAACAGGGGGCTGGGGTAAAAATGGATAAAAGTAAGTAAATAAATAAATCCTTAAAGAAAAAGTATAGGGGAGTAAGATACATACTATAGTTAGTAATAATACTTTAATGACATTCTTTCATAATTTGTTAACAAATGTTGCACACAGTATAAAGTATTTTTGGTGGGGTGATGTGTGGGAGCCCTGTACGATGTTATGCATGTTTGTTTTGTAAGTTCACAATGTTTACTAAACAGTTATTGTTTATGTATGTTCCTGTATGAACGATATACTTCAATAAATTGTTTAAAAAAAAACAAAGCAATATATATTATTGCTTGCATTTAATTTCACATGTATTTAATCTAGTCCCATTGAGTGTGCTCTCTGTTATAATGAATGATTTATGTTAACTGGGTAATAAAGATATTTATATTTTTATGTTTATATTTTGAGCTGCTTTGGGGTTGCCTTCCTTTTTAATATTTGATAAATTATATTTTGTTCCTACTTTTACTTAAAATGAAGGATATCTTTCACATTTAAGTAATATTGTGTACCAGACTGTGACTTGATTATCAAATCATGCATATCATTGAATTTGTTCTTTAAAAAAACAAAAACAAAAACAAAAACAAAAACAAAAAACAGGAATATGTTAGCCACAGCTTCAATAGAAAACTTAGTATAAAGAAAGCTGGTAATGAGGACAAGTCTACTTTGAAGGACATTAGAAATAAAATTAAAAGTAGAATTAAAGTATTTGATTATTTGAATGTTTCCAACTGTCATAGCTTTCACTGATTCTCACTAAATAACTATAATTCTTCATTGAATAACCTCCATTTATGAAAAACCTTTTGAAATGCCATTTGAACATTGACAAGATTTCCTTGCTTTTCTTATTTTGTATTAAAAAATTGGAAAATAAATTAAAATGAAAAGTCCCCTGAGTGTCATACTCCTATCTTTGTGATTAAAATTACTATATTTTAGAAAAGGTGGTGTGGTCATTTCTATTGTATTTATGCACATATCTGTTTGCCGCATAGTCACTCCAAGTTGTACAATTGATTGAAGCATTGGCCAAGAGAAAATGGATGATTGTACTGGAGTCCAGGTCCTTTGTAGTTAGAGTTGTGGGTTTTGACTTGGTCTACATAATTTTTGGATTGTTCTTGCTTTGCAGATGCTATTTTTTATATTGTTAAACCCATAAAGCTTTGTATTGAATGTTCATTGTTTAATTGCCTCTTACTCAGCTGTTATGAAGGCCAAAATTCTTCATGTAGACTAAAATTATTGGCAGTTTTCCAAGTGATGATCTTTTGTGTAGCTGTGAATTAGACGACACACAATAGGTGAAGGAAAGAGGGGGGAAATGATGCAAAGGAAATTGTGACAATATATGCTAGAACTTTTTTCTTTCTGCCTACCTTGTTCTTAGCACTATTTGCCTTCTTATAATCTGCTTTCCAATAAATGATGATGATAATAAAAGCAGTGGCAAATGCACTGGCAGAAAAGAGTGTACACTATTATATAAATTCATATTAGATATTATGTGGAATGAATGTAGAATTAGAGAGAGATATTTTCTAGTGACTTTGGGAGAACAATAGATGGATTTCTTTAAAGAGCTAGAGAAATCTGATTCTTTGCATTAAAAAAAAATCCATACCACAATATAGCAAATATTCTCCATTCCTTTGTCTAGGGAATTAAATTTTTCTAATGTAAAGCCCATTGATAGATAGCTACACTGGGAATCACTTTGCTGAAGGAATAAGATGAGTTTATGGGAAACTTCATAACTCTGTTAGAGGATTTGGCTGTCGTGTGCTGTGTCAACTATTATAACATTTTATAGCTGCACTGCACATAATATATATTACTGTTATAAAATGCCTTGATCTGATTATTAAGAACAACCTAAATAAAGTACAGGTATTATTAAACAAATGTGCATTTAAATAACATTATTCTTAATACAAGAAAAATAAAGATATAAAAACAGTCATTATTCCTTTCAATGTAATAAGTCATTGCTAAACACCCACTTCTTTTTTATTTGATTTTTAAAAACATAAATTTCCATTGAGAACTGATGCTGATTTCTTTTCCTTTCCTGTCGGTCATGAAAATTATTATGTGATTAAATGACCTTTTCTGTAAAATTGTAATGTTAATGAATAGAACTCTTTCTCTTAGGGGTTATAAAAATTTCCTGGGGTCCTTGGCGTGTATCATCTCTAAGTATATTTACACACTGATTTCACTAAGACCCTGTTTTAACTGGATAAACTTTTTTCCACTTTGATATGCTGTTAAAGATCTTGAAGTAGAAAAAAATTATCTGGAAATTTTTCTAAATTCTTCAAGACTGAGTTTAAGAACCAATTTCTTATGGTGTTTGCCTCCAACTACTCCAAAATTAGTTGCATCAAAGACACAAGACAATTATATTTACCTCCTTTGAACCATAATAAAATGTTAGAGAAGGGAACATCTTGGTATTATACCCCGTCATTTCATTCTTAAGGAAATGCAGGTTTGATCTCTCTGCAGTTAAAGTTTTCTCACAGTTAATCATGGCTTCTTCATCTAGGTCTAAAAGAAAATATACAATTTGCATATAATCCCTACTGGTATTTTAATAATATAATGTTGACTGCATACGTGCATATCCCTGATCGGAGATGGGATAAATTTGATCTAATTCTCACTAGATTTAAAATTCTCAAGGCCAGGGTATCTGACTGGCATTTCTTTGCATTGTATTCACTACCTAACATGTATTTCTTCCCATGTTTAAGTGCTCAAAAATAGTTTGTTCATTGGTTTTCAATTATGATGAGTCACATTGTTCAGCTTTGGTGATAAGTGTCATAAACTGCAAATAACTGGCATTTGGATCTCCCAATAAAACCTTTTGCTCTATGTCAATGTTTTCAAGAGTCAGGAAATGAAACATCCTAAAATAGAAATCAGATTTTCCAAATATGATGAGAAGTTGAATTTGAGGTTCCTACAACTTTTCAGTGAAGACTTAGAATTCTTTTAACTTAAGAGGAAATATAGTTTAGAGACAGAAAAACATAATTGAGGAATTTCTTTCAATATCAAATCAGTAACGCTACCTAAACCATGGTCCCACAAGGACTTGATGTTTTAGACAAAACAATGATGACAGTATATCTGTTGGATTAAAAATCCTGAGTGACATTTGCCCTGCCAAGAAAATTACTTTACAGAGTTAAATGATTCATTTTAGAAGTGGGAAG
Source organism: Tolypeutes matacus (assembly GCA_026826555.1). Taxonomy (NCBI): domain Eukaryota; kingdom Metazoa; phylum Chordata; class Mammalia; order Cingulata; family Chlamyphoridae; genus Tolypeutes; species Tolypeutes matacus. The sequence continues at coordinate 53,641,603 of JAKSZT010053887.1, forward strand.
AGATCTTTATATGGTGTAGTATGATAAATGCAAAGAAAAATCCAAAATTTGACTTAACTTTCTGCATATATGAAAAATGGAAATTTAAGGGCTTATCTCATTAGAAATTTATATAGATACACCATTTTGTGCTTTGTGAAGATCTTAAATTGCTACAAGGCATTAATATTGATGAATATATAACTTAAATCTAAATCTGTTCACACATTCACCATTATTAAGTAGTAAGAAAAGGAGCCACCACTCTGAGTTACCTTCTTCTTCCACAGAAATCCAAATCTGTTGTATTGCAATACTTAAATTTACCTAATGCAGTAGGGAAATATTTTGGTGGAAAACCTGAAAATGTGAAAATATCACAAAAATTAAAGACAAGTTATTAATTTATTTTTAATCTGTAGTATAAACAAGTACATGGTGATTTGATGCATGAAATCCAATACAATGAAAAAATAATTTTAAAAAATCTCCAATATAAACACTAGGTATGAGGATATTCATCTTTTACTCTTGCTTCCCTTTTTGTTTATAATTTTTTTCCTGAGAATTACCTTTTTGAGTCACTCTGGAATATGTGTTCTTTCCATCTTTCAGAATTACAAGATTTGCAGTATTAGTGGTTTTGAGGGTGGAGTAAGCCTTTATAATATAATGATAAAGGTTAATCATCTGAAAAGGCAAGAACTACTAAAAAAAAATCTTACACACCATGCATGCACAACATGTTGATTCATTTTAAATGTTGCTCAGCATCAAAAATTCCATACCAGCTTGTTAAAAGAATAAAATACAATTTTGGGTCTAAACATGATACTTAAAATTTCAAGCATAGCTAAATTTATGATAGAGCCATGAAAACAGAACATTAAAATGGTATATTTCTAAAACCATCCAGGAATATTTTGTTGTCTCAATCTGGAATTACTTTTGCTATTGAAAAGGAAATACAAAACAAATAAACAAAACCAGTGTGATTTTTGTAATGTGAAGCCAGCTGTTTCCAGGATTTAAGCTATTGTGTGTTCTGTCTTCACGTATCCATGGGTATCATTTAGCGCTGCTTTTAGTAGTTCCCTGCTCGCTGAGGTTTCACCTCAATCTTGGTCTTGACGGGTCAACAAAAATCCCAGCTAAAGGCAGCATGAGAAAGGTGAGCTCTGATGTCATGTGGTTAGCAGTTTAAATCCTTGCTGTGTTTGGCTCAAACCGATTTCTCAGAAATTGTCGTTAAAAGTTTTTGTCTAATACTTTTCCAAAAATTGTTACAAATGTTTCACAATAATGCAAGGTGTTTCTGATGGGGTGATGTATGGGAGCTCTGTATGATGTTTTGCATGTTTGTTTTATAACTTCACAAATTTTACTATACATTTATTTTTTATGTATGTTCATGTATGCATGTTATACTTCAATAAAAAAGAAAAAGTTTCTTGTCTACCTGTTGCACATGAAAATGGAAAGGAATTGTGGTTCTTATGGGTTACTATTGCTACTGAAATATTCAGGAATCCAGGCACACTGCATAATTGCTGACACTACCACACTAAGTGCAATCATTATGCTCCAGGTTTAGCAGAAATTAAATTTGTGAGAACCAACATGCAAAAGCATGTCGTGCAAATTGTTTTTTATCGATGACTAATTTATTTAAAATTTTATACACAAATCCTTACTACTTAATACTGCCTGTGACAGTATGAAGTTCTTTTATGAATCCCCAAAAGAAAAAGATCATACTTTTGAACTAATCCATTCCTGTGGGTGTGGGGTCCTTTTGATTGGACTACATCAGTGAGGCGTAACACAGGTAGGATTTCCACCCTCTTGCTGGGCCTTATATAAACGGAGACACAGAGGAAGAGACACATAGGAGAAGGGAGCTCTGCCATACTGACCTGGCCATGTGAGAGAGGGGACTCTAGGTTCACCTACAGCTGCAGAAAGACAGAGAAGCCCCGAGAAGCTGAGAGAAGTCTCAGAGGCTGGAATCAGCAAAGCACAGAGGCATGGAAAGAGGCCATTGAGGGACTGGGCCCAAGGAGTAGCTCAAGGTTAAGGAGCAAGCCCTGCCATATGCCTGATTGCCAAATGGCAGGATGCCAGGATCACCACTAGCTGATTTTGGTGAGAAAATGTCTCTGATGGTGCCTTTATTTGGACATTTCATGGTCTCAGAACTGTAAGCTTTTCCCCTAATAAAATTCCTGTTATAAGAGCCAACCCATTTCTGGTGTTTTGTATTGGCAACCCTTAGGCAAACTAAGACACTGCCCAACTAATTTTTCTTTATTACTGATTTTGTCATGCTGATTCCTAAGTCAGACCTTATTATGTACAAGAATACTAGGTAACACCCTAGAACGGACAGGGATTTTGGAATCTAATAAAATTGTGTTCTGGTAAGAGTACTAGGACTTACTAACTTTTTGATATTGGGCAACTGACAAGGTCTCTGGGCCTCAGTTTCCTCATTTGTAAAAACTCCAGAGGGTTGTGGTGACATCTAAACAAGTGCTGTAAATCTCCTTGCACTGTGTCAGCACATAGTTGGTTCATAAAATGTGGTTTTATCTAATTTGAATTTCTATTTTATTCTTGTCCTTAGCCAATATTTTTGCCCAAATGAAAGTCCAAAAACTCTTATATTGCTGTTGTTTCCTTTTATATTTATTTAACTGTTGGTGAGTGGGATTTTTTTTTTTCAGTGTTTGCTGGTTATTTATAATTTTTTCCTTAATTGCCTGTTCATGTTTTTTCTATATTCTTCTAATAAGATTTGCTTTCATTATAGATTTTAGTCTATTATATGTCCCTCTGTCCATTTAACCATGTTTCTGTTCATTTTATTTGGATAGATTTTTTGCTTACAAGCATTTTAAGGTTTGAAATAGTCAAACTTATCAGTCATTTATTTGTTATATCTGCTTATAGTTTCATCCTTAGAAAGGCATCTCCATTCCCAAATTTTATACATATCCAGAATATTTTCTTCGTGATTTTTTTGCCTCTTTTTGACCTCCTAGTAAATTCATTTTCAAAATATTTTCATTATTTTCAAATTAATTTCTCCCCAAAAGAAATAGACTGAATCTTAATTATACAGATGCTCTTAAGGTTTTTCCCCCAAGAAACTTAAAGACCCTTTTCAAATAAAAATAATTTTACCATTAAGATCATTTTAAAAAGTAATATCACACAGAGTTGCTAATTCTGAACTCCTTATTTTCTGACCAAATTTTAATACAAAAGATTGACATTGTAAATAAATAGACAATAACACAATTGCAAGCTACTAACATATTATATTCTAATCCAATGTAACAATTCTCAGAGATTCTGTTTGCAGTGGAACAAAATGTCTAAGCAGAGTGGGATACAAAGCACCGCCTTCTGAGGCCTGGACCTATAGTAGCTCCAGCTTATTCATCTTCTTCAGGAGGTTCAGACTCCGATTCACTAACAACACTGGGCTTTGGCTTTCCTCATGAGAGCTGATTCGGATTAAGTCTCAGAGTTATTTCATAGACATCACTTTTCTTGATGTTAGCTGAGGCAAGTCAGCGGCAAACCCAAGACATGGACATAAGAGATTAATAATTTCACTTGTTCTATTTCAGGCATTGCCTCTGTCAACACCATTGGCCTCAGCATTTGGAAATCACAGAATGATTTCAAGCAGCAGAATGTTTCCTCCAAAATTCCAGAACATCCTTTCAAGGTGTTTCAGAGCCTAAATATTCTTCTCAATATTGCTCATCTCTTGAAGAACAAAATTGTGAAACTGTTCTAGTTTATTCAGTCTGTGCAAATATACCTGGTTTAAAAGATTGATTAGGCAATTTTGTGCTTTCTTTGCATTCTTTGAATAAAGTTGGCTCTTTCTGTACCTAACTTGGTATTGTATTTTTTTTTTTTTTTTTTTTTTTAGTTTAGTTCTTTAGTGAAGTTTTCAAAGATTGAGATGAGGGCAGAAACATTCCAGTTTTCTGGCATAGCTTCTGGGGATAAGGTAGAAGTCCCTCCTGCCAAATCTTTTCCTTCAGTCACCGAGGAAAGGGATCCAGGAGCATCCTTCTCTGCCAATTTTGACTGTTTCCATTTAGGAAAACTATTACCTCTTTCTTGGAAGTTTTGCAGCTTATGCTTGAAGCTAGTGCTTTTCATCTCTTGTTTCATTATCTTAGATGCAGTTTCTTCAACTGCTGCGTGCTCCACAAAGAGTGATTGCTCAGTGGGTGAGGACTTTGAAGTTCTTTTATCTGGATAGAATCCTCAGGAGTTAAAAAGGTAGAACTACTCTGGAATTTTGGTTTAGAAATTTTTTGAGGTGTGGTGTTATTTTGCCTGGAGGTATCTTTCTGCGGTGGTTAGAAGTTTAACTTGACTTTCTTGTGATCACTGTCACTGAGAGGGGAAAATGGCAAAACTCTTAAGTTACTTCTGACTCTTATCTTTTTACTACTGGAATATGATTTTAGAGATTTCATTTTTTGGCACTGATCCAAGATTTTTCACTGGTACTATGGTTGCTCTCACAGAAAAGATGCTTCCTATAATTAAGTGTTATCCTTGTTTCTTTCTCCCTGTCACCCTTGGAAGCAGAATTTACCTACATTTGTCATTTAATTTAGGAATCTGAATTTTAATTGATGGTTCTTATAAATCTGAAGACCACTAAAGTTTTGAAATAACTTGTGTATCATCCACTTTCAATTTTGGGAGTGAACTATCAGCTGAATTTACTTGGGCTGGCTCAGACTGGTCATATAAGGGGAGAGTTATTAGGCAATGGTCACCTTCACCTCTCAATTAACTCTGCCAGGTCAGTGGATACTTCTGTCTGGTCTGTCTCTTTTCTGTGGCTCCTGGGAATCTTGGAATCTTCTTTCTCAAACTTACCAAAAACTTCTGAGGAGATTTTTATTTGCCTAGGCAATATCTGTCTGTCTTCTCCCAAAGCTTTAAGGGAAGCTTGTGATATATTGAATTGGAAATCAAAATGCATTTCTGTTTTCATAACATCTTTGTTGCTAACAAAGTAGGCTTCTTCAGGTAAACAAAGAGCATCTTCATATTCTGTTTCCATTATGTTGAAGTTAATCTTCTTGCATTTTCATAGTAGCTTTTGTATATTTAAATCTTTAAACATCTAAAATTTATTTTGGTGTATGGCGTATGATAGAAATCTACTTTTTTTTTTTTCATTTTTACATGCTTAATCAGTATTCCTAGGATTACTGGCTGGAGGATTTACTTTTTCTCATTTATTTGTAAAGAATTTTTATGTTATATATTACATTCTTATATGGCCATGGTGATAGGTTTGTTTGAAGGGCATTTTTTCTGCACTTGGTGCCTCTATCTAACCTCTAGGGAATGGGCAGGTGCATCACCTTTGCTTTTCCCCCAGCTGGTTTGTCATTAATTGGTATATGTTTCTTCCTTTCCAATAGACTGTGGTGATGCTGCTAACCAACAATGAAGAGGGAAGGAGATGGCACTCCTTTTCCTCACATCTGCATGCCATTGCATCTGATTTTTCAAGAAAAGTTATACAGTGCATATCAGGGAATGTTTAAGCAATTCTTACTAAAGGAATTGAAGTTGTAGTGAAACCACACAGAGCTAGCACTAGAGATTGGATGTGCCCTGGTCTAATGTTTTAATCCTTTGTTTTGCATACATGGTGAACTGTCCAGCCTAGCTTCTTCAAGGAAATCCCACAAAATTGCCCCCATGGTGTCTTATCCATACAACTTCTTTATTTTGTATTCATGTTCTTTCTCTTTCTCTTTGTGTTCTCTCCCTTTGACTCCTTTCCTGACATTTTACCTTGGCAATTTCCTATAACAGGCCACCTCTCCCTAAAGGTATAATCAAATCCCTATACATTCTTGAGTCCTGCAAATTTTACAGCCTTAACTCATGAATTTCAGTGAGTTTTCCCCTTAGCAATTGATCTTCAGAGGAGAGAAGCATTTGTGCATGGAGTAGAGGGCAAAGAGTATAGCCTGATCCTCCAAATAGGTGGGGGCTTTCTATTCTGGGAATGACTTATTCTCCCTTACTGAATTTTAAATAAAAACATTTTAGAAATGATGCCACTTATTTCTTCCAGGGACCAATCACCTTCAAGAAAAATATGGCATTCATACAAAGTAGATAAGGGCAAATTTTACTATTATATGTCGTTCCTGCCTGTTATTCAATAGGACTTGAGAAAAACAAGATCACATGATATGAGATAAAAGAAGAAGAGTTATCAGGGAAATCTAGAAGGCAGAGGCCAGCAAAGAAAGGTGTCAAGGTAGACCTCCTCCTCACCATCTCTGAAGCTCTATAATCGCACAGGGTGGCATGCCTAGGTATAGTTTGTGCTTCAGTGGCAGGTTTGGGGCCCATTGACCTCCTCTCTCATCAGTATCCCTTTTTTATAGGGAAGGTGTAAGAGCAGCCATGTCTGTGGGTGAAAAAGAGACCACTGGACCTTCAGGAAGCATCTCCCATTGGCAAACACCCATTCCAGATGGCTCACATGTATATACATAGAAGGTTCCTTTTATGGTCTTTTTTCTTCTGTTCAATTGACAAATCTCAGAGTTTTGCAAGTCCTTCCACACATGGCTTTCCAGTTTAATCTCTCATTATGCTTCATTCCGACTTGCTCATTCTTTTTCTTGTATTTATCCATTCTCATATCTCCTCTCTCCAGGATTATCAATGCTATTTCAATCTCCTGGATAATTTTCCTAACTCCTTTCTAACCTAATCCTTCAAGACTCAGTTAAAATTTCATCTCCATCTTAAAGCCATGGGTGCTTTTCCCCCAACTCCAGCATGAAATAAATTTTCCAGTTTATAAACAGTATCTGTATCATCTACTCATAGGTTAATTATAACCATATCTTCTATTAAAAACTCTTTCTGCTATTTATATTTGAAGTCTATGCACCTATCTTCCTCAACTAGGGTGTGAAACCCACACTTTATTTTATTTTATATATTTTTTTAATTTATTTATTTTTTATTGTGGGTAAAAATAAAATTTTTCACAATACATACCAATATTTGTAAAATGATATACAAATATATATGCATATATGTACATTTGCTTACAAAAATGTTATTTATATATATATACTAAAAGGTGCTTAGATTACCTAAATATTACACGGAACCTACAGGGATTCCCAGTTTCCCCACTTCCCACACCTGCTGCCACATCCCACACAAACATCTCCCACAAGTGTGGCCCATCACCCTCAATGGACCTACACATCCTGGGGCCTTGCCATCAACCATAGACCACAGTTCACACTGTAGACCACACTCTCTCCCACACAGTTCTGAATGGTGTGTGCTGATTTAAAATGGCCTACATCCATTGCCACAACGGCACTCAGGACAACCTCCAAGTCCCGAAAAAGCCCCTGTATTTCAACTGCACATCCCCTCCCTGCCCCGAAAGTGTCCAGTGGCCACCGGCTCCACCTTACTGTTATAATTTCTTCCATTGCTAGAGTCACCATATGTGTACAAAAGAATACCATTAAGTCCACTCTAATCCATAGTTCTTCCCCCAATCCTGAGGGGACTGGGATGGTGATGTCCACTCCACCTCCAAGTGAGAGAGGGCTTATACCCCATGGATATGGTGGGTGAAATGATCCTGCCTGCATATGCAGGCCCTCTCCATTCCCTGGGATGGCTGTTGCCCATCGATGTCTCCTCACCAGGTGACTTGGATGAGTCCATTGAGCTGTAGGGTAGGAGTTGCAGCTCCACCGAGATTCCACTCACACCTGGCACATAGGTAGGCCAGAGGCTCCAGTCTCTGGAAGTATACCTAAAAACTGCAGCATAACATATAGGTTTGAATAGAAGGGACTGATGAACCATATGCAGGGAGGACTTATTTGAGTCCAATTCTGTCACTCTCAGGAGCACAGATTCCAAAATAGAGCCCACTGATAAGGCGTCAGTCTCTGGGGTTATCCCCCCTTATATAGGACCTGGGTGTCTCCAGAGCCCTCAGGAGCCCCTCTGTGTGGAGTGATATGCACTTTGATGTTCTATGAGCTCCTACTGAGGTGTGCGTAAGCGTTACCTCTGGGATGACCTCCCGACTCTCTTTGAAGTCTCTTAGCCACTTGAACTCATTTGTCTTTACCTTTTTCCCCTTTTATTCAAGGTCTTTTTCCAGTTGTGTTTCCAGTTGGCACTTGGTATTAATCCCTCGTTGCCAGGGAGGTTCATCCCCGGGAGTCATGTCCCATGTTGGGGGGAAGGTAATGCATCAATATGCTGAGTTCGGCTTAGAGAGAGGTCACATTTGAGCAACAAGGAGGCTTTCAGGTGGCAACCTTTAGGCACCCCATAACAGTAAGCTAAGTTTCAGTTACAAGAGCAAAGACTCATAAGGGTAGTCAGCAATAACAAGAACTCATCAGTGGGTCATCCTCTTTTGACAGACACAATCCCTGCACTCAGAGGACTGTTGCTGCTCCCTTGGAGAATATGGCAGACCTCTCCAGGCTAGGAATTCAGATTCCCTTATTTATTGAGTGATTGTCCACCCACTGTGACCATGCCCCATCCTTTGATCATTTGAACAATTTTGTATACCTTTCATGTATATTCAGATGAACTTACTCCCATGAATCCCCCCTCCCAGACACCCCGCACCAATAATCCCCTGTAGCACCCATTGTAACCCTTCTGTGATCTAAATCTTCCATGAACATGTAGCCCATATAATAATCAAATAATAGGAAAAAGAAACAACAATGATAAGCTTACATGCAAGAGACAAACATAAGGAAACTCAGGAAACAAACAAACAAACAAATAATCAAACAAAAAACAAAACAAAGCAAAATATAATTAGTGGATTGGGACATTCCAAAAAATGGATAAAAAAGCAAAAAAAATGCCTTTAAAAAAATATTCTTTTTTTCCTTTTATCACTGTGTTATCAGGTGTCCGGTGTGCCATGACACCTTCCCCCTCTCAATCCCGTGTCTCCCAAATTTTCATTTAATTTTCAAAGAAGTTTTAGGTCACAGCAAAGTCACACAAGGAATACCAGCGACTCCCAGATACCAAACCAACCCCCGCTTCCCCTCCCCATATTAAACCCCCTCCCTTTTTTTTAGGAAGTTAACATTGTTATAACTGTCATACAGGTAGCAACTAAACATTGTCAATGATTTACAGTATAGTTTACAATTTAGATGATACATTGTAATAAGTTTTGATGATATTTACCATGTCTTGTGTCCATTACTGTAAGGTAATGAAAAACCTTTCCCATGACCACTAAATACCCGATTAGATCTTAATTGTTCCTTCCTTCCCACCCCCCTGGGGCGTATGACACTCCCCTGTCTTGACTCATGGAATGACAAGATTCATAGTTAGATACCCTGGGTATTTGAACCTGCCCTTCCTAATCTACCCACCTGTCAATGCTGCACCACCAAACCCAGTAATATCACTACCCATCTGTCCTATCCTTCAGTATGCAACTATACTCTATCCCCTTACCATAGATTATGTCCATATGGGTGATGGCTCAAAGCCTGCACTTCTCTTTCTCTCCCTTGTTAACCTATCTTTCAGACAATGGTTCTCAGAGACTGCTGACTTTCCTCAGTTCAAATCAGTGAGGTCATATAATGTTCATCCTTCAGTGCCTGGCTTGCTTCACTCAACATAAGGTCTCCCAGATTCACCCACATTATTCCATGTGTTAGCACTTTATTCCTTCTTACAGCTGAGTAATATTCCATTGTATGTATGTACCACATTTTGCTTATCCATTCATCTGTTGATGGGCACTGGGGCTGATTCCAAATTTTGGCAATGGTGAACAGTGCCGCCATGAACATTGGTGTGCATATATCTGTTTGTGTCTTTGCTTTCAGTTCTTCTGGGTATATACCCAGCAGTGGAATTTCTGGATCATATGGAAGATCTATTGTTAGTTTTATTTCTTAGTTTCCACCAAACTGTCCTCCACAGTGGCTGGACCATACCACAGTCCCACCAGCAGTGGATGAAGGTTCCTATTCCTTCACATCCTCTCCAACATTTAGTGTCTGCTGATTTTTTTATAGCTGCCATTCTGATGGGTGTAAGATGGTATCTCATTGTAGTTTTGATTTGCATTTCCCTGATAGCAAGCAATGTTGAGCATTTTTTCATGTACTTTTTAGCCATTTGTATTTCTTCCTTGGAGAAGTGTCTTTTCAGGTCACTTGCCCATTTTTTAAATGGGTTGTTTGTCCTTTTATTTTCGAGGTGAAGGATTTCTTTATATATGCAGGATATTAGGCTCCTATCAGATATATGGTTGCCGAATATTTTCTCCCATTGGGTAGGCTACCTTTTTATTTTCTTAATAACATCCCTTGAGGTGCAGAAGTTTTTAATTTTGAGGAGATCCCATTTATCTATTTTTTCTCTTGCTGCTCGTGCTTTGGCTGTGAAGTTCATGAAACCATTTCCTATTACAAGGTCCTGTAGATGTTTCCCTACATTATCTTCAAGATCTTTATGGTTTTGGCTCTTATATTTAGATCTTTGATCCATCTTGAGTTGATTTTTGTATAAGGTGTGAGATGGTATTCTCTCATTCTTTTGGATATGGACATCCAGTTCTCCAAGCACCACTTTTTAAAGAGGCCATTCTCTCCCAACTGAGTGGGCTTCATGGCCTTGTCAAATATCAGATAACTCTATATGCGAGGATCTATATCAGAACTCTCAATTCAGTTCCATTGGTCTGTATGTCTATCCTTGTGCCAATACCACACAGTTTTGATCACTGTAGCTTTGTAGTATGTTTTAAAGTCAGGTAGTGTGATACCTCCAACTTCATTTTTCTTTTTCAATATGTCTTTGTCAATTCGGGGCCTCTTGCCTTTCCAAATATATTTTGTGGTTAGTTTTTCCAGTTCCTTAAAAAATACACTGTTGACTTTTGTTGGGATTGCATTAAATCTGTAGATTAGTTTGGGTAGGATAGACATCTTGATGATGTTTAGTCTTCCTATCCATGAACAGGGAATATTTTCCATTTATTTAAGTCTTCTTTGATTTCCTTTAACAGTGTTTAGTATTTTTCTGTATATAAGTCCTTTACGTCTTTAGTTAAATTTATTCCTGGGTATTTGATTCTTTTAGTTACTATTGTAAATGGTATTTTTTTCCTGATTTCCTCCTCAGTTTGCTAGTTATTGGTGTTTAGAAATGTTACTGATTTTTGAGCATTGATCTTATAGCCTGCAACATTACTGAACTCCTTTATAAGTTCTAGAAGCCTTGTAGTTTTCTCAGGGCTTTCTATGTACAAGATCATGTCATCTGAAAATAATGAAGTTTTTACTTCTTATTTTCCAATCTGGATGACTTTTATGTCCTTTTCTTGTCTCAGTACTCATGCAAGTACTTCTAAGACAATGCTAAATAGGGGTGGTGATAGTGGGCATCCTTGTCTAGTTCCCAATCTCAGAGGGAAGGCTTTTAGGATTTCACCATTGAAAATGATGTTAGCTTTGTGTTTTTCATATATACCCTTTATCATATTCAGAAAGTTTCTGTCTATTACTATCTTTTGTAGTGTTTTTATGAGGAAAGAGTGCTGTATTTTGTCGAATGCTTTTTCTGCATCTATAGAGATGATCATGTGATTTTTTTCTTTCAATCTGTTTATGTGGTGTATTATATTGATTGATTTTCTTATATCGAACCATCCTTGCATACCTGGGATGAAACCCACTTTGTCATGGTGTATAATCCTTTTGATATGTTGTTGAATGCGATTAGCAAGTATTTTGTTGAGGATTTTAGCAGCTAGGTTCATTAGAGAAATTGGTCTGTAATTTTCCTTTCTTGTGGTATCTTTATTTGGTTTTGGTATTAGGGTAATGTTGGCATCATAAATGAGTTAGGCAATATTCCTTCTACTTCTATTTTTTGGAAGAGCTTAAGTAGAATTGGTGTTAGCTCTTTCTGGAATGTTTGGTAGAATTCAGCTGTGAAGCCATCTGGTCCTGGGCTCTTCTTAGTTGGGAGGTTTTTGATGACTGAATCTATGTCTTTACTTGTAATTGGACTGTTGAGTTCATCTACTTCTTTCATCAATATAGGCTGTTTGTGGGTTTCTAGAAACTTGTCCATTTCCTCTACATCATCATTCTTGTTGGCATATAATTTTTCAAAATATCCTCTTATGATACTCTTTATTTCTGTGGGGTCAGTAGTGATATCCCCTTGCTCATTCCTTAATTTATGTATTTTCATCTGTTCTCTCTTTTTCTTTGTTAGTCTGGCTAAGGGTTTGCCAATTTTATTGACAGTCTCAAAGAACCAGCTTTTGGTTTTGTTTATTGTTTCTAGTGCTTTCTTATTCTCTATTTCATTTAGTTCTGCTCTAATCTTTGTTATTTCCTTCTTTATACTTCCTTTAGGTTTAGTTTGTTGTTGTTTTTCCATTCCTCAAAGTGTGCAGGTAGGTCTTCAATTTTACCTCTTTCTTCTTTTATAATATATGAATTTATGGCTATGAACTTCCCTCTCAGGACTTTCGCTGCATCTCATAGGTTTTGGTATGTTGTGTTGTCGTTTTCATTAGTTTCAAGGTAGTTACTGATTTCTTTTGAGATTTCCTTTTTGACACTGTTTGTCTAAGAGTGTGTTGTTTAACTTCCATATCCTTGTGCCTAACCTGTTTCTCTGGCCCTTAGTGATATCCATTTTCATTCCGTTGTGGTCAGAGAAATTACTTTGTATAATATCAATCTTTCTGAATTCATTGAGAGTTGTTCTGTGGCTTAGCATGTGGTCTATTTTGGAGTATGTTCCATGTACACTCGAGAAGAATGTAAATCCTGATGTATTTGGATGTAGTGTTCTGCATATGTCTATTAAGTCCAGGTCTTCTAATGTATTGTTGAGTGCCTTTGTTTCTTTATTGATTCTCCATCTAGATGTTCTGTCTAATGATGATAATGGTGTGTTGAAGTCCCCTGCTATAATTGTAGAGGCATTTATTTCTCCTCTTAGTTTTTCCAGAGTTTTCCGCATGTAGTTTGAGGCACCCAGATTAGGTGCGTAAACGTTGATGATTGTTCTCTCTTCTTGAGAGATTACTCCTTTTACTAATATGTACTGTCCATCTTTGTCTCTTACAATAGTTTTGCATTTAAAGTCTATTTTGTCTGATATTAGAATAGCTACTCCTGCCCTTTTTAGGCTATTGTTAGCTTGTAAAATGGTTTTCCAACCATTCACTTTCAGTGTCCTCTAATCCCTGGGTTGAAGGTGGGTTTCTTGTAGACAACATATAGATGGATCATATTTTCCTATCAATTCTGCCAATCTGTGTCTCTTGATTGGTGAATTTAATCCATTAACATTCAGTGTTATTACTCATAACGAATTTCTTACTTCAGCCATTTTTCCTTTGGGTTAATGTCATATGTTGTTTTGTTTCTCTTTTTGTCTTTTCAGTTGTTTTTAAACTCTCCTCCAACTCTCTCTCCCTTGTTTTTTCCTTTCAACTTGTAGAGATTCCTTTAGTATTTCTTGAAGTGCTGGTTTCTTATTGAAATACTCTCTTAATTTCTGTTTATCTGTGAATATTTTGAACTCTCCATCGTTTTTGAATGCCAGTTTTGCTGGATAGAGAATTTGTGGCTGGAAGTTTTTTTCTTTTAGTATTTTGACTATGTCATACCACTGTCTTCTTGCCTCCATGGTTTCAGCTGAGAAATCAGCACTTAATCTTATTGTGCTTCCCTTGTATGTGATGGTTCTCTTTTCTCTCTTGCTGCCTTGAGTATCTTCTCTTTGTCTTGAGCATTGGACATTTTGACAAGTATATGTCTTGGAGTTGGCCTGTTGGGATTTATACTATTTGGGGTGTGCTGTGCTTCCTGGATCTGCACATCCATCTCTCTCAATAGGGTTGTGAAGTTTTCAGCCATTATTTCCTTCAACACTCCTTCTGTTCCCTTTCCCTTCTCTTTTCCTTCTGGGATGCCCATAATGCGTATGTTTGTGCATTTTGTGTTCTCGGTTAATTCCCTGAGTCCATGCTGGATTTTTTCTTTTTGTCTATCTGTTCTACTATCTCTTTGATTTCAGCGGTATTGTCTTCCATATCACTAATGCTTTCCTCTGCCTGTTCAATTCTGTTGTTATGTGAATCCAGTGTCTTTCTTATTTCTTGGATTGTGCCATTGTTCACCATCATATCCATTATCTTTTTAGGCATGTTTGCAATTTCTTCAGTATGTTCTCCCAGTGTCTTCTTTATATCCTTAATTTCTTCCTTCACTTCTTTAAGTTGGTCATGATATTTGTTTAGATAGCTTTGATTACTTGTTCGATGTTCTGCATTACTTCCTGGTTTTTAATTTGTTCATTGGACTGGTCCATGTTTTCCTGTTTCTCAGAGTCATTTGTATTTTTTTGTTGCCCTCTGGTCATCATATTATCTTGATGGGTTTGTTCAGTTGATTAGCTTTTCTCTATGCTCTAGAGTTTTATTTAGCTGGTGTTTCTGCATGTGTGTTTAGTTTTCTCTTTGGCACTTTTTCTTCTTATTTTATTTCCTTGCTTCTTTCTATGTTCCAAATCTCTACCATTCCATCCACGCCGTTGATCCGTGCTGATTGATGTCCCAAGCTTCTCATTCCACGTGCACACAGCACAGACCCCTAGGCAGGACCCCGTCCACAATCGGTCTTGCTCTGGGAGCTTGCAGTGTGTGCCCTCCTACACTAATGCCATATTGACCCCCTGAGCCTCCCCACACTTTATTTCTATTTACCTTACCTGGATAGTGCCCTATAACTAGTAAGTACTCAACAAAATTTAATTTTATTTAAGTTGGTAATAGTTGAAAAATTTTCAATATCCATTTGTGAATATAAATATACTTTTTCCACTTCTTTTGTTATTATTATATTTTGTCTTAAAATAAATGCAGAAGAGTCTAACCAGCACTTTCCCATCACTTTCAATCACAATAAAAATTATTTTTTAATATATTATTTTACAAAATGCTAACATTAACTAATGTTTTTAACTTTTCTTTTCATTAAGGATCCATATGCTAGTGAAACTAGGTCTTTATGGAATCTGTAGATGGAAAATGTCTCAGTCATCTCAGGAGTCCTTTAAATGATGAACACCTGTCTCATGATTAGTTTAACAGATTCTCATCATGAAGGGTATCAGCAAAATGGTAATTGGTGGCATTCTTATTATACTATTGAACTAGTGAGAATACTCAAGTAAGAAGTAATTGACATTTACCTAGTCTTAAGATATTCAATTTTAATAGACTATAGAATGAGAATACATAAAAAGAAAATTTTATCCCTGATGTTGAAATTACTTTGTCAACAACGACTTTGGTAACTAGCACCAAAAAAATTATTGACCAATTATTATGTTAATACCTTAAATTTATAGCTAAAAAGCTACTTTTATTTTTGTTTATAATTTTCCAGTGATATATACTTTCAGGTATTTTCATCAACAATTTAATTTCCTAATTTTATGTATTCATTCAGCAAATAGTTATTAAGCATCTAGTATGTGCAAAGTGTTGAATGAGATTTGGGGGTAAAAATTAAACAACCTTGACAAGTAATCTAGTTTATTCCTCTACATTAATATCACCTCTGAATATGAACAAGGGAAATCCAATACACAATTATGATATAGAGCAAACTTGTGTTTGGCATTCTTCTGCCCCCTGTTCTGGCATATGTTCTGTTTAACTAGATTCCTGATGGTCTCAGCTGCCACATGGCTGCTCAGTGCATCCCAATAACAATTCCAGGAAATTAATCAGAAAGGAAGTAACACATGAAAAGATAAAATTCCTTACAAACACTATGTTTCTGAGTCTGATAAAGTGAATAGGAATAAAACTAGAAACCAAATATTTTAAAATGTTGATAGTGGTAGTTGATTCTTGGAAAGTACAAAAAATACAGAATTCTTCATTAACATGTCATATATTCTGTTTTTATTTATCTATTATGTATGTATTAGTTTTTATAAAAACAGCAACTTCTGATGACAGGTTTTCTTATAAGTTTTTATACTTCCTCTTTTGACTTGAGATACAGACATTTCAAACAATAAGATAAAATACCTTTTTTTAACATTTCTATTTCTGATTTCCTTAGTTCCATTAGCACAACTATTATACACATTTATGAGATCTGGATTGACACTTTAAGGCTTATACAATTGAGTGAGGTATGGTTTTGTCACCTAAGAACCTGCATTTCAGCATGGGATACCTTGAATATTAGATAATGATGAAAAGTGTCTCACATAAAGTGATATAAGAGAGTTACATATGAAGGTTCTCAGAATGTCACAAAAAACCATATCATATTTCATACAGAGAATTATTGAAGTTTTGTGGAGGAGTTGGAATTTTGCTGAAAGATGTATTGAACAGCATGGAAAGGGGTACATTTATTAGAAGATGATACTGAAATACAGGGGATGTGATTGAAAGTGATGGTAATTAATGATGAAAAGATAGATTGGGACCAGATTGTGGATATTTTGAATGCTGAGGTAGTGAATTTATGCTTTATTCTGTGGGTAATGTGGAAACATTAAATTTTAATGTGAGACTCAAGAAGAGAAGCCATACAATATTATAAATACGGAGAACATTTTCAATTATGCAAACAATTCATTTCAAATACTTGACTGAATCCGGAAATATTGACAGTTGGACAACAGAGAAGGACAGATTAAACATCATCATAGGTGATTTCTTTTTAAGAATAAGGTATAATCCAAAATTTTATCAAAATCTATTCTCTCATAAAACACAGTTCCATAAAACACAGTTTAGCATAAATATCAAGAATATTTTCCTCTGTTTCTGGAGTTTGTATTTTGATCTTCTAGCTGGGTGATCTTGTGCTTATTAATGAAACTGTCTATGTTTCAATTTTATCATCTATTAAAAGTAGATAAAAAAGTAATTACCTCATTGGCTTTTTGTGAAAATTAAATGTTTCAATGCATGAAATATACCTACAAGAATTGTTAATACATAGATGGTCCCTCCAAAATAAAGGCTAATGTTATAATAATAATTTTTTTATGCAGTAGATAATAGTATAGAGCTCCTCAGAGTATGTCTTTGTGGGTTGTCACATGATGAACATTTTATTAAATTCCAGAGCCCCCATAATCTATTTTTACATGATAAAACATATTCAAATTGATTTAATGATGAAGTAATTCATTAATTTATTCATAAGGTAAACATCATTTAGTGCTGTGCAAGTTTCCATTTTACTCATCCTCTATTGAATGTCAGACATGTATTTTGGGTGGAATTGACTCAAACTGGTTTGAGCCACGTCTTGATTGGCCCAAACCGCTCATTGTAATCTCATCACTTTTGCTATAGTGTTTGGTTCAGGTATGGTAATCTGCCTTAAACTGTTATCTGATGTCCCAATTTTTTTCACTGATTAGGGGAAGAAAGCTCTCTCTCTTTCCCTCTCTCTCTCTTTTTTCCTGTTGGACAGAAACATAGGCAGGAGCTTCTGGCTGCTATTTTTGGACCAAGGGAATAATACTAGCCTAAGAATCACACCAAAACCAAAAAGGAAAATTTGCTAATTGAGGCAGATAAAACAAGATCCTTATCTCATTGCCTGAGCCAGGATAAGGCCACAGTTGAAGATAAATTTAGATTCTTCAGTAATCTGAAGACTCTTCAGTAATCTGAACCAACATATGCCTTCCAGACAGCCTTTTCCTTTGAGATCCTAACTCCTGTCAGGTAGTTTCTACAGAGATACCATTCTAAATCCTACCATATTCTTATTATAACTACTTCTTCTCTGTATCCTTTCTGTCTCAGACATTGCAGCTGTTTTTTGTTTCTAATCTCTGAATTACCTCACTGTCTCCTCTTTGACGTCTAAGATCTTCTGTTATGTATGGCACAGATTCCATGTATTAAATTCTCTTTGTTTGAAATACCTAAAGTGGTTTCTGTTTTCCTAACTACTGTGACTGTTTTGGAGCTCTCACAAGTAAGAGATTATATTCTCCACTTGAACTAAACGCTTTCAGCATTTTCAATAAAATGAAAGCACAAACTTCTTTTGTGCTTTGCTGTGGGTTCCCTGTATTAGATGTCATTTATATACTGACCAAATATGAGTCTATGATAGTGTCTATATAATTACCATACATCATAAATGCACTGTATGGAACTGTGTTCCTAGGGAAGATTGGTCTTGGGAGGTGAAATATGAAGAAAACTATTCTTAGGCAAAACCAAGTCATAGTCATTGGTAGTGATGATTGTTAATGCAACAATGGTTCCAGAGAGAGCAGTAGTGTGTAGCTTTCTAAGTGTGCTTCTTTGGGGACGGGGGGGAATAGTTAAGCAAAACAGATGGATTTTCTCTATATACTTCATTCAGAGAGTCAGCTCCACTTGGTTATCTTTGAGTTTTCATTCTCAAGCACTGTTTCTAGAATAAAACTTGTAAAGAGGAGACCTCTATGTTTTGTGATCATCCTTAGGATATATTTTTATATCCAGAGAGACAAAAAATAGAAAGCATGAACCCCAACCAAAAACTATGCAATAAAACAAAGAAAAGGGATGGAGATAAAAAGAGGTTTTATACCTCTCGTGTTTGATTCACTTGGAGGAAGTGGTGCTTTATTCAAGGAGAGAAAGGACTCTTCTCTAAACAGAGGTGGGATTTATGGTTTGAAGCAGCTCAAAGGATGTCATCAGTAGTATTTTGACTTGAAGTTTGTGGCTGTAGTAATTTGACCTTAGTTGTAAGTAATTCCTGCTGGACTGGAAAGCTGCAATGGAGGTGATTTAGAAAAGTGAAGAAAGACTTTTGTCAGACTGACTGATAACCCCACAAAACACTATACTTCTGGTCCCTCATTCAGATGGGGCTAAATTTTATAGATGTTGACATAGATTGATTTGCATTTAGTGTTGTTACTGAAGGCTTTCATTACTTTTGTCAGCAAAGGTAAGTGAGAAGTTATGTAGCTTTGTTGATAATTTAAGACAAGGATACATTTTATGTTCAATCTTTAGATTTCTAAGGACGATATTAAAAAGAAAGAAAAAGTTGGAGCATTTGATCAGCTTAGTAAGTATTCTTGTATTCAGGTCTTCTGATGAAGTCTTAATGGCTGGATATGTTTATCCTGGAGACCTGGAAGAAAGGAATAAAAAAATAGATGCCTTCAAAAGTTTTCTGTACTTCCATTTGAAGGAGATAGCAGTTATTCTGTGTAGTCTCAGAAGAAAGAGCTAGAATTAAAATAAAGATAAACTTCCTAATAAATTGAATTACCAGTGGTCATGAATGAAATGGTTTGTCTTGTGAAAAACTGAGTACTCTAGCCTTTCAAGGAAGAGCAAAATAAATTTCAGGAATATTTTTATTGTGTTAAATTGACTACATACCATTAAATAAAATTCTTGATATTTTTCCACACTCTTCACCATCCCAACCTACCCCTCTCAAGACTTTCTTATATTATTAAATGGTATCTCTGTCTCTATGAATTTAGTTAAGACAAACCATCACTCATCTAGACCAGGAATCAGCTATGGCCAACCTAATGCCTGTTTTTGTATGGCCCTCAAGATAAGAATGTTTTTTTACATTTTGTAAATGGCTGAAAAAAATCAAAAGGAAAATAATATTTTGTAACATGTGAAATTATATTAAATTAAAATTTCCATGTCCAGAAGTAAAGTCTTATTGGAGTACTGCCAAGCTCATTCATTTATGTATTGGCTGTGGATGCTTCTCTACTACAATAGCAGAGTTGAGTAGTCATTACAACAGAAACTGTATGACCCTCAAACCTAAAATGTTTATCTTGTGTCTGTCTACAGAAAAGTTTGCCAATCATTTACCTAAACCATTCAAGCAACATCCTTTCCAGTCTTCTGGCTGATATACCATAATCTGTTCCCTAATAAAGTAATCTTTCAAAAATGTAAATCAGGTCATTTGGCTCCCTGTTTAAATACTCCTTATCATGTCGTATAGGATCTTGCATGATATGATCTTACCTATCTGGAGGTTTTGCCTCTTATTATACCTCTCTCTCACTCATTCACCAAAATTTAGCCAAATCGATCTTCTATTTCTAAAACCTGTACACAGTTAGAATTCTTTTCTATTTGCCTACTCTTCTCTCCCACTAAAAAGCACTTATCTCAGATCTTTGATTAACAAGTATCTTCCTATAATTCATTTAACAGCATAAATCTGGCCTTGTCACAACTATATAAATTCTACCACCCTCCCCACCTCAATCATGTTAACCCCTTATATAGTAAATATTACATTCATTATTATCTGATGTTACATTGGCTATTAATTTTATTATTTATTGCCTCACTCACACACTGGGATTTAAGCTTTACTCAAGTAGAATGTGCCTTATTCATAGTAGTATATATGTCTAGTGCCTACAATATTATCTGATATGCAATAAGTAGTTGTCAAATGAATGATCTTGTATTACTATATGAAAGACCCTGAGTTAGATACTGTGTTACTGCATGGTAGGGAAGGAAGATGTAAAGATGACTACTTTGAAGAATATAAAATCTATTTTAGAAGAAAAACAAGTGCTTGCCAAACTCTAAAATCTGGAAGAGACATGATAGAGAGGACGCATGGCCTGAGGAAGGAGAAAATGGACTTGGGGTCAGGTTGAAGGGGTTCAATTCTCAGTGGCATCAACTAATAGACTTATAACATAGGAAAATTGACTTCACCTGTCTGTGCTCAATTCTTAAATCTGTAAAATAAGAAAAAAAGTATTTCCCTTATGAGTTGTTTGAGAATTAATTGTGCTAATATTTGTAAAGGATTTGATGTCTGGCACATAGGAAAACATATGTCAATGTTTGTTGAATAAGTAAAGAGACAAAGCTACCAGGAATTCGTTTTGAGTACCAGCTCCAGATCCCTTGGCTACACTAAAAGCTTATCACTTATTTGAAGACTCTGGGGAAGATTTCAAAGGAAGATACATTGTTATTTACCTCATTTTGATAAAGATAAATGTGTTGAAAAGAAAAGTTCAGAGAGAGGATGTGCTCTTTGCAAAGTTGAATCTGTGAGATCTCAGAATTTAACAGGTCACCATGTACATTTGAGAATATATTTAGTGAATTGTAGATGTGGAATGTCATGTCTATAAGAAGTAAGATGAGTTTGGAAATAAATGCCTAGGAAGAAGGGCATATTTAGCCATATATCAACATTTAATGTAATTATTATGAAAGAAATGTAGATTAACAATCACTCATAGAGTCAATGAGCTTTTTTATTTTTTGAAAGGAGGCCCATTGCAGTCTCTTGGATGTGAGGTATGATTGAAGTTTTAATTGGTGGATTTATAAAATTATCTGAACCTAAGTATTCTGAAAAGGAACTGGACTTCAGCGAGGGTCCAATGTGAATTATAATTTTGTTTTTACCAGTTATTAACAAAATAACTTTGGATAATTTGCTTAACCTGTCTGAGCCCTTCTCTTCATCTGTAAATTGCAATCATACCACTTCCATCTTGGCAGGCATAACATGAATTCCTTTGTAGTTTTGAGTGCTGTTATATAGGTGATGAATCAAGGTGAAGCCATTTCCCTCTGCTTTCCCATGCTCTCAGCAGGCCCACTGCAGCTGTACATACTTTAAGATATAAGATTAAGCCAGTGAGACCAAAACTAGAACTGCATAGACCAAAAATTTCTGAAAGGAAACATTTTTATCAATGTCTACAATTTCTGTTTAATGCTCTTCTTCCAATCTCCCAGCCTCAAATTTCAGTCATCCTTAAGAGTTCTCCTGTTATGTACCAAAATAATCAATTATCAAATTTGTAGCTGTTGATAGTAAGGATTTGGAGTCAGAAAGCTTGGACTTGAGTATTGTTTCCACTAATTACTATATAGGAGAATCAGGCAGGCTGTATAATCTCTTAGTTTTGCCATCTGTAATATATAGATAGTATTACTATCTAGGTTTACAGTTTAGTAAAGATTAAATGAACTTATTCATGAACAGTGCTTATCTCAGGGCCTGACACATAGCAAAGTTTCAATAAAAATGCTAGATACTCCATTAATATTATTGTCAGTCTGATATTGTCAGTCTGATATTGTCAGTCTGATAGGTTTTTACATGATATTCTAAGAATACTGTTGTTGGCCTAAAATGATTTTTCCTTTTTCTTCTCTGTACATGTATATAGCTTGCATGGGTTTTTATAATAACTTACATAATTTATGTTCATTTCTAATGTTACCCCTTCCAACTGGTCTTATAACTTGCTGGTAAGTTATAGTCTTTGAAGCACAGTTCTATTAGTATCATTACACTACTCAACTACATTTAATTTCCTTTAGAACAGTGTACCAAATTTCAGGGTAAAATTTATTGTCTTCCTCTATGGTTCTTTATCTTTCTAACTTTACTTTCTTCTATTTCCTTTTCTGTATGTGATGCTGAAACCCACTGAACTAATCATTCCTCTGAGACTTTCCAAGTCTCTACTACTTTTAAATGAGTTTTTCTTCACCTGAAATTCAGCACTTCATGTACAATAATACTACACACAAGAAAATCATCACTTCCAGTAAGACTTGCCTGAATATCTGTTGGAAATAACTTTCCTCCCTCAGCATGAACTCACTAACACTTTATTGAACTTCAAATGACACTTTTTATTTCACATTTATTTATTTTTGCACAAGAACCTCTTTCCTAAAAGATTAGTTCCTTCACAGCATATTTTAAAGTTCTTTGTACCCCTACTAACACAATCTCTACCATTTGGAATGAAGCCCTCTGGGCAGTAATATGATAACAATATTAAATATTGCTATGGAACAACCTTTAGACTATAGCTACATGATATTCCCACACAGCATTAAAATAATTTAGTAGGGAAAAATCTCAGCTCATCAATTGACTGCTATTATACAAGAAAAAAATTTTCTTAAAATTTCTGTTCCTGATATGACATTTCAACACCATATACTCATTTTAATGGGTTTTAGAAGACTAAATTCATCAAATATATCGGTTTCCTATTTCCATTTAAGGTAAGCAAGTGCATATGACCAGTATTATGATATCATTTTCTGGTGTAATGGACTGCTAGGATACACATTTTATGAAGCCGCTGAAATGCATTCATTACTCTAATAAATTAAAGAGTTTTTCCTTATTGATATATCTGGTGTTTTGCCACATGAGCTGAACCAAATGACTGCTTCATAGAACAATATAAAGCATCAAAGTATTTTAATTCCAATAACCCTTAAAACTCACTGATTTTTGTTCTTTCTTACTTGACAAGGGGATATGTGTTTTCTTTTATCTGACATTATGATTGAGACACACACCCTGGAAAGTACAATAGCAGAAATTTACGGAAGAGAAGAGAAAGGAAGAGAAGAGAAGAGAAGAGAAGAGAAGAGAAGAGAAGAGAAGAGAAGAG
>JAKSZT010053887.1:53674003-53707269 GCA_026826555.1 Tolypeutes matacus
TCTCTCTCTCTCTCTCTCTCTCTCTCTCTCTCTCTCTCTCTCTCTCTCTCCAATGTAATTAAAGGCTTATTTAGAGAAGTTGTGAGTTTACAAAACACTCATGCATATTGTGCAGAATTCCCAAACATCACCCCTCCACCAACACCTTACATTGTCATGGAGCATTTGTTACAAGTGTGAAAGAATATGATCAGACCATTACCACTACTATGGTCCATAGTGGTATATTTTTTCCATACATCCCCTACTATTAACACTGTGTATTAGTATTGTACATTTGTTATGGTTCCTGAGAGAACACTCTCATATTTATACTGTTAACCACAGTCTATCTTCCACTACATTATTCATTCTGTTATACAGTCCCATGCCTTGGACATTCTATCCAAAGTGTACCTTCAGTGGCTCTCACTATCAGCACAGTTGTGCAGTCATTGCCCCAGTAAATCTTTGAACATTTTCCTTAGTCCAAAAGAAAAAAATCCCCTACACCTTTATTACTGATGCTTAGAGTTGATACAGTACATTCTTTGACATTGATGTAAGAATATTACAATATTGTTGTTAACTATAGTTCATAAGTTACATTAATTGTATTTTCCCATGTATCCCTATATTCTTACCACCTTGTAATAGTGATATACATTTGTTCTAGCTTATATAAAACATTTTTGTATTTGTATTATTAACTACAATGCTCATCCACCTCTGGGCTCACTATGTTATTCAGTTCCTAGATTAATTTCTAGCTTTCTTTCAATTGACATTTACATCATTAGACTTCCCTTTTCAGTCACAATTCCATTTATAAACCAGCCATGTTATTTATGCTCGCTGTAATGTATTACCAACAACTCTATCCATTTCCACACTTTTACAGTCCAGCTAATTGAACATTCTACATACATTAAGCATAAATACCACTTCTCAGTCCTCAGCCTATCTCCTAGTAACCTATAGTCTAGCTTTTGTTTGTTTGTTTGTTTATTTTATGAGGTACAGGGGATTGAACCTAGGACCATATATGGGAAGCAGGCGCTTAACCACTAAGCTACACCTGCTCCGCACCATACTCTAGGTTTTAACACCGTGTGTTTATTATTCATATTTGGTTCATATTAGTGAGACCATACAATATTTCTCCTTTTGTGTCTAGTTTATTTCACTTAGAATAATGTCCTCAAGTTTCCTCCATGTTAACACGTGTGTCCCGATTTCTTTTCTTCTTACAGCAGTATAGTATTCCATTGTAGGCACACAACATATTTTGTTTATCTGGTCATTGTTTGGTGACACTTGGGTTGTTTCCATCTTTTGGCAATTGTGAGTAATACTGCTATGAACATAGGTGTGCAAATGTCTGTTCGTGTCACTGTTTTCAGATCTTCTGGATATATTCCTGATAGAGAGATATCTGGATCATATGGCAGTTCTATATTTAGCTTCCTGAGGAATTGCCAGTCTTCCACAGAGGCTGCACCATTCTACAATTCCACCAACAATGAGAAGAGTTCCAATTTCTCCACATCCTCTGCAGCACTTGTTGTTTTCTGATTTTTAAATAGCCCATTCTACGAGGTGTGAGATGATATATCATTGTCATGTTGATTTGCATTTCCCTAATAGCTAGTGTGTTTAACATTTTTTCATGTGCTTTTTCACCACTTGCATTTCCTCTTTGAAGAAATGTCTACTTAAATCTTTTGTCCATTTTTTAAAAATTGGATGGCTTGCTCTTTTATTGTTGAGTTGTATGATCTCTTTATATAGCATGGAAATCAAACCCTTATTGTATATGTGGCTTCCAAATATTTTCTCCCATTGAGTCGGTTTCCTTTTTACCTTATTGACAAAGTCCTTTCAAGTACAAAAGTGTTTAAGTTTAAGGAGGTCCCATTTATCCATGTTTTTCTTTCATTGCTCATGCTTTTGATGTACAGTTTAAGAAACCATCACCTACCACCAGTCCTGATGATGTTTCCCTACAGTTTCTTCTAGGAGTTTTATGGTTCTTGCTTTCATATTTAGGTCTTTGATCCATTTTGAGTTAATTTTTGTATAAAGTGTGAAGTAGGGATCCTCTTTTTTTTGGATGTGGATATCCAGTTTTCCCAGCACCATTTGTCATATAGACTATTCTGCCACTGCTGGGTGGTTTTGATAGGCCTGTCAAAAATCATTTGACCATAGATGTGAGGGTCTGTTTCTGAACAATTAGGTTCCACTGGTCTATGTCTATCTTGATACCAGTACCATGCTGTCTTTGTTTTTTTTTTTTTTTTTTTTATCATTGTAGCAAGGTAATATGATTTAAAGACAGGAAGTTAGACTCTTCTAACTTCCTTCTTCCATTTTAAGATGTTTCTGCTATTCAGGCCCCTTACCCTTCCAAATAAATTTGATAATTGGTTTTTCCATTTCTTTAAAAAAAAGGCTGTTGGAATTTTTATTGAGATTGCATTGAATTTGTATATGAACTTGGGTAGAATTGACATCTTAAATGATATGTAGACTTCCCATCTAGGAACATAGAATGTTCTTCCATTATTTAAGTCTTCTTTGATTTCTTTTAACAATGCATTGTAGTTTTCTGAATACAAGTGCTTTATGTCTTTGGTTAAATTTATTCCTAAATATTTGAGGGTTTTTTTGTTACTATTGTAAATGAAATGTTTTTCCTGACTTCCTCCTCTGGCTGCTCATTACTAGTGTATAGAAACACTACTTATTTTTTCAAATTAATCTTTATCCTGCCACTCTGCTGAATTCATTTATTAACTCTAGTAGCTTTGTTGTAGATTTTTCGGGATTATCTAAGAATAGGATCAAAACATCTGCAAATAGTGAAAGTTTTATTTCTTCCTTTCCAATCTGGGCAACTTTTATTTCATTCTTGCCTGACTGCTCTAGCTAGAATATCTAGCAACATATTGAACAACAGTGGTGATAGTGGGCATCCTTGTCTTGTTTCCAATCTCAATGGGAAAACTTTCAGTCTTTAACCTTTGAGTTCAATGTTATTTGCAGGTTTTTCATATATGCCCTTTATCATATTGAGAAAGTTTCCTCAATTTTCTGTCCTTTGGAGTGCTTTTATCAAGAAAGCATGCTGAATTTCGTCAAATGCCTTTTCTGCATCAATCAAGATGATCACATAATTTTTCTTTGATTTATTAATGTGATATATTACACTGATTAATTTCCCCTTGCAAGCCTGGGATAAAACCCACTCAATCATGATGAAGAATTCTTTCAATTTATTGTTGGTTTCGATTAGCAAGTATTTTGTCAAAGATGTTTGCATTTATATTCTTTAGGGAAATGGGTCTGTAATTTTCTTTTTTCATAATATCTTCATGTGGCTTTGGTATTAGGGTAACATTTGCTTCATACAATGAATTTGGTAGCATTCCTTCCTGTTCAATTTTTTGGAAGAGCTTGAGTAAGATTAGTATTAAGCCTTCTTTGAATGCTTGGTAGAATTCACTTGTGATGCAATAGTCCTGGGTTTTTCATTTTGGGGAATTGTTTGATGACTCTTTCAGTCTCTTTGTTTGTGAGTTTTTTTTCTTGAGGTCTTCTATTTCTCTTGCAGTAAGTGTAGGTTGTTCATATGTTTTAGGAATTTTTCCATTTCATATACATTGTCTAGTTTGTTGGCATATAGTTGTTCAGAGTAGGCCCTGTTTTTTATTTTTATTAAATATTTTTTACCAAGTTCTGGGGATTGAACCCGGGAACTTGTATGTGAGAAGCAGGTGCTCAACTACTGAGCTACAACCACTCTCCATAGTGTCCTCTTAGGATCTTTTTTATTTCTGTGGGGTCACTAGCAATAGCCCCATTTTCATTTCTGATTTTATTTATTTGCATATACTCTATTTCATTGTCAGTGTAGCTAAAGGCTTCTCAATTTTGTTGATCTTGTAGAACTAACTTTTAAAAAAATTCTCTTTATTATTCTTTTGTTTTAAATTTCATTTATTTCTGCTCTGATCTTTGTTATTTCATTCCTTCTGCTTGCTTTGGGAATAGTTTGCTGTTCTTTTTCTATTTCCTTCAGCTGTGTTGTTAAGTGGTTGATTTTAGCTCCTTTTTCTTTATAAATGTAATCATTGAGGGTTATAAATTTCCCTCAGCACTCATTTTGCTTCATTCAATAGGTTCTGATATGTTATATTCTCTTTTTCATTCATCTCGAGATATTTATTGATATATTTTGCTATTTCTTCTTTGACCCACTGATTATTTGATAATGTGTTTCTTAATCTCCATATATTGGTTAATTTTGCCTTATTCTGCCTGGTATTGATTTCCAGTTTTATTCCATTATGATCAGAGAAAGTGCTTTGTATAATTTTGATCTTTTTAAATTTATTGAGATCGTTTTGTGATCCAACATATGGTTTATACTAGAGAAAGATCCATAAGCACTTGAGACAAATGTATATACTTCTGTTTTAGGGTGCAATGTTCTGTATATGTCTATTAGGTTTTGTTAATTTGTCATATTATTCAAGCTTTCTGTTTATTTATTTATCTTCTGTCGAGACTATTTATCCAATGATGAGAGTGCTATATTGAAGTCTACAACCATTACTGTAGAGACATCTGTTTCTCCCTTCAGTTTTGTCAGAGTTTGCTTCATGTAATTTGGGGCATCCTGGTTAGGTGCATATACATTTATGATATGTACCTAACCAGGTGAATTGCCCCTTTTATTAGTATATAATGACTTTCCTTGTGTCTAATAACAGCTTTGCTTTTTTTTTTAACAAATAAATTTTATTGATACATATTAATAAAGCATACAACTTATCCAAAGTGTACAGTCAATGGCATTTGGTATAATCACAAAGTTGTATGTTCATCACTTCAATCATTATTAAAGCATTTTCATTATTTCAACAATAATAATAATAAACAAAAAACAGACCAGCAAACAAAAAAGGAAATTCCTTACCTCTCAATCTCTCTGTTTCTCCTGCTGTATAAGCTGTTATTACTAACTATTCTTGCACAAGTATTTATTCACTTATTAAACAGTTTTATTGAGATATATTTGCATACTATATGATTTATCCAAAGTGTATAATCAGTGGCTTTTTTTTAGCTCTTAAAAAGTCCTTTACTGTAAAATTGTAAAATAAATAGAAAAATAGATTGAAAGGAATTACAAATTTTTAAAAAGAGTGTAAGGCCAAGTTAGATTTAAAATAATGAATTATAAAAATAAGATTACAACAAACACTCATAAATATAAATAATAATTCAATATAATAGAAATTAATTATAACATAATTCTAATTTTTATATTACAGCTCTAACTGTTGGACATAATAATCTATAAGAATGAAATAAATTATTGGTTTAGTTATTTAATTTTCATTTAGGCCATAATTCTTTCTAGATAATCAAATCCCTGTTTGGGAATTCTTCACATTTTATTGGGATGAATTATAGCAGATAACAATTTGCCAACGTATAATTTTATGAGGCAGAAAATCTTAAAATCTTGTTCAACAGTAGTCATGCTAAATCATTATTGATTATTTTCATTAAAGAGTATGAATAAGAAAGGGTTAAAGAAAAATGAAGTATCCAAAAATATATCTCTTCTCCAGTCTTCCTCAATTAAAAACAACTGTTTATTTTGTATGAGCAAAATTACAGAATACTGATCACTGGAATAATTTGCCAGTTGTACTGAGTAATTATTGTTCATATACTATAATATTGTTATTTTACATTTATCTGGTCTACTCCATCTCTTTTTTTGGTTACTATTTGCATGGAATAAATTTTTCCTACCTTTCACTTTTAACCTAGTTGTGTCCTTACATCTGAGGTGGGTCTCTTGTAAACAACATATAGACGGCTCAAATTTTGTTATCCATGCTATCAGTCTCTGTCTTTTGATTGAGGAGTTCAATCCATTAACATTCAGTTTACTACTGTACAGGCATTAGTTACTTCATCCTTTTTGTCTTTGGTTCTCTGTTGTCATACCATTCTATTGTCTGTCTTCTTATCCTTTAATTTACCCTTCCTAATAATCTTCATTTCTAAACTCTTCTCTAAATCTCTCATCCTTGTTTTTTTCTTTTAGGCTGCAGCACCACTTTTATTATCACTTGCAAATCTGGTATTTTCGTAACATAGTCTATCAGTTTTTGTTTGTCTGTGGAGACTTTGAACTCACCCACATTCTTGAAAGACAACTTTGCTGGATACACAATTCTTGGCTGACAGTTTTTCTCTTTCAGTACCTTAAATACATCATACCATTTTCTTCCCCCCTCCATGGTTGCTGATAAGAGGTTGGCACTTAATCATATTGAGTTTCCCTTGTATGTGATGTTTTGTTTTTCTATTGCTGCTTTCAGAATCCTCTCTTTATCTCTGATATTTGTCATTCTGATTAGTGGGTGTCTTGGAGTAGGTCTATTCAGATTTATTCTGTTTGGAGGGCATTGTCCTTCTTGGATATTGATATTCATGTACTTCATAAGAGTTGGGAAGTTCTCAGTCATTATTTCCTCAAATATTCTTTCTGCTCCTTTTCCATTCTTTTCTCCTTCTAGGACACCAATAATGCGAGTATTTGTGTGTGTTTCTCATTGTCATTCTATTCCCTGAGACTCTGTTCCACTTTTTCCATTCTCTTCTCTTTCTGTTTTTTCCAGTTCAGATGTTCTGTCTTAGAAGTCACTAATTCTGTCTTTAAGCATTTCAAATCTGCTCTTATGTACCTCTAATGTATTTTAATCTCATCCATCATGTCTTTCATTCACATAAGTTCTGTTACTTTTCTTTGCAGGTTTTGAGATTGTTATTTATGCTCTCCCAGTGTCTTCTTAAGATCCTTTAGTCATATTTTCTAGAAATTCTTTGAAGTGATTTAGGAGAGTTTTGTGATTATCACTGATTAATTGCCTTAGATCCTGTATTTCTTCAGAATAATTGGTTTATTCTTTTGGCTGGGCCATCTCTTCCTGTTTCCTAGTATGGCTTGTAATTTTTTGCTGATGTCTAGGCATCTGAGTATGTTGGTGAATTTACTCTGATGGCCAATTTCTCTCTCTTGCCTATTCTTTTTTTTCCCACAGCTCTTCTTTGATATTTGGTTCAACTTATTCTCAGTCTTTAAAATTGCCCAGCTTAAGTTTTCATAATCAGACCAAGTACTCACTAGCGGGATGCAGATTTTTTCCCAGGAGGTTTAGATACAGTGAGCGCAGTTTCTGTCTATGCAATTTCCAGACTTGCCAGCAGATGGCTCTACTCAGCACACCTTTCCAAGGAGCTGTTTTCAGTCTCGATTTTCCTGTGCTCTATTTTGAATTTCCAGATAGGAAGCTGGCTGTGCTGTCTGAATTCACTGAAGAAAAGCACCCTGACCTCCCCTCCATTTTCCCTTGAAACAGCTGACAGGGAGGAAGATATCTCTTCCCCTTTCAGTTGGCTGCAGAGAAACAGGTGCTTTACTCCAGCATAATATTTTGGGAGTGACAGAAGGGAGCCCATCCCAGTTGCCACAGGAGCTTGGTAACTCACGTTTATCATTGCATCTTCTTCATCTCTCTGTCTCCACCCTACTGGGAGTTGTGTAGCACTCTCCTGGTCTGCCGATCCCCAAAGCAGTTCCCTAAGACAGCTTTTGGCTTTTTTCCCATTGTTTTTGTGACAGCATTCAGCTCTGCCTTTTGGTCCATTGCCATCTTCCACAATCCTCCAACAGTTTTGCTTTTAAAGTCTATTTCATCTGATATAAGTCTAGCTACTCCAGCTTCTACTTTTGGCTACTGCATGCATGGAATATCCTTTTCCAACCTTTCACTTTCAATGTATTTGTATTCTTGGGTCTAAGGTGAGTCTTTTGTAGACAGCGTATAGATGGCTTATATTATCCATTCTACCAGTCTGTCTTTTGATTGGGGAGTTTAATCCATTAACATTCAATGTTATTACTGTATAGGTGGTTTTTACTTCATTCATTTTAATCTGTGAGTTTCATCTGTATATTTTGTTTTCACCAGTCTTTTTACACTTTTAGTTACTTTTATTGATATAATCTTCATTTCTTCATGCTCTTCCAAGCTCCTCTCTCCTGTCTTTTATTTTCAAGCTGTAGCAATCCCTTTAGAATTTCCTGCAAAGCCTGTCTATTCATTACAAATTCTCTCAATTTCTGTTCATTTGTAAATATTATAAATGTGCCCTCAATTATGAAATGCAGTCTTTTTTTTTTTTTTTTTTTTTTTAAAGATTTTATTTATTTATTCATTTATCCCCCCCTTGCTGCTTGTGCTCGCTGGGTCAGCTAACCACGCCGTGCGGGCGGGCTTGCCTTCACCAGGAGGCCCCGGGAACCGAACCCGGGGCCTCCCATATGGTAAACGGGAGCCCTACTGATTGAGCCACAGCCGCTTCCCTGAAATGCAGTCTTGCTGGATATAAAATTGTTGGCTTGGAATGGATGCGGCTCAGGCCATTGGGCACTCGCCTCTCATGTGGGAGTCCTCAAGTTCATTTCCCTGTGCCTTCTGGAGAAGGTGAGCAAACAATGAGCAGACACATGAGCGAATCATTTGGGGGAGGGGAGAGACAAATAAAGAAAAATAAAGTAAATAAAAATAAATCCTAAAAAAAAAAGATTTTTGGCTGATAGTTTTTATCTGTCAATATCTTAAATATATCATAGGTTGCCTCCTTGTCTCCATGGTTTCTGATGAGAAATCAGCACTTAATCTTATTGGCCTTCCTTTGTATGTGTTGAATCTCTTTTGTCATGCTGCTCTCAGGAGTCTTTATCTTTGACATTTGACATTCTGGACATTCTGATTAGTATGTGTCTCAGAGTAGGTCTATTTGGATTTATTTGGATGGGAGTACATTGTGTTTCTTGGACATGGATTTTTATGTCTTCAGTAGGGTTGGGAAATTTTCTACCATTATTTCCTCAAATATTCCATCTGCCCCTTTTCACTTCTCTTTCCCTTCTGGGACACCCATGACACATATGTTTGTACATCTTTTGCCATCATTTAGTTCCCTGATACGCTGTTGAATTTTTTCCATTCTTTTCTTTATCTATTCTTTTGTATATTCACGTTCAGAGTCCCCGTCTTCATGATTTCTAATCCTCTTTTCTGCCTCTTCAAATCAGCTGTTATATGCCTCCAGTGTATTTTTAATTTTATTTATTTTGCCATTCAATCCCATAAGATCTGCTATTTTTCTATGTATGACATCAAATTCTTCTTTGTGCTCACCCAGTGTCTTCTTGATGTCCTTAATCTTTTTAACTATGTCATTGAATTTATTAAGATTTGCTTGAACATCTATAATTTGTTGACTCAACTTCTTTATGTCATTTGGAGTCATAGTTTGTTCCCCTGACTGAACCATTTCTTCATATTTCTTGGTATACATTGTAATTTTTTATTGGTGTCTCAGCATCTGCTTTATTAGAGTATTTATTCTTGGCCCTTTTTCTCCCTTTAGTCTAGGGCTTTCTATTTGATTAGCTTTGTGCTATAGACCCCTTTTGATACTTGGTTCAACTTGATTTGGAACTTTATAGTGTCTCATGTTTAGCCAATCTGAGTTTTTCAGCCCTTTTTCATCTGTATCTTGCCCTTTCTCTCATTTGGTTGTGGAATAGGATTCGAGGACATGCTTGGTACTGGAAGCCATGGAGGCTGAAGCTGCCTGCATTGTCCCAAGAACTGATGAAGCTTCTCCCACCTTTCTCCTCTGCCAGGGGTACAGAAGGAGCTACAGCCATGTGCAGTAATCCAAACCTTGCAGACCAGGACCATCTGATGGTGCTCATGGAACTCTAGGCCCCTTCCTTACCTGTCTAGGGCAGGGATGGAGCTGCAGGTGTGGGCAGCAAACTAAGCCTTGTGAGTCAAAACCGATGCAGTTGCCCAGGTGGACTGATGAAGCAATGGCTCCCCTCCTCCCCTGCCAGGGGCAAGAATAGAGCCTCCAATGTGTCCAGCAATCTAGTACATGCAGGTTGAAAGTGACTGCAGTTGCCCAGAAACAGTGATGGAGCACTGTCCCTCCTTTTGTTCTGTCAGGGGCTGGGATGGATCTACAGATGTGTCCATTATTCTAGTTCGTGTAGGCCAAAAGCAACTGCAGTTGGCCGGAGAGGCTTAGGGCTAACTATTCCTCCTGCTGCCCTGTCAGGGTCGGGGATGGAGTCAGAGATCTTTCCAACAGCCTAGTCCATGCAGGCTGAAAGTAGGCTGCAGTTGCCCAGAGAGGCTGAGAGAGCACTGTCCCTTCTTCCCTGTCAGTGGCAGGGATGGATCCACAGGGTGCCCAACACTCTAGTCTGTGCAGGCTGAATAAGTCTGTAGTTGCCCAGAAAGTTGAGGAACCATCCCCCTCCTATGCTATTGGAGGTGAAAATGTATGCACAGGTTTACCCACGAGTCTAGTCCATGTGGGCCAAAAGCTCCTGCAGTTGCCCAGAGAGGCTAGTATAAGGACCCCAGCTTCCTACCTGCCGGAGATGAAGCTGGAGCTTAGGGTAGAGCTGCATTTGGACCTGGGTGTAAAGAAACTGGTCCCTACCTTCTCTGTGATTTTCAATTATCTCCACTTTCCTTCGTGTCAGGGGCAGAGTTAAAATGGAGGCTACCAGCTCTTTCTGACTTGGACAGGCTCAAACCTTAGCTGCTCTTAGCACTGGACTTTAGCCACCTGAATTTAATAATCAGTAGCTGAAATCAGTTTCCAACTGTCTTCCTCCCCTGTTTGGTGAAAATGAAGCTTCCAACTCCCACAAGGGAATAGCTCCTGAGGCAGCTTGTGCTGCCAGTGGGGGATGGTCACCAATTTCTGTGGCGTGGAGTGTTCTACTCGGGATCTTCACTGCCTATGGGTAATCTCCTCCTTCTGTTCTTCTAAAGATGTTGCAGGATGCTCTTCTGCTCTTCTGGGCTCCCCAAACAGGTGATTTAGATAGCTCTGGCTGATTACTAAGTGCACAGTAGGATGAGCTGACTATTGGAGCTCCTTACTCTCCCTCATCTTGCCCTCCTATGTAATTGAGTTTTAGATAATCTCAAGGTAGTGCGTAAAAATGATGTGTCATGAGGACAGCTGTTCTCTTTGAGAATTACATATAAATCATAGACTTTGGAGTGGAATTGTGATAAATTATGTGTGATAAATTCCAATGCACTTTCTAGACTGTATATAAACATAGTCTTCCCAGTTCAGAACATAGAGGGATAATTACTTGAATTGATCTGGTATTGATGCCTCCATTAATATTGATGAAGTTTATTATAGGTGGTTAAACATGCCCAACCTGATGAGCTTCTGCCCTCTTGCACTTCTGCTACATTTCTCAAACCTTACCACCTACCACATCCCCCAAAGAAAAAAATTCATTACTGGTTCTTTTCAGCTTCTTAGAGGCCCAAAAACAAAGGATGTCAGGCTGCCATAAAATGTCATAGTGAGAGGACATTTCTGGAACCACACAACTGTAAAAAGAGATATGTCTTGATGGAGTATAAATGACCTGCTGCAATCATTCTGCTGTCTACACAATTATCTACAGCATTTTTACCAGAAATATCTTTGCTGTGCTTGCTGAGAAGTCAGAATGCCTAAGATTTCCCACAGTGGGAATCTCTGCTAGTGATGGCAGCAGGAGAAAATCTTATGTAAAGGAGTCTTTCTCCGTGCGTGGAATGGCATGCATGCTTTTGTTGGCAGTCAGACATGCCCATAGTTATTGTTTTGGAGAAGAAATAATAAGAGTGGTTTAGACTGGAATTCTTTTCTCCCTGCATAGATAATATGGAACAGCCTATTTCCATTAGCTGGTTGGGCAGGAAGATGTGAAGGGCAAGAGATCTGAAATGGGACAATTTTCAGGCTCATACCAGAACATGCTTTAAAGAGGAGACTCAGTTGTGATTATGGGGGCCAGAGTGGGCTGCAGCCATAGTTCTATCTCTATAGTTAGGCACTTGCAGAGATGGCATAACCAGCAGACAATTAAAGAAGAGAACATGTAGCTAGTAAGACAGACTGAATTAATGGTCTAGGCGAAATTCCAGAAATAACGTACAGAATGAAACCGCTCAGATCAGGAACTTCTACAAATGAAGCAAGCTTATTGGAAGACAGCCAACATCAACTTTGTACTACTTCCAAACGACTAAATTTCTAAAGTCAAATTAGCCTGCCTCCATAAATGGAAATATTGAATAGAAATTTTAAAAACAAAGCTTTTGGTTTATGAATACAGATATTCAACCTCATAGGCTATAGGAATTTTGAATATGTAAAACAATAAAAGGAATTATTTGGAAATTTTAAACAATATCATGTGATTTTGAATCCAGTTACATTTGAAAATGTTTTATACACAAAAAGTTCCAAATTGTTGTGATCAGACAAAATAAAGCAAGTTGCTATGTAAAAATGTTGATAGATTTGGGCTCTAATTCAGTTTAGAATCAGGTTCTAATCCTTATTTTAATCCAACAAACTTTTAACTGTGGGTAAGTCACTTCACTTTCCAGATATCTGCTTTCTCATTCTACAAATGCAGGTTAATATGCGGCTGCCTCCAAGGGCTCTTATAATATCATACATTTATAATTTGTAAGTTTATAATGCTATGATATAAGGAGCTACCATCTTCATTGCTATATAAAGATTTTTTCCTCACATTCTTAACTTCATATCCCGAATAGAGGTTAACAATTTTCCTCAAATCCCTCAATTAGTTGGAATTACTAATTCCCAGTAATATTTACTATCAGACAGAATGACTTGTTAAACTAAGAAATTAAGAAAAACACTGTGATTACTTTTAATCTCTATACTGTGAACAAACAAACTAAAGCATCGTGACTTACTAAGATTCCTTGCTCATAATACATTTAATATTTTTTCTTAAATGTGCAGAAAATCAGTTGAAATATATTGCCTGCATAAGTGAGAAAAATGAGAAACTGAAGTAATTAATAATTTTTATTGAACATTTTGTTTTCTGTGCACATTAACAACCTAGGATGATGCTCATTTTTCTATTTATTGTCTAGCTACTGAAAGATAGACATTTTACAACTCTCTGCCTGCCTTATAGTGTCTTTGAAATTTACAATATAGGAAAGACTATAATTTTCTTGCAATCAGAAATTCTCCTCTTTTTCTCCTTAGAGGACAATATTGATGCCCAAGCTGCACAATGCATGTTCTATCTCTAAGTAGTCTGAATAAAGTTTGCAATACATCATGTATAAAATGAAGGCCTTCCTGAAAATATTTTACAAGTTGAGAAATGATTTTATTAACTTAATGCATTTTAATCTTAATCTCCTCTGATCTCAGTATATTGAAATGCAGAAATCATTAAAATTATCTCTATGTGGAGCTGGGCTTGATACAAAAAGTTTTATTTCAAAAGATGCAGCTGGAAAAGATTTGAGAAAAGATAAGAGCTAAAATTGTTTTTAAAGGAAAAATAAGCATGTTTTGATATAAAAAATGGATATTTCTAAATATTTATGAAGTGAAAAATTGGCTAGAAAGTTGACTTGATGAAATATCTATTTTAAGGTAACAGATCCCAACTAAAAAATATTAGTGCTCTACTAAGAACCATATTCATGTAATAAAAAATTCAGTAATCACATTAATTCAAGAATATTTTAATACCAAATCCATGCATGGCATGTGAGAAATAAAAACACAATTGTGTTCTTTCCTGTAGCAAATTTTCTAACACGGAGAAGATGTGAAAATCACTGAGTTAAAGAAAATGGCTGGGAAAAACAAAGTGCTAAAAAGAGATATATGCAATCGTTGAAATTTAAAGGAAGATGTGGATGCTTCTGATTGGGGTAGAGCTCGATAGAGAAGGGGTCCTTTGAGTTAGCCGTTGAAAGAAAAGTAAGATTTTTATTAACAAGTTTATTGAGATATAATTCATATACCATACAGCTCACCTACAATTCAGTGGTTTTTAGTATATTCACAAATAGGTGCAACCATCATTACAGTCAATTTTAAAACATTTTTATTGCATCAAAAAGAAACCCTGTAACCTTTAACTCTTACACCCCTATCCCACCATACCCCTGCAATCCCTAAAACAATAACTAATCAATTTTCTGTCTCTATACATTTTCATGTTCTGGACATTTCATATGAATGGAGTCATGTTATGTATGGTCTTTGTGACTGACTACTTTCACTTTACCATAATGTTTCCAAGTTTCATCCACATTACCCCATATATCAGTACTTAATTCCCTTTTATGGCTGAGTGATATTCTATTGTAAGGGATATGGGATTACACACTTTACCTCTTCATCTGTTGATGTACATTGGAGTTGTTTCCACCTTTTGTTTCTTATAAGTAATGCTGATATAAGCATTTGTATACAAGTATTTGCATGGACGTATGATTTCATTTCTTTTACGTATATATGTTTATGGCAGTTTGATATTGTTTATGAATTCCAAAAATAAATATTGGATTATGTTTGTAAACTGTTCTGTTCCTCTGGGCATATTAGATTGTAAATTAAATTCAAAGATTTCACTTTTACTTTATAAAATTAAGATTTGGTCTTTTATTTGACCATGTCATTAGGGCGACTCAGTTTGAGTCCTTACCCTCCCCCCCCCCCCACCTTTGTTGGCTATATAAATGGATGCTCAATAAAAGCCAGGGAAGTAAATACACAGAGAAAGAAAACACAGAGTTTAATTTTGTGCACATTAACAACACAGAGCCCTGAAGAGCTGAGAAAGCCTGGAAAAAAATGAGCCCTGGGGAGAGAAACGAGCCTTATGCTAGCTTACAGTTGAGATCACAAGAAGTTGGGACCACGGAGCCTTAAGAAGAAGGGAGGCTAAACCCTCACAGACATCACCCACCATCTTGCTTCAACACGTGGCAACAGACTTTGGGTGAGAAAGAACCTCTTATGGTTCCTTAAGTTGAGCTCTTCAGGATCCTGTGATGGCAAGCTTTTACTCTAAATAAATGCCCTTTATAAAAGCCAACAGAGTTCTGGTATTTTGCATCAGCACTCCTTTGGCTGACAAATGCAATGTAGGATTGGAATTTCTAGGTCATGTGGCAACTCACTGTTTGAAGAACTGACACCAGCAGTGTATGAGAGGTCTGATTCAACACTTATTATTATTATCTGACGTTTAAAAATGCCAGCCACACCAGTGGGTATAAAGTAATATCTCATTTTGTGGTTTGACTTGATTTCTCTGATGACTATTGA
Source organism: Tolypeutes matacus (assembly GCA_026826555.1). Lineage (NCBI taxonomy): Eukaryota > Metazoa > Chordata > Mammalia > Cingulata > Chlamyphoridae > Tolypeutes > Tolypeutes matacus. The sequence continues at coordinate 53,689,298 of JAKSZT010053887.1, forward strand.
TGTGGAGAATGGAGAATCTTTTCATGTGTTAATTGGTCATTTGTATAACTTCCTTGAAGAAGTGTCTATTCAAATCTTTTGCCCATTTTTAAATTGGTTTATTTGTCTTTTTATTGTTGAGTTTAAAATGTTCTTTATATATTTTGGAAACAAGTCTCTTATCAGATAAATGATTTGCAAATATTTTCTCCCATTCTGTGGGTTGTCTTTTTACCTTTATGATGGTGCTTTTGAAGCACATATATTTTCAGTTCTGTTGAAGTTCAGTTTATTTTTTCTTTTGTTGACCATGCTTTCGTTGTCATATCTAAAAATCATTTGCCAAATCCAAGGTCATGAAGATTTGCCCCTATGTTTTCTTGTAAGAGTTATATAGTTTTGGCTCTTATATTTATGTCTTTGATCCATTTTGAGTTATTTTTTTAATATTGTATGAGGTAAGGGTCCAGTTTCATTCTTTTGCATGTGACTAGGCAGTTGTCCTAACTCTATTTTTTAAGAAGATTATTCTTTCCTAATTGGATAGGTTGACACACTTGCCAAAAATCAGTTGATCATAAATGTGAGCTCATTTCTGGACTCTTAATTCTATTCCATTAATCTATATATCTATCATTGTGCTAGAACTTAACTGCTTGATTACTGTTGTTTTGCTAGAAGTTTTGAAATCTGGAAGTGTTGATCATCCTATTCTGTTCTTCTTTGTCAAGATTGTTCTTTCTGGTCCCTTGCAATTTCACATGGATTTTAGAATCAGCTTTTCAATTTCTGCAAACTTGTCTGGGATTTTGATGGAGATTGCATTGAATTTATAGATGAGTTTAGGAGTAGATTGCCATTTTAAGATGTTAAATCCTCTGATCCATGAATATGTTATCTTTTCCCAATTATTTAGATCTTTAATTTCTTTCAATAATGTCTTTTTTAGAGTTCAGACTATAAGTTTTGCACTTCTTTTGTTTAATTAATTCCTAAGTATTTTATTCTTTTTGAATGCCATTGTGGATAGAATTGTTTTCTTAATTTCATGTTGGGATTTTCATTGCAAGTGCATAGAAATATAACTGACTTTCATATTTTGATCTTCTACTTGGCAACCTTGCTAAAATTGTTTATTAGATCGAATAGTTTTTCAGTAGTTTTAGTGGATTCTTTAGAATTTATATATATATATATATATAATCAAGCCATTTATGAATAGAAATATCTTTACTTTATTTTTTAAATCTGGATCCCTCTTATTTCTTTTTCTTGCCTAATTTCCCTGGCTAGACTCATCAGTACAATGAATAGGAGTGGTGAAGGTGAGCACCCTTGTCTTGTTCCTGTTCTTAGGGGGAAAATATCCAGTCTTTCACCATTAAGTATTATTTAGCTGTGGGTTCCTTGTAGATATTCTTTAGCAGGTTGAGGAAATTCCTTTCTATTCCTAGTTTGTTGAGTGTTTTATCATGAAAGGGTGTTGGGTTTTGCCATCTTCTTTTCCTGTATCTATTGAAATCATCATGTGATTTTTAATTTTTATTCTATTGATATATAGTATTATCAGATGTTGAATCAATCTTGCATTCTTGAGATAAATCCTACTTGCTCATGGTATATAATTATTTTTTTTATATTGTTGGATTCAGTTTTCTGGTATTTTGTTGAGGATTTTTGCATACATATTCATGAAAATATATTGTTTGATAATTTTCTTTTCCAAACGTTTCTAAAGTGGTTATTCTACTTTGCACTCATGCTAGCAATGTAAGAGGTTTCTAGCTTGCTTCTCATCCTTGCCACTACTTGTTATTTCAGTTGTTTTAATTTTGGCTATTGTCATAGCTGTATCTCATTGTGCTTTAACTCTGAAATTCTTTGACAACTAATCTTGTTAAGTGAATATATGCCACTGCTCTTCTGTCTTTTGTGAAGTGGCTTTATAAAATTGTCACCATTTTAATTGAGTCATTTTCTTTTATTATTATTGAAATGAAAGAGTTTATATATTCTGGGCTGTAGTCCTTTATTTGATACATGTACAGAAATATTCCCTGGTGTATGGCCTGCTTTTTTATTTTCTTAATAAAAAAGCGGATTTTTAAAAATGTATTTAGTCTGAGTCACCAAGTTTTTACTTTTATAGTTCATGATTTTGTGACCTGTTTAAATCATTTAAATAGCCTAAGTTTTCAAATGATTAGTATGAATTTTCCAAAATCTCCTCTATTATTTCTGTATTGTATAGAGGATCTGCAGTGATCTTCTCTCTTTCATTTCTGATAGTCATAATTTGGGTTTTCTCTCATTTTTTTCTTGATCAATCTAGATAGAGGTTTATAAATTATTGGAATTTTCAAGAAACCAATTTTTGGTTGCATTAATTGCTTTTACTTTATTATTTCATTGCTTCTATTTATTTTAGGTTATTATTTCATTTATTTTTTTACTTTATTATTTCATTGCTTTATTTATTTTATTTGCTTTTATTTTGCTAGCCTCTTAATGTAGAACCTAGGTCAGTGATTTTAATACTTTTTCTTTCGTTATATAGTCATTTAAAGGTATAAATTCGTTCTAAATACAATTTTAGATGCATCCCACAAATTTTAATATGTATTGTTTTCATTATCATTCAGTTTGAAATGTTTTCTAATTCTCCTTATGATATCTCCTTTGTTCTCTCGGTTATTTTAGAAATATGTTATTAAATTCCAAATATTTGTGTATTTTTCAGCTATCTTTGTATTATTGATTTCTTAATTAATTCCACTGTAGCCAGAAAATATCCTCTGATGATTACAACCTTTTACATTTATTGGACTTGTTTCATGGCCTAAAGTATGTTTATCTTGGGGGTGGGTTTCATATGCACTTGAAAAGACTGTGCATTCAACTAATTTTATGAACAGTGTTCCCAAATATCAATTAGGCAAGTTGATTGATAGTGTATTTAAATAATCTATACTCCTACCGACTTTCTGTCTACTTGTATCAATTGCTAAAAGAAGAATATTGAGAACCTCAACAATAATCGTGATTTGCCTATTTCTTCTTTCAGTTTTTACTTCTTGAATTCAAAAGCTTTGTTAAAGGTTTATAAATGTTTAGAATTGTTATGTTTTCTGGATGAATGGATCTTTTATCTTTATGAAATGTCTTTCATTATCTCTTGATATACCATTTCATGAGATACATGAAGGTTATGATCAACATTTCTAATATATTTATAACTGGAGTCTCAGAAGGAAAGAATAAAATTCCATATCCTCTATTAACCTTATCCCACTAACCTTGCTTTACTTTACTTATGGTACTTATCACCAGCTGAGCTTACTCATTGTCTCCATTTGTTGCTTTGTTTCTTCATTTCTTGTCTATTTACTACCATCTACCCTCAAAACACAAATTATATGGAGGAAGGAGCTTTGTTTCTTTCAGTGTGGTATCTTGATCTCAAAGAATAGTGCTTTTCATGAATGAGTAACTCTATATTGGTTGAGTGAAAGAATAAATATTATTATAAATTAATGGTTTCACAGGTGACTCTATAAATTAAATACCTCTTAAAATATATGTATATATATATATATATATATAACATTTTTGTAAGCAAATACACATATATGCACATATATTTATATATCATTTTGCAAATGTTTGTATGTATTGTGAGAATTTTGATTTTTACCCATAATAAAAAATAAAAGAACAAAAACAAACAAACAAACAAACAAACAAAAATAAATAAATACCTGGATTAATATGATAAAATAAGCATGAGGACAAGGGGGATGGCAATTGTACATTTGGAACTTTTTCCTTGTCTTCCTTCCATTTAGTGTTGTCCAGTGTTGACAACTGTTTTAAGATCTAGTCACACGTATTACCAAAAAGTTGTGCCCTGACTTTAGTCATAAAAAAACACACAATTCCATTTTATTAAACCAGGAAATATATAATTATCTAGTGTTATATTTTAAATATGTGTACTTTTATTCTAACTATACATTTGGTAAATTTAGAATTATATCAGTGAAATTCTTCAATTAAAACATAAGTTCCAAAATGTGTTTGGTCTGCATAAATTGAGGAAGAATGTTGTGGAATGTTGTTCTGTTTCATCTAAGAGTTATTTATTTTCCTATTGAACATAATAAAGCTTTCCAGGTTGTGTACTGTAGTCCTAAAGAGACTGGGCTGTTGGAATTATCTATATGTACAAAATCCATGTTCCTTAAAAGAAAAAACAATTTTGTGTAGCACTCTAGTTAGGTGAATGGGTAATACATGCTAATCCTGCTTTCTTTTTCTCCCTCCATTCCTTTCATAGGTGTCAGATCTACATAATTGTCTGAAGATTTCCTTATCAAATCCTACTTTCTCTCCCTTTTATCTTTCATAGACATTGACTCTCCCTATAAAACTCTTGCACTCTTAACTTTACCCCATCATCTGTTTCTCACCAAAAAATTAAAATAAAATAATATTCATAAAAATTTTTATTTTAAGCCATGGTATATGGTGCTTCTTAATTATGGTAAAATATGGATACCCAGAAATCATTGCCCTTATTGCATTACCTGTAACACTCCAGACATTCATTGTTGGTACTGGCTAGGATTTTGGCTTTAAAATTCTATATAGTAATATAGTATTCTACTTATACTGAGTGGTGCTAGCTCATGCATATCCTATCTAGCCTAGATCAGTGGTAATCTTTCCTGGCTTCATAACAGAATCACATGGGCAGCTTTTAAAAAATATTGATGCCAAAAGCCCACTCCAGAGATTTTTATCTAACTGGTTTAGGGTGGATCCAGTTTTGAGAGTCAATAATATTTACTCATTGGTAAGAAAGTAGACTCCTTGACCTCTATCTCTTAAGTCCTCATCCTAATCCTAGCTCTCAAGAAGTCACAAGGAAAGACAAGCACTGTCAAAGGCATCTACTTCAATCTAAGCCAATTTATACTATCCCTAATGCAAGCTCCACATTCTAGAACTAAAGCTCAATTTTTGTATTCACAATTTGTATATTCTTGACCCATATCAGAAATCCGAATTGAGAAAGTCTGGGCTACCCCAAACTTGCAAATGTGCCACTAACAATGCTGATCAGATACCACTGCATAATACATCTTTTGGAAAAAAGTGATCTCTCCAAACAACATGGACGTTTCCCTTATTTAAACAACAAGAAAAACAGAACTATTCATTGTTCTTTTCACATCATTCACTCTTTTATGCTTTATTCTTAATCATTCTTTTTATTTGGTTTTGTTTTTCTATTCTTAGTTTTACCTATGTTTTCATAAGCCACCTCAAATATTTTAAGCAAACAATAAAAGTTCATTAATTACATTTCATTACATTAAATACTTAACTGCCAGGCACAAATCAAGATGAGCGAATCCTCAAGTAATCACTTCCTGGGGAGGCCTGCCGTAAGTTTGTCTACTACATGTACCCATCAATATCAGCCTGTTTATAGAAGTGCTGACATGGTGATGATTATGTAGCTTAATTACAAGGAAGAAATCTGTGTCTTAATATGTAAGAATTATTCAGAATAATGGATGATAATGGTATGTTTAATACCCTATCAACAATTAAAAATTACTTGCCATTTACTCTTTCTTCCAGTTTGTATAGTATAATTTATATACTAATTTTATATTAGGAACACGACTTGGCAAATCACTGCTAGAATACGGAGATTATATTGATGTTTCCATTTTATTAATTCAGTTTTATTAAACAATAATGCTCTGAAAAAGCAATAATTAAAAGAAAAAATCAAAATTTTTGCAAAACATATTGCCACTGTAATTTTTTCATTGTTTTGATATAATGAAACATAGCATGAACATAAATATGAAAAGGAAATTTCAGAAGAAATATATACCTACCTCCAGCTATTACATTTCATTTGCATGGATTAATGGGGTATGATATATTAACAGATATACTCCTATCTCTAGAGATTCAGTATTGTTTTCCTACAATTTATATTTGACTAACAGCAATACCAACTGCAGAGATTTAATTGGCCTGTTATTCAGCCAAAATAAGTAATATTTTTGTAAATTGCTACAGTATTTTCTTTCACCTAATGAATGAAAGCAGCAAAATACTGCTGACTTATTGGTAGCTAAATGCATTTAGCTTAACACACCACCTGCTGCATAAAGCAATAACTTGTACTGTGATTTCTAAGTTTAGGTGTAGGATAAAATCACAAACAGTGCATAGTGAACAGGCTTAATTAAGAATGCAGCCATTCTATTTTTGACCTGAACAGAAAAAAAATTTTTTTTTTAATTTTTCAGTTAGTGATCCAGTTTAAAAGCTGTAAGATTTCCCATAAAATAACCAGGGCTTGGTTTTTCTTGAAAAAGCAAAATATTTCCAAATGCTGCTTCCATACTTTCCCAAGGAAACAGAATGAGTCAAGCATAACTAATTATTTTTTTTTCCAAAATAATGAAACTAAAGTCATTGTACATAGAGAAAGATTCATAAAAATTTCAGAGAGAAACCAGGTGTCTGCTTAGGAGAGATACCTTCTCAAGAAAATTAGCAGTGCTGAAGAAGTTGTCACTTCTAACTAAAAGATTTCACTTCCTTGAATAAATTTGTTTTGGACACCTTGTTTGAGTCATTTATTTTATCTTGTCTCCTTTCTTTCTGTGACAGCTAGGAAACTCAAAGCCAACATGACCTCCTGAAATTCTACCCAAATCTGCTCTTCTCAAAATCTTTCCTTAACCATTAAATTAAATCTCTTTTCTTATGGTTGGAGTCATTTTGAATCCTGTTTTTCTCTCAGGAGTAAGTCTTAAACTAAAATGTCATCTTCTCATTGGCCTTTCTTGTGTTAGAGTAAATGATGACTAAGAGACCCAAGAGTGAATGCTGAGTGGACTTCTAGATATGAAAGACAACTGAGTATGGAGTCTAGGCTGGGGGGTGAAATATGGGGTGTGGAAATGGGTTAGGACTTTTAAAGCCACAAGGGTGTCTGTGTCATTTTTGGAAGGTCACGTCGCTGAATGTCATGGAATCCTGGTGATATCTGGGTTTATTGATCTGGTAGTGTGTAAAGCCTGACCTGGCTGGCAGTAGTTTCTGATGCTTCATGAATCACCTCCCCTAGTTTTCCATTTGCCTTTGTTTTACTGATGGGTTCCCAACCCAAGGTTTTTTCATCTAGTTGTCATTTTAACCAAAGTGAGACCTACACCGCTGTCAACAGGCTAGATGGCCCAGTTCATGGTTCTCTAGAAATCTATACCTCTTTCGTCCTCTGCAGTATCTTCAGCACCTAGGACAGTGTCTGCTGGAGAGTAGCCACCAATAAATATTTGATGAATAAGTATTACTTATTAGCAAATGTAACTTCATGTTGCATTATATTGAAATAAAATGAGATATAAATAAATAAATTACAATACAAAAACAAGAGAAAAATGTAAGAACCCTCTAGTTTTCTATAAATTAAAAACATAGCAGTGTTATGATGTTAGTTACTGTGGTAGGCAGAATAATCACTCCACAAGGATGTTCATGTCCAAATCTATAGGACTTGTAACAAATTAACTTACATGGCAAAACGGGAATTGAGGTTAGAGATAAGACTAAGATTGTTAACCACTTGACCATAAAATGCAGTAATTATCCTGGGTTATCTGGAAAAACCCAATATAATTTCTAGGGTCCTTAAAAGAGGAAGATGGAGGCAAAAGAAGAGGTCACAGTGATGCAATATGAGAAGCATTTGCTTTACTGTTGCTGGCTTTGAAGATGGAGGAAGGGGCTGTGAGCTAAGGAATGCAGGTGGTCTTTCTAGAAGCTAGGAAAAGCAAAGAAACAGGTCCTCCCAAGAGCCATCAGGGGGAAACACAGACCTCCTGACACCTTGATTTTAGCATAATAAGATCTGTGTTAGAATTCTGACCAACAAAACTATAAGATTTTAGCTTTGCATTGTTTTAAGTCACCAAATTTTTGGTTGTTTGCTATAGTAGCAATAGAAAACTAACATGGCTTAAAAAATGAATACAGTTAACTTTAAACATGTTTAATTGTTTAGACTCTCTTCCTTATCAGATTAAAAATATCCATTATTATCCATATCCAAAAGAAAGAAAGAAGAGACCTATCTCACACCATGAACAAAAATTAACTCAGAGTGGATCAAGGGCCTAAATATAAAAGTGACAATCATAAAACTCCTAGAAGAAAAGTAGGAAAACATCTTCAAAATCTTGTGCTAGGTGGTAGTTTCTTAAACCTTATTCTAAAAGCACAAGCAAGAAAAGAAAAAATAGATAAATGGGATCTCTTCAAAATTCAACACTTTTGTACCGCAAAGGACTTTGTTAAAAGGATGAAAAAGCAGCTGACACTGGGAAAAAAATATTTGGCAATCACATATCTGATAAAGGTTTTATATCCATGATATACAAAGAGATCATACAACTCAACAATAAAAAGACAAACCAATTTAAAAATGGGTAAAAGACTTGAAAAGACAATTGTCAAAGAAGAAATACAAAAGATGAAGAAACACATGAAAAAATGTTCAACATCACTAACAATTAAGGAAATGAAAATAAAACTACAATGAGGTATCATTCCACACCTATTAGACTGGCCGCTATTAAATTGTGTTCCACTATTTGGAACACTGCAAATGTTGAAGGATGTAGAGAGATAGGAATGTTTATTCACTGTTGGTGGGAATGTAGGAAGGTACAGCCACTGCGGAGGACTGTTTGGCAGTTCCTAAGGAAGTTGAATATAGACTTGCCATGTGACCCAACAATACCATTGCTATGTATATACTTAGAAGAACCGAGGGCAGTGACACGAATGGGCTTCTGCACATTGACGTTGATAGCGACATTATTCACAATTGCCAAAAGTTGGAAACAATCCAGGTGTCCATCAACTAATGAATGGATAAACAAATTGTGGTAAATACACATGAAGGAATATTATGCAATGGTAAGAAGAAATGAAGTCGTGAAGAATATAACACCGTGGATGATCCTGGAAGACATTATGTTGAGTGAAGCAAACCAGACACAAAAGGACAAGTACTGTATGACTGCACTATTATGAACTAAATCTATTGTGTAAACTCATGGAGTTAATTATTAGAATATAGGTCACCAGAAAACAGAATGATATTAGACAACGGAAAACTGAGGTTTAATTTGTGCAGAATTGATAAAAAGGTTGTTTGTAAATCTTTGGAAATGAATAGAAGTGGTGAAAGCATATCATGGTGTTTGTAACTAGCAGAGCTATTATATGGGTATGACAGTGGTTGAAAGGGAAAGTCTAAGGTCATGTATATTACTAGAAGGAAAGCTAAAAACTGTGACATGGTACTGTATATGAAAGTAAAACCACATGTAAAACACAAATAAGGGTGATATCGCATATATAAGACTTTTTACAAAATATAAATACAAATATACTAGAAAGAAGGAAAAAGAATAGCAGCTATGTATGGCAGGGGAAGCATAAAGACTGAGAGGTGATGAGTTTTGTTTGTTTGTTTTTTGTTTATGATTATTTTTGGAATAATGAAAGTGCTCTAAGAATGATTGAAGTGATGAATGCACAAATATGTGATTACACCAAATACCATTGACTATACACTTTGGATGGATTTATGCTTTATTAATATGTATCAATAAAATTGATTTAAAAAAAAACAAAAAAAATCATTATTTACTCATTTTTCATTAAAAAGAAATACTTATCCATGCTTTCCCATTCACATAAGTGGAGTACTCTTCTGAGTCATCAGGTTACAGAAAATAAAAAGGATTCAACGAGTCAGTAGCATTGAATTAGCTAGCACAGTTTACGTCTATAAATTAATGCTCATTAAAATTCAGATCTTCAGATGACATAAAAAATTGTGATAAAAAAATATTCACAATCTAACTGTAGCAGAAAGCAAATATAATTAAAACAAAATTTCAAAGAAATAAAAATGCATACACATTTAATGTTTATAATACTATTAATAAATATTCTTTTACAAAATTAATATAATAAAGCAAAAGACTCTTTGTTTCTGTAATTGACTTTGAAGCCGGTGAATTCCAGATAATGCCATGCTGTTAGTCATTTAAGGTTTCAAGCTAAGTGCAATTATTAAATAATTATCTACTCCAAATTAAGAAGGGCTGAAGTTTTTTGAATATTGTCATGTTTGAAAATCCACATATGAAAACCACAGCAATTATCCTATTCCCTAAATGTTAAAACTTGTTCTTTTCTTCAGCTAGAAATAATGTGTTCTGAAAATTATTTGGTCATTTTCCTTTCCATCTATATGTTTCAGAGTTGCTATTGTATTTTTCTAGGAATAGTGACTGCTGCTTTTTGCTGTCACCAGCTATTTCATTCCTACTTCTTTGCAACGTATCTTTACATATGTGGAGCATGGGAAGTCATCTTTGAAGATGATATAAAATATTATACTCTTGGGGACTGGATGTGGCTCAAATGGTTGGGCGTCCGTCTCCCATATGGAGGGACCCAGGTTCGATCCCTGGGACCTCCCGGAAAAAAAAAAAAAAAAAAGTTATACTCTTAAAGGTTAAAGAAAACGTTTACATATTTACATGCCCTCCTTTCCTGCTTAATGACTGTCTGTGACTCCCTTCATTTTGCAACTCTGTTCCTCACCTACTTTACTACTACAACATTCTTTATTCATAGAGGAAATGGAAACAAAACAAAACAAAAAACTGTTGAATTGAAGCTTCAGATATGTGTATGTAATTCTCATAAGTCTAAAAAATGTTCTCCAGGAGGCCTCTAGTTGAATGGTCTGGACTTCTTTTAAATATTATTTAGGTCTAATTTATGCCTGTGTAGGTATAAGTTTAACTTTCAGATCATCTGTAATAGCTCAATACATTCCATATCTGGAACCAGGACATTGGCTTTTAGATAGGAAATGGATGAGTTATTCTAGCTAATGATTTCTAATGTGTTAAGACCAGAAATCCCCTGGAAGCATCCTGGGCCAGTTTGTGTAAACTGTTTATTGAAATGAAAATATTGATAGTCTAAACCTAGTTTATCTGCTTATAAAATCTGACTTGGCTAAGTGACCAGTGGGATATCAAAAGACTTTCAGTAACCTTAGGCTCTGGTTTTCCTGAGACTGAGGCATCTTGCATCTGTCCTGGTGGTTTGTAGTCTGGTGATGAAACTTATCCTGTGTGACTGAGAGAAAACACTAGAAGCCATGCCTGGATGCGTCGGACCTCCCTGGTGCTTTCTCTCTTGCTCCTGCTGTATTTTATCTCTTGTCTTTATTAAAGCCTTACATTTGTATGTTTTGTGCCATCTCCTGAGTCTTTAAATTATCTGACTCTGTGTAACTGCTGCACTGTCTGACTTCATTAAAAAGCGTTAGGAATAAACTGGTCTGAGAACTATGACCTTAGAATGATTCTTTGGCTTCTCCAAGTACCAAGTTTACTTTTCTTAACTCGTTTTCAGTATTATCCTCTTACCCTTGGTATCTACTTTAGACTCATTTAAAATCTTTCATACAAAGTGTTGATGTAATTTTTCCCTGGTTTTAAAAGCAGAAAATTTGGAAAACATTCTCTATTTTCCCCTTTGGGTAGGTCAGTGTTCTAAAAGCAGCAAAAGTTAGGAAGTGAAGACAAGTCCACTCCAATTGCTACAACTAAAGCAACTCACAAAAGTCAACAGAAGACTAAGCACTGTTGTATTTCAGCATATAATTTCTTCCATATAGTGATATCAATTGACGAACAGGTGAGACACTTTAAATTCAGTCATCTTATTGATTTATTCTATGCAACCACACCAAGATATGCATCTTTCTGCAATGTTCTCCATCTTGCATGACCTCAGGAATTGATCTCTATATGAGCACCTCTCACATTCTATTTCATTTCCTCCCTCTCTCTTATGGTCACAAGAGTTTAAATCTTTATCAACATGTCTTCAAATTTCATGCTGAATGACATAAATTTATCTGTGACTACTCATGGTTTTCTAACCTTAAGAGGTTCTCAATATTCTACTTATTTTTATTTTCATCAAAATAGAGCATGAACATGTTTAAATAGCCAAGTAAAATCAATAAATTTATCATGTAAACGAGAAGGACCCTCACCCATTCATCTACTCCTGATTCTTATTCCTGAGAGAATTACTTTCAACACTTTGTAGCTGTTTTTCCAGGTTTTCACTTCTAATATAAGTGATATATTTATACTTTTATTTCTTGAATTTTTCAGTTTTAGATATTTGTTATTGACTCCCAACTGTAAAAGATGAGAACTTAGTTCCCGTATAGACCTCATTCCCTCACACTCCAATGCACATTTTTCCATCTACCATTCCAGCTCATCTCTTAACAAATGTAATTAGATCATATTTTTGCTTAGTTTAATATTCAGGTTTATTTTTCATTGCATAAACCTTTTCACAGTTGAGCTATTAAAGAACTATCAAATGTAGGGGAAAAGGGGAAAGGGGGTAAAAGAAAAGAGAGACTAAGGCAGAAACCAACAAGTTCTTATCCAACCCCCATTTCCTACTATTTAGTGATCTTAAAGATCACTGGATGACTTAACCCAGTTTTCCCTCTTCAAACTTTTCTATTGGGGAAGTAGAGTCACTTTCTTTCTAAAGGGAATTTGGGGGACTTCCAGGAAGATGGTGTCGAAGTAGATAGGCAAAGCTCAACTCTCTCACACACACACACAAAAAAAAAACAATAGAGGAAGGGCAAAAATCTACCCAAGGGAGCTGCTTAGTGGATATGTAGATCAGGAAAGTGTTGTTTATCATCCAAAAAGGAGAGGAACAGAGAGACATAGAGACCTGTAAGTTAATCAGTCCTATAGCTGGCCCACCCTCAAGGCAAATAGCCTCAGTAAAACCCATGGCTCACTGCAGCCAACTGAATGTGAAGAAGCATTCCTTGGGAGGAAAAGGTGTCTGGCGGAGGGTGGAGAGTAGTATCTTTTCAGTGAGTTTGGTCACCTGAGCCCACTTTGAATCTCAAAAAAGACCCCAACTAGCACTAAAGTGGTCCCAGGTAGAGGGGAGGGGAGATCTGATCAGGCAGGCTGTCACACCCAACCACCCTGGGAGAGAGAGGAACTAGGTCAGTGAGGGGGTGGAGACAGGCGCCTAACCAGCCTAGTTCAGGCAAACTTTAGAAGCCCAACTCATTTTAGGGAACCAAGGTGGGAAGAGCCAGATAAGCTTTCAGAAGCCTACTTAACCTGTGAAGTCAGTGTAGCTCAGTGCAGGAATCCGTGCCTTGTATATATGAAGTCCCTGGTTCTATTACCAGTACCTCCCAAGGAAGAGGATACAGAGAGTGAATCATTGAATTATCAGGAACCCAGCTGGCACCTTAAGACAGGGAACTTATAGACTGAGAACTTTTTTGTTTTAGGGGCTTTTTTTTTTTTTCATCTGCTATTTTTAATTTTTTTATTGGTTCTTTTCTTCTTCTTTATTTTATTCACTAAAACTGTGTACTTCATCTGCAGAGGGCAGGCTTCAGGGTGATTGATTGATAAACACCGGCAGTCTGAGAAGCTCCTTAAGAGCCTAAGAGGGAAAGCTGTTTTCCTGGATTGTTTTTTATTGTTGTTGTTGTTTTGTTTCTTGTTTGTTCTCGTTTCCCTATCTTTGTTTCCTTTTTTTCTTTTACTTATTTTTTCTACCTACTTTATTTCTTTTCTTTCCTTCATTTTTCTACCTTCTATCTTGTGCTGCTTTTCTTTCATTCCACCTCTTCTTGTTTGGCTTTCATTTTCTCTCTCTCTCTCTCTTTCTTTCTTTTTCTCTCTTTTCATCTTTCCAGCCATTTAAATCATACTCTTTTTCTCGATTTTGCTTCTTGTTTCATTTTTTCTATTCCTCATTTTTTATTCCTGTTTCTTTGTATTTTTTATGATTTTTTACTCATATTATTTATTTTCCTAGCTCACGTATGGTTCCTCTCCTACCCTTTGTTATTATTACTATCATTCTTTTACTCTCCTTAACTCTTTCCTCTTCTGTGGTCCTAATATTTTTTCAAGGGAACACATAAAGCTGCAAGGTTATTGAATAAGAAGAACCAAGGGTAAAAAAGAATCTAAACACACACACACACACTCATAAAATAAAACCCTAGAGTAGAAAGAGAAGCTAGCCAACTGAATAAGCCCATCAAGAACGAGAAAAATAGGTGCCTAGACGCCAACAAAAAATTACAAGCCATACTAAGAAACAGGAAGACATGGCCCAGCCTAACAAAAAAACTAAAAAACATGAAGGAGGTACAGAATGTGGAACAAATAATCAAGAATGTCCAAATAAATATCATGAATCAACTTAATGAAGTGAAGGAAAAGATAAAGGATATTAAGAAGACCATGGGGGAAAATACTGAAGAAATTGTAAACAAACATAAAAAGATAACTGATCTGATGGTGATGAATGGCTCAATATAAGAAATAAAAAATAAGCTGGAAGCACATAACCACAGATCTGAATAGACAGAGAAGAGAATCAGTGATATCAAAGACAGTATATCTGAAATCAGACAGAGAATAGAACAGATAGATAAAAAGATTTTAAAAATCCAGCAGGAACTCAGGTTTGAACAACATGAAATGCACAAACATATACATTATAGGCATCCCAGAGGGAGAAGAGAAGGGAAAGAGGGCAGAAGGAGTGCTGGAGGAAATAATGGCTGAAAATTTCCCAACTCTTTTGAGGGACATGGAGGTATATGTCCAGGCAGCTCAGCACACTCCAAAATCTCTAATGACACTGGATGCTAAAATCCTCAACAAAATAATTGCTAATCTTATTCAACAACACATTAAATAAATTATACAACATGACCAAGTGGGTTTTATCCCTTGTATGCAAGGATGGCTTAGTGTAAGAAAATCAATCAATGTAATACACCACATTAACAAATCAAAAGAAAAAAATCACACGATCATCTCTATTGATGCAGAAAAAGCATTCAACAAAATACAGCACATTTTCTTGATAAAAAAAAAAAAAACACTTCAAAAGATAGGAATAGAAGGAAACTTCCTCAACATGATAAAGACTATATGAAAAACCCATAGCTGAAAAGGACATAAAAGGCATCCAGATTGGAAAAGAAGAAGTAAAAATTTCATTATTTGCAGATGACATGATCCTATACATAGAAAGCCCTGAGAAATCGACAACAAGGCTTCTAGAACTTATAAAGGAGTTCAGTAATGTTGCAGGCTATAAGATCAACACTCAAAAATCAGTAGCATTTCTGTACACCAATAACCAGCAAACTGAGGAGGAAATCAGGAAAAAAATACCATTTACAATAGTAAATAAAAGAATCAAATACCTAGGAATAAATTTAACTAAAGACGTAAAGGACTTATATACAGAAAACTACACAACACTGTTAAAGGAAATCAAAGAAGACTTAAATAAATGGAAAAATATTCCCTGTTCATGGATGGGAAGACTAAAATCATCAAGATGTCTATCCTACCCAAACTAATCTACAGATTTAATGCAATCCCAATAAAAGTCAGCATTATATTTTTTAAGAAATTGGAAAAACTAACCACAAAATATATTTGGAGAGGCAAGAGGCCCCGAATTGCCAAAGATATATTGAAAAAGAAAAATGAAGTTGGAGGTATCACACTACCTGACTTTAAAACATACTACAAAGCTACAGAGATCAAAACTGCATGGTATTGGCACAAGGATAGACCTACTGACCAATGGAACCAGATTGAGAGTTCTGATATAGATCCTTGCATATACAGTCATCTGATATTTGACAAGGCCACGAAGCCCACTCAGTTGGGAGAGAGTGGCCTCTTTAACAACTGGTGCTTGGAGAACTGGATGTCCATATCCAAAAGAATGAGAGAAGAATACCATCTCACACCTTATACAAAAATCAACTCAAGATGGATCAAAGATCTAAATATAAGAGCCCAAACCATAAAAACCTTGGAAGATAATGTAGGGAAGCAACTACAGGACCTTGTAATAGGAAATGGTTTCATGAACTTCACAGCCAAAGCACGAGCAGCAAGAGAAAAAATTGATAAATGTGATCTCTTCAAAATTAAAAACTTCTGCACCTCAAAGGATGTTATTAAGAAAATAAAAAGGCAGCCTACCCAATGGGAAAAAATATTCGGCAACCATATATCTGATAGGAGCCTAATATCCTGCATATATAAAGAAATCCTTCACCTCGAAAATAAAAGGACAAACAACCCATTTAAAAAATGGGCAAGTGACCTGAAAAGACACTTCTCCACGGAAGAAATACAAATGGCTAAAAAGCACATGAAAAAATGCTCGACATCACTTGCTATCAGGGAAATGCAAATCAAAACTACAATGACATACCATCTTACACCCATCAGAATGGCAGCTATTAAAAAAACAGGAGACACTAAATGTTGGAGAGGATGTGGAGGAATAGGAACCCTCATCCACTGCTGGTGGGACTGCGGTATGGTCCAGCCACTGTGGAGGACAGTTTGGCGGTTCCTCAGAAAACTAGCAATAGATCTTCCGTATGATCCAGCAATTCCACTGCTGGGTATATACCCAGAAGAACTGAAAACAAAAATACAAACAGATATATGCACACCAATGTTCATAGCGGCATTGTTCACCATTGCCATAAGTTGGAATCAGCCCCAGTGCCCATCAACAGACGAATGGATAAGCAAAATGTGATACATACATACAATGGAATATTACTCAGCTGTGAGAAGGAACAAAGTGCTAACACATGGAATAAAGTGGATGAATCTTGAAGACCTTATGTTTAGTGAAGCAAGCCAGGCACTGAAGGATGAACAGTATATGACCTCGCTGATCTGAACTGAGGAAAGTGAGCAGCCTCTGAGAACCATTGTCTGAAAGATAGGTTAACAAAGAAGAGTAAGAGAAGAGCAGGCTTTGAGCCATCACCCATATGGACATAATCTATGGTAAAGGGATAGAGTGTGGTTGCATGTTGGGGGATGGGGCAGATGAGTGGTGGTGTTCCTGGGTTTGGTGGTGCAGCACTGGGGGGGGGGGCGGTGGATTAGGAAGGGCCGGTTCAAATCCCCAGGGCATGTAACTGTGAATCTTGACATTCCATGGGTTGGGAGAGGGGGGTATCACGGGCCCTGGGGGGCTTGGGAGAAGGGAACAGTCAAGATCTAATGGGTTGTTTGGTGGTCATGGGGAAGGTTTTTCATTACCTTACAGTAATGGACACAGGACATGGTAAATATCATCAAATTTATTAAACTGAATCATCTAAATTGTAAACTATACTGTAAATCACTGACAATGTTTAGTTGCTATATTTTGCTATCTGTATAACAGTTATAACAATGCTAACAACCAAAAAAAAAGTGGGGGGAGTTAATATGGGGTGGGGAAGGGGGGGTAGTTTGGTATCTGGGAGTCTCCGGCACTCCGTGTGTGACTTTGCTGTGACCTAAAACTTCTTTGAAAATTAAATGAAAAATTGGGAGACAATGGGGATTGAGAGGAGGAGGGTGTCATGGCACACCAGACATCCGATAAAACAGTGATAAAAGGAAGGAAAAAAAGAAAAGAAAAAAGAAAGGAAAAAAAAATGTATATATATATATATATTTTTTTTTAAAAGGCATTTCCTTTGCTTTTTTGCCCATTTTTTGAATGTCCCAATCCACTAATTACATTTTATTTTGTTTTGTTCTTTGTTTGATTATTTGTTTATTTTCCTTCTCTTTTTTTTTTTTTTCCCTGAGTTTCCTTATGTTTGTCTCTTGCATGTAAGCTTATCACACTTGTTTCTTTTTCCTAGTAAGTGTATTTGATTATTTTATGGACTAAATGTTCATGGAGGATTTGGATCACAGAAGGGTTACAATGGGTACTGTGGG